>CM034354.1:60201327-60641403 GCA_019925275.1 Mytilus edulis | reverse complement strand
TTGTTGGGGTTTAACCCAAATTTTTTAACCCAAAACATTTATAATCGGGGGTATTTTTTTGAAATGTTTCCATGATACTACTTTAAAATGCCCGGAAACCCGATACTGTTGAATAGAAACTATCAAAGTATCAAATTTCCCCGGGTTTTAAGTGGGTGTATTTCATAATGGTCCTACGATAGGGCCCCCAACCACAAATAAAAAGGCAGCTTTGTTTTGTTCTTAGCATGTAATTGCTAAAAATGATAAAAAAAAAAGGATAAAAAATTTAAAAAATTAAACAATTGTAAAATAAAGACTGTCAGTATGGTCAAAATTTAATACGTTGACAAATATCCTACCAAGTTTTTAAAGCCTTTTGCTAAAGTGTCCCATTGTTATTTTTTTAAAATTTGGGGACGAACGCCCGGTAAAAAAAATTCTTCCAAGGAGGGAAAACCCATGATCGAAAGAAAAATTTCCCAGGTCTATCATTTTTCGTCGCAGATACGGCTTACTTTTCAACTATAGAAAACGTACTGATTTTAAACCCCAAAGGGGAGTCACACAAAAGTTTTTTTTCCCCTACTAAAACTAATACATACCATTTGAATTTAGAAAAAGAAAGCAGCTAGAACAAGCAAATTGAAATTTAACTTTGTTTAGATATAAACTTTTTTCAAAAAACCAAAAAGGGTTTGTATGAACTAAAATGAGTTTTTTGGAGAATTTCCAAGGGAAACACATAATCCCAATTTGCCCTTAAGGTAAAAATTAGCATCCCTTTAAACATTGTATTTTTTTCTAGCTCCTTCATTTTGCGTTTTCATATTTCGTCAGCATTTCAGTATCTAGCCCCCGGGAAATTCGGTGCCCTTTATCCGCGTTCATAATTTGTTTGTAAAAAAAAATAAGATCCATTCTGCAACCAATATTTTGAAAAATTGTTTCCCGTAACATTTAAACACTCTTTTCATCAATATTGGTGTCACTTCGATGAGCAATTTGATTTCTTAAGTATCGTATTCGTTCAACATCATCTCCTAATTTGGTATTGACATCGTCTGGGATACTCCCCCATCCTTTTATAGGTGGTTGAATTAAAGAAAACTGTCTTAACAATCTATAGATTAATGTAACATCTAACGAACTGTATGTGTTTGAATACTGTAGTTCCATTAGTTTCAACTGCTGCTCGGAGGTAAATTTATTAAGGTATGGAATGCACTGCAGATACAACTGACTTCCGGAAATATTTGATCGAATGACATCTCGTAGAATGTCGGGAAACGTTTCGATGATGGCCAACGCGAGCCGAGAATATCTTTCTCTCTTCTCACTCTCGGTATCCGGATGAATATCTGCTGCTACAACATGTACAAAATAAAATTTTATAAATTAACAGTTTTTTTTAGTTGCGATAGATTCCTAGAAAGCTTTTCCACCAATAATAATAAAAC
The DNA here is from genome assembly GCA_019925275.1 of Mytilus edulis. Taxonomy (NCBI): domain Eukaryota; kingdom Metazoa; phylum Mollusca; class Bivalvia; order Mytilida; family Mytilidae; genus Mytilus; species Mytilus edulis. Next base: position 60,639,964 of record CM034354.1, on the reverse strand, counting down.
GATAAATGAGTTGTACATGATACTTTTTATGTTTTGGTAAGTTCACTGTACAGTTTGAAAAAAAAAAACATTCCAGTACATTTTTTTTGTTGAAGTAGAAAACACGTCTATTCAAATACCATAATATTACTTTGTGTCTATCTAATGTGTGTCAATCAGGTATATAAAATGTATATATGCAACATCAAATTTCTATCATAGATTGTAAGGGATAACAGTTTTGATATTTATGACACAAATAACAAAAATCTAGTAGCACACTGTTCAAGTCCTTTGTTGTTTGTAGTTGTCAATTTTAAGTCTTTGTGAATTATCTCGGTGCAGACGAAACTGTTTTCGATGCAAAGTCATTAATGTGACATGAAGCCAACTATACAACACATTGTTTGAGCATCTTTACATGTAGATTTAAAAACAACCATTAGTATGGATGATATGACATTCATATCTATTCTTATTTATCGTAAACAAAGACCAGACAACCGCCGCATATTACTATTTCCATATCATGTATAAATGTAATAGTTCTTTCTGTGTGCACTGAGTATGTTTTTTAGTATCTCTTATTCGTAAACAAATAAAAAAAAATGTTTTAAAGAGTAAACTACTTTGAGATAGGCGAAAGAAAAATAGAGAAATAGTGCGATTAAGTACACAATATTGAACATGTTACCGTTTGACAAATGCAACTAATTGCAATTTTGTAAAATCAAATCTAATATTAATGGTAATCTTTTATTTGAAACTTACCTTCAATTTTCGTAATCCTTGTTAGATCTTGTAAGATGGAAATAGTATCTGGTTCAGATATGCTTAAGCGTTTGAACATCCTACTTAAGGTGTCTTGTTCCAAAAATGAATCAATTCGTGCGACCATTAATTTAATTTTCCCAAGTAGTTTTTCGATGTAATCTTCAGTTACATCTTCTACGCTGATGCTTATAATTGAATGTGTTGCATTGATTAGACGTTGTATATCATTGGCAATTTCTATTTCTGTGTCGTTGGGAACTTTCCCTCATTTGCATTTAGGTTCATGTTTTCAAATCTAAGTATTTTATAGCAAATTTCAATCGTAAATTCATCCATATTTGGAAGCTTATCCATTAAAACTACTTCATTTGCTTTAAGAACAAAATTGAAATCTTTCTGTGAATATTTTCTTTTCAATCCTTTAGGAGTTGCATATTCTTTTAATATCAACTGCATCATTTTTGGAAACAATTGAAGGACCATGCACCCTAGCTTTGCAAGTCGCTCGTTATATGTATCGGACATGCTGAATTATTATATTTATTGTCACAACTTGGCTTCTCATCGAATTTAGCTCGCATGTATGCACGTAACATGTATAGTATGTCAACTCAAGAATTCCTTCTGCAAAACAAATATTTAAAGTGTTACAGCTTTCAGACATAAACTAGCAGATAGAATACATTACCTGAAAGATATTTTTCCTTTTACTAAAACGTTTTATATTCTTATTCATCACATGATATATTGTTTACTTAGTCATAACATGAGCAAAAGGTAACTTAAAACAGACTTTATTACTGTTTTCCTAGTCAACTTCGTCAGTGGTAGACCAGACTAAGGTCTGTTTTTTGAGACAACATGTTGGTGTTGACATGAATATCAATAATGTGGTCATTTCCATAAATTTCCTGTTTACAAAACTTTTGAATTTTTCATAAAACTGAGGATTTCCTTATGCAAGGCATATATATTGCCTGAGCCGTATTTGGCGCAATTTTTGGGAATTTTGGATGATCTATATGCTCTTCGATATTGTACTTGTTTGGCATTATAAATATTCTGATTTGAGCGATACTGATGAGTCTTATGAAGACGAAACGCGCGTCTGACGTACTAAGTTATAATTCTGGTACCTTCGATAACTATTTTGTACTGCTGACATGTCTGATCCAAGATTAGTCTGTTGTTGTCGGTTTGACACATTCCCCGTTTTCTTTATTAATTTTATTTTATTAATCTGTTGACAAGTCTGCTTTTTACCAGTCTTGATTACAAGTCTGCCCCAGACCAGACATGAGGACAGGTTTGCTGCTGACCATACCTTAGAACAGGTCTGCTTATGACAGATTGCCGTGTTTAAGACTTTTAAACTAGACCTGAGCTTTTCATTATGTAAACAATAATGGTATTGTTCTTTTCCCTCAGAAGGGCAAATGGTTATATTATAAACGACTCTGTAAACACAGTATACACCTTAAAAAAACATTTTTTTTTCATTTTCATATTCTTATATTTATTAATAAATGGCTATAAAATTTCAAACTTGTGGATTGCCATACATATAGATGCAGCTATCATAAATCAAAGATGTGTTTTTATGTTGGAAAGTGGATAGAGAGGTTATCCAACGCAATTGAAAAAAAGATTTCATAAGATGGGATAAAAACATTATTATTTACGTTACTTCTTTTTCCAATTTTACAGTTTCTTTCGAAATATGCATTACATAGATTATTCAGCGTAATTTACGTTGTTTGGATGATCGATTCTATTTTTGACAAAATGGTCAAACCAAAATTGTATAGTGTTCGTGTATATAGGGTGTCGTATAGTTTTTAACCATCTTGTTAACTTCGGCAGATTCATATTTACCGGTTGTAAATGTCATTTAAAATGATATATGTGACGTCCGAAGACATATATTCTTCCTGAACATATATGAAATATTTCCCCTGGGACGTTAAGCTACCAACAAATTCAATACAACCACATCAAATAGCTATACTATCCCCCTATTCCCAGATGATTCCTTCTCATAAGTACTTAGCATGATAAAGTATAAATATAATCAGTCATGTCAGTGTTGAGTGATGCTGTTACATAGTTTTGTTATAGGAGGCTGCCTGAGATTACTGATTTATTGTGACGCGTCAATATTTGGAATAAAAGGAAAAAATGCTGGCCTTCCATTGATGCGGACACAATTTGTCAGAAAATCAGTCCTAGGACCTATTCTGCTTTTCAAATTAACTTGATTGTGGTCCAAGGACTGTTCATAGCAGTCCTAAATCCTACATTTATCTCTAAGCTGTTTTGATAAAATATAATAAGTTATTCCGATGAGAAATAATGCAAGAAAGAGCTGCGCCTGAGAGCATAAAACGCCAAATTATTCAAGCATTTTGAGGAATGTTGTCCGAACAATAGAAATTCACCCCTTTATAATAAATCTAGTTCATAAACTCTAAACTTATAGTACGAATTGTTAAAAATCGAAAGGCAACTATGTCAAAATATTATTATTACTAAAAAAAGAATACCTGTGATTGTTTGCTCAATGATGCGACTAACATTCCTTTGGCTTGAAATAGTTATAAAAATAAATACTTCTTTATTTTCGCCATTTTGTATTTATAAAGGTCAAACTACTTCAGCTGTAGAAATTAAGACCATATGATCGATAAAGAAGATGTCGGTAATGTCATCAACTAAATAAATTATACAATTCAGTATTTAATTAATTACTCAATTCCCAAATCTAAACTTAAATTCTATCTATTTTTTGAATAATGTTATAAAGAAATATTTTTTTAACCGTATACTAAAGCGAACATAAAATGTAATAGATCATTAGCCCAAAGGGCCAAGTGAGTTTTTTTTTTCTCATCAATTCGTGTCCTTCGTCCGTCGTCGTCGTCCGTCGTTGTTTACTTTTACAAACATATTCTCCTCTGAAACGACGGGACTTAATTTGACCAAACTGGGCGACAATGATCATTGGGGTATCTAGTTTGCTTGTCATATTTTGGAATTATGTCCTATTATCGAAATCCTCTGATTTTATCCATTTGAATGCCTTAAAAATATTTGCCCATAAACCCCCATTTTTCTTTTTATAAATCTTTTACATGTATTATTATAAGCCATTTGTAAAAGTTTTATTTTTTAATAGTTTTTGAGAACTTTAACTGATCAATGATAAAGCTATCAAAAATCAAGAGAGAAAATTTTCCGCCAAAATTCCAATGGCTAATATCTTGAAAACAAGCACATTGACCCCTATATTTGTTTTTGCTTTTTTTATTCCTCAACTAATCCTCTATCAATATATACTAGTTTTATGGAACGTTATTTATTTTGGAACTGAGCAGGAAACTTCCTTAATAACTGTTTCCGGTAATCCTGCCAACCAACCAAGATGGTCGTCATGGCTTCAAAAAGAAGATAGGGGTAAAATGTAGATTTTGGCTTATATCTCTTAAACCAAAGCATTTAGAGCAAATCTGATACAACTGAATTGTTATTTTGGTCAATTTCTATCTTCCCTGCAATTTTCTGATGAATCCGACAACCTATTGTTGGGTTGCTGCCCCTGAATTTGTATTTTTGAGGAAATTTTGCCGTTTTTGGTTAGGTATCTTGAATATTATTATAGATAGAGATAAACATTAAACAGCAATAATGTTTAACAAAGTAAGATCTACAAATAAGTCAGCATTACAAAATGGTCAGTTGACCCCTTCTTAAAGAGTTATTGTCCTTTATAGTAAATTTTTAACCATTTTTCGTAAATTTTTGTAATCTTTTAGAAAAATCTTCTCCTCTGAATCTACTGAGATAAAGGAGTAGGTTCAGTAAGACCCCTTTTTGGCCCCAAAATATAGCAGTTTTACAAAATTGTGAAAATGTAATATTTAAGCTATTTATTGGAAAGAAGAATGTCTCTGCTACATGGATATGGGCTGTTTTTGACAAAACAATGCACATATATCGGGTAGTACATGTAGCACCATTAAGTTATGCTAAATTACTTAAATCTTCAAAATTTAGCATTTTAGTTAAATTTTAGACGGTTTTAAATGGAAGTGGCCGCATTCGTGTTCATTCATAATATTGAAATGTAAGTTTTATTTGTTGATAATACATGATATATATAAAGGTTGAGGATGAACACGGATGTGGCCACTTTCATTTTTGACAAAAACCATCTAAAAAGTGAGTTTTTTTTGGCATATTTGATAGATTTTTTTAGATTTAAGCGTTTTTAATGACTAAATCTATCACAAAAACTTATCGAATCAATCAAAATAAACATTTAAGTTTTTATAAAGTGTCTAAAATCTTTTGTTAGATGAACTTGAAAATTGAGGCCAAAATCGGTCCTTACCGGACCTACTCCTTTGACCAAACTTGTCCAAAATCATTATAAGGATATTGAATTCAAAAAATTGTCCGATGACTCCGCTTGCTAACCAAGATGGCCGACACGGCTTAAAATAAAACATATGGTAAAATGCAACTTTTGGCTCATATCTCTTAAACCAAAGCATTTAGAGCAAATCTGAGGAGGAGTGAATTGTCATAAGGTCAAGGTCTATCTGTTCTGCAATTTTCAGACCAATCAGGCAACCCTTTGTTAGGTTGCTACCCCTGAGTTGGTAATTTTAAGAAAATGTTGAAGCTTCTGGTTATTATCTTCAATATCATTATATATAGAGATAAAGAGTAAACAGTAGTAATGTACAGCAAAGTAAGACCTAACAATAAGTCAACATGACCAAAATGGTTATTTGACCCCTTAAGGAGTTATTGCCTGTTATAGTCAATTTTTAATAAAACATTTTCCTCTGTAACTACTAGGTGAAGTTCATTACAGATAAAGATTATTGTAAGCAACAGATATGTTCAGTAAAGTAAGATCTACAAACACATCGCCATCACCAAAACACAATTTTGTCATGCATCCATCTGTGTCCTTTGTTTAATATTGACATAAACCAAGGTGAGCGACACAGACTTTTTAGAGCCTCTAGTTTTAAGTTGAAATTTATATATATATATCTATTCATCTATATAATGTAGAAGATGTCAATATACATACAGCTGAAGGAATGATATAAAATGTTCAAGAGTGAACACAATGTACTCTTCAAAATGATACATGGAAATCGAATGATTACTCAACAACATTTGGCTGCAATTGGTTGAACAATTAAACTCATATTTAGAAAATAAAATGACAACGCCATGGCTAAAAATAAAAATACAAACAGACAAGTAAAGTAAAAATAGACGTCGAGCGGTTATTTGTATTATCAAATATAACAGCAGTGAACAAATTTTTGAAAACTGAAATCTGGCATGAACTTATAAAATATATTACAGACAATCGTATTTACATATACAAAAAGAAAATTCTGTATGAATACCAAGGAGACATTCATCCACCAAATCGTATTTGAAGCAGATGTAACTGCACCAGATTAGGTAAAAACATTAAGAGTTTCGAATTTAACAGTTCTCTATAGTTTTGTTTTAAACATATGAATCTACTTATCTGGCTTGTATAACATAAATATATCTTTCCATTGACGATATAATAGATATTTTTTTTTGTAATGCCAAAATAAGTAAACTAAGGACTACATTTTATATATACGCCAGACGCGCGTTTCGTCTACAAAAGACTTCTCAGTGACGCTCATATTAAAAAAAAAAAATAAAGTAAGAAGTTGAAGAGCATTTAGATCCAAATTCCTAAAACTGTTGACAAATACAGCTAAGGTAATATATGCCTGAGGTAGAAAAGCCAAAGTATTTCAAAAAATACAAAGTTTTGTAAACAGTTAATTTATAAATATAACAATATCAATGATAATTCATGTCAGATTACTGGGCTTGTAATACCCTCGTGGAAATAAAACTCCACCAGCAGTGGCATCGACCCAGTGGTTGTAAATAAACTCATCATAGATACCAGGACTATATTTTATATATTCGCCAGACGCGCTTTTCGTCTACAATAGACTCTTCAGTGACGATCGAATCTAAAAAAGTTTTAAAAAAACCCAAATAAAGTACTTAGTTGAAGAGCATTGAGATCCCAAATTCCTAAAAGTGTTGCCAAATACAGCTAAGGTAATCTATACCTGAGGTAAAAAATCCTTAGTATTTCAAAACATTCAAAGTTTTGTTAACAGTTAATTTATAAATATAACAATATCAATGATAATTCATGTCAGCACAAAAAGTGCTGACTACTGGGCTTGTGATACCCTCGGGGAAATAAAACTCCACCATCAGTGGCATTGACCCAGTGGTTGTAACTAAATTCATCATAGATACCAGGATTGCATTTTATATATACGCCAGACGCGCGTTTCGTCTACAAAAGACTCATCAGTGACGCTCGAATCCAAAAAAAGTTTAATCATTGACCTTAATAAGAATTGCTAAAAATGTATTCAAAAAATGTTCAAATTTTAAATTTAAATGTTTTTAATTTGTTAGTGAAAGAAACTTTTGCATGAATGCAAAAAGAACAATTATGTTTATTATCTATGATCCCCCCAAAAATTAAGTATTGACCTGACATGTTGAAACAGGTCATGTTCTAGTTTGTGTAACATACATGAATTTATTTATAAAACTTTGAATAACTATGTTCTTCCTAAAAATGAGTTTACAGTTTGTCGGTCACCGTTTGTTAGTACAAACGCTACATTTGTTTCTGAATTCATCCTGATTAAATGATTGATTTTTTTACGTTTCTTAGAGAACATTTAAGTCTGACCAACATTGTGTAAACGTTGTGTGGCGTCTGTTGTTGTTTTTTAAACGCTACAAAAGTAGAAACAACTACGTCGTGTAATCGGTGTTTACTGACCATGTTTGATCTTTCAATAATGCATGCATATGTTGTTGTTAAACATATTTTTTACAAACAAATCCATCATTCAATCATGTTTGCTTTTGTACTAACAAACGATGAACGTCAAACTGTAAACGCATTTTGATATAAGCGTCACAGATGAGTCTTATGTAAACGAAACGCGCTTCTGGCGTATTAAATTATAATCCTGGTACTTTAGATAACTATTTTGCACCACTAGGTCGATGCCACTGCTGGTGGACGTTTCGTCCCCGATCCCCGAGAGTATCACAAGCCCAGTAGTCAGAACCTCGGTGTTAACATGAATATCAATTATATGGTCATTTTTATAAATTTCCTGTGTACAAAACTTTGAATTTTTCGAAAAACTAAGGATTTTCTGATCCCAGGAGTAGATTAACTTGGCTGTATTTGGCATAACTTTTTGGAATTTTGGGTCTTCAATGCTCTTCAACTTTGTACTGTTTTGGCTTTTCAACTGTTTGATATGAATGTCAGTTATGAGTCTTCTGTAGACGAAACACGTGTCTGGTGTAATAAACTATAATCGTGGTACTTTTCATAACTATTTAGCGAGTGCATAGTTTGTTAACGTTTATGTTAACTTTACAAGCGTATGTTAGAAACAAATGATCAAAACATATGCGTGCTTAGCCGTCTGCATCGTTTGTGTTTATGCATTGTGTATTGCAATGCCAGATTACTGTAACGTCTTAATACATTGTGTATTTCAATGCCAGATTACCGTCCCGTCTTAATGCATTGTTTATTTCAATACCAGATTACTGTCACACACTCATTTTACCAAAGAACATTTGCACTTTGAGTTCACACAATCATCACTACATTCTGTCAGGAGGTTTGCTTCTCTTGATTTTTTTTTAATTTTGTCAGATATTCGGAATCCTCTTGTTTTATCCATGTAGTGCCATTAACTAGTTTGCCCACTAACCACTACTTTTCTTTCAATAATGTGATAACATGTAGTTTAAAATATCATCTTTCAAAATCTTTCAAAATCCTTGTAATTTTCTGATAGTTTTTTTAAAGAAAAATGGTGCAAATGTTAAGTGTATGTATAATCCAGACAGAATAATTTCCCGCCAAATTTTAAATGGCTTATATCTCGAAAACTAGCACACAGACCTTTCATTTTTTCCGCATTTTTAGTTTGTTATAAATTATAATCCTGGTACCTTTGATAACTAATTATAATTAATAGTTATCATATACTATAAATTTATTACAGTTTTTTTTTAAAAAGCTTGTTATTTTGAAAAAGGGTAGCGAATATCCTTTACTAATTTGATTGATAATTTTTGATATCGTATTATAATCGGTTTACTCGTTATACATTTTTAGTCCGACAGATTGGTGAATCAATTGTGGGTTTGATAATAAAAGCACCAAATTTGGCATGATAGTAAATTTGAGTGTTTCAAAAAATATTTCCAATGGACCCACCTTGCAATTTCAAAATGGCGACTTTTTCCAAGATGGCCGCCATAAAATATCAAATCAGCATATATTACCTAAAAAAAGTCAGTTTCAAAGCCACATGTGGCATGACAGTATTGCAGGGTGTTTTAAAAATATAACATATTCAGCCCCCATGTAATTCCAAAATGGCGGATTTTTCAAAGATGGCCGCCATCAAATATAAAAAAAAATCAGCATAAATCACCTATATAAGGTCAGTTTCAAGTTCAAATTTGACATGATTGTTGTGAATTAGTTATAATTTCAGTTAAGTATTTTATACTATTTCATTTGCTTAACGTTTTACCGCCGTTTTAACGTAACAATAGGCCCGCAACGTCGTCACTTGCCGACGTCTCCTTGTATATCTTAGACTCTAGTAAAGCATACGAAATATTGAAGACGCTTTTGTGTTTACTCGCCTTTATTATCGATACATCCAAAACCTTGGTGCCGTGACTGACTTATATTGAACGAGCACCTGCAGATGTTGCATTCAGGAGCTGGACAGACAATTACGCAAATCATCCAATCATACTGTATACCTTATATTAGACAATGCGTTAACCAAATCTTACAGAAATGTGTAAAGTGCAGAAACGTAACAGGAAGAGCATTTTCACAGCAAATTTCGCCTCCGCTACCGAAGGATAGAGTCACCGACATGATTCCGTTTACGACAACTGGTGTTGATTTCGCTGGACCACTTTTCGTGAATGATAATGGACTTGTTACAAAATCGTATATATGCCTTTTTACATGTGCGTGTATTCGCGCCGTACACCTAGAACTAGTTACAGATATGACAATCGAGTCATTCAAAAAAGCGTTTAGAAGATTCGTAAGTAGGAGAGGAATTCCCAGTACTGTGTATTTTGATAATGCACCAACCTTTGTTTCCTCTTCACATTTTGTGTTTACTCGCCTTTTTATCGATACGTCCAAAACAATGACAGTAGCGCGGATGTTTAAAAAAATAATCCTTCGACCCACTTTTCAATTTCAAAATAACGGCTTTTTTTCCAAATTGGCGGCCATTAAATATCAAAGTCAACAAATATCACTTACACTAGCTCAAATTTGAAATGTAAGTAATGTTGGATGCTTTGAACAATACTACATATGAAAATGTTGAAAATTCAAAATGGCGAAATGGCCACCGTAATATATCAAATTTAACACATATACCTTATGAAATGTTACAACACGTTTACATCACGGTATCATCTGAAGATACTGGCGTTATTCCGATATTTAGGCTTACTCGACTCGAACAGTTTTCTGTATAATAAGGTGGAAGAGGAAATAGTAACAACATAAACAAAATGTCAGTAATCTGCTGCTTGGCTTTAGATTAGCATGTCAGCTGCTTACTTCTTCTGTTTAATGACTATTATGGTGCTGCAATTATACAGGGAAACACAACAATCTACTTATATAAGAACGATACGTGAATAAACTGGGCAAACATATAGTTCAGAAAGGCATAATGTAAGCAAAAGTCTTTCCAAAATTTCCATATGTAGTATTGTTCAAAGCATCTAACATTACTAACATTTCAAAAGTATTTCGGAATCCTTAAAAGATATATACATCAGACAAAAAATATAATACATTATATAGGTCGAAGCAGATGATTGTAAAAACATTAAGTATTGTCTGAACATCATTCCATGCATTAAAGTCAAGACAAATGACCACCCGCCTTTATATAACAGTCCGCATTGAATTATGTTAAAGGAAGATAACAGATCTATATCTTCGATTAGACAGTCCATGAATACAATCAAGCAATGAATTTATAGTTGTCCCAAACATATATCAATTGTCACTTGTGGTCAACTTTTAGTTTGTCTGTTCCAAAATCGAAACAATGGAACTGGACAATCGTATGTCAGCACATCAAACAGTCATATTGCTTCAGGTGTTCGTATAGGAATGGCAAAACTAGAACATTGTGTCATTTAGATAATATTAAGATGTTTGGATTGCTAAAGAACTCGATTTTATGTAAACAACTCTGAAGATATATGCTGCTACAAGAAAAGGAGAATTATGTATTAGGATTTCTATTGAGATGTTGTGTGGATTGGTTAAGGACCTTACGTATTAAATGACAAGCGTTCGGTTAAGAAAACATAGTTTTTTTGTGAAAAGCGGATTCTTTTTAGAGGCTCTCATGCATGCATCATGAAAAAGACATTTTCACGTGTTAGAGTATGTAGAACATAATTATCATAATTTTACTGAGGAACGAGACCCTGGTGAACACTATTTTACTATCACACAATGGAGTAATAAGGAGAAACTTATTCCACTTAACCACAACTGATCAGTAACATTAATTGTACTGGACATTAAGATGTGAGATAGTTAAGAGAATGTTCCTTTTGGTGAATATAGGTGAAGTGTATTGCTTATTCAGAGGTTCTTAGGATTTTCTCATCATAATCATCCTAGTACCTGTGTGAAATATAATGCGATGTAACTTTACAGTTCAAGTGTTGTAGACGTAAATTTTAAAATGTTAAATGTTAATCAAGCCATGAGTTGAGTTACACACTTGTAAAACGAGATAGTTGGTCAATTGGATTAATAATAGTATCCAACAAATAGAGCATCTAGATATATTGTCTTGCTTATAAACGGATAAAAATGTGCCAGGTCATGCTGTTATGTACAGTGCTTTTTAAATGTTGTGAGGAGTTGTGCAAAGACTAAATAGGCTATCCTTGATAAACATTTAGAAAACAGCTGTTTAAATCTGGTGTTGTTAAGTTGATAAAGAGAATAAAGAAGATTCCATGACACTTAAAAATCATTAGAGAAACAAAACAAGACAATAGTATGGATAAAAAACGCGAAAAGACTATCATCGTTCAAGACATATATTATCCAAAAAATCTGAACATTAAGCACCACGAACCCCCCCCCCCCCCCCATAAAGCAGGGGTTGATCTCAGGTACTTAAGAAGGATTAGCCTGTGACATTTAGGCGTTATTTTCTGGATAGCTTAATTCGTCATATCCAGTGTCACTAAATTTAAAACATTTTATTATATGTAAAGTATCTAAAATTTTATAAAATTTTAAGTTTTAAATGAAACGAGGTTTCCTGTGTCTATACGGCGAATAAACACTTCCATTGGTTGACAACACAGATAGTATCAATTAAAAAAAATAACAAAACATTTAAAATATTAACAAGACAAATTCCCTTCTAATCGAAACTAGGGTCAATAGTTATCAAAGGTACCAGGATTATAATTTAATACGCCAGACGGGCTTTTCGTCTACATTGTGGTGATATTTAATGCAAGTAGAAGATCTGTAATGAGTGGTATTTATTGATCATCTTAATCCGCTGGAAAAAAAATTTAGGAATGTGACAAAGAGAAGTGGAACATATAAATTATTATTCGTGACTTATATATTCGATAGTACACAGTCAAACAAATCCTAACGGTGCCATGAAAACGTTTGAACATGTCCATTTACATGATCTTTGACTTAATTGTCTTGAAGCAGCTAGCATCGCTGTATCATGGAAACACAATCCAAAGAATAATGTGAACTGCAAATAGCACTTCAAAAAAGAAATGAATATCACAGAGCCTTGTCTTAGTTTTAGTTTATTTTCACTTTTTTGGCGGCCATTTTGAAATAATTCGCCATTTAAATAAAAGTTTCAAAGTTTAACAAACCGCCAGGACGTACTAGAAACATTTGATAACGTTTTATATGCTTTTAAAAGATTTCATTTGAATATTATTTCCTGTAATTTATATACGGTTGTAATATTTTGACTGATTGACAGCCATCTTGATTTTCAGAGTGCGTCCATAGCTTAAATTGACTACCATATATAAATCTACAACTTTGCACAGTTTCATGCTTATATCATCAAACCAACAATTCCTCTAAAACAATGCACAAATCAGCTGGACTATTATCTCCTCTTTTAGGGATTGTGATTCATAAAGAGATATGCCACATTAAATACCTTTTCTACAACCTAACACAACCCATGTGTCAGACATGGAAATTTAACTGTCGAATGGAAATATATTTAAAAATGACATAGAAGGATTGTCAATAGACGCTATATACATTTTAAATGTTTGCCAGATATGACGAACAACAAGGTTTAAAATACACATTCAAGATACTACCATTTACCATAGTATAATTCAACTATTATACATATAACAAATTACGCATTGAACTGTGATCTCTTCATTGACTCGATTTGAAGACTTGTATTGATATTAATGAATAAGTTATATCGGTTGAAGTAGGTATATGCTTTTTATGCACTAAGAAAACATATCGTGTTCCGTCTTCTTATAAAAATCATAACGATCTCCAATTCTGGAAGATGATCTTGGTTTACACAAATGATTTAGAATTTAACACCAATGTTAATAAGATAAAACGAAAACAAAATTAAGAATTTAGAAAAAATACCCAGATCTTTTGATATAATTAGTTTTTTTTAAAGCCTAATAATCTTTTATAACATTGCATTACACATAGATATTTGATGTTGAAGCATTATAACAAACATGATACATGGGGTCTGTTATTCAACTTGTGATTAAACTAATCATATGATTAATTTTAATCAGTCGTTAAAAGTTAATTGGGTGATTAGTAAATGAAATGATTAAATTGCGTTGTTCAACTTATTGTAATCATTGTATTTACTAATCATGCGATTAATTTTTAATCATATGATTAAGTTTGGGTAGTTAGCAAGTGTTTCCCACAATGCATTGTAAATCAGGGCCTATATAACTTCCCTTTTTGCATTAAATTATAACATTCTTCTTTTAAACAGTTTAGGGGTGCCAATAATTATTGAAAAAATATCTTATAACATGTTCGTATTTTTTAAAGAAGCATATTCACATTTTAGTTTTGTTTCCAGTTCATAATAAAATGTTCTTAAATGGAAAAATAATTTCAGTGAAAACTTTAAAGCCCTGATTTGTTTGCCTGTTTCGTCACTGTTTACCATGAAATGGTTTAGGGTACATTTTGTAATAATCAAAATTTGTATTTCACTTAATATATAGAGTATTTTTATCATGCAGCATGTTATTGTTCTTACTCAGAAATGTGGTAGAGTGTTTAGCAATAATATTTATTTTCTTTGAGAATAATTAATATCAATTAGTAGTTTTATTATATGTTTATTAAGAGTTCATCAATTCTTCTATTCTCTTATATCTTAGTACAGTTCTACTCTACTTTTCTGGTCGTTATGCACAGGCCATACCAACACGCAACCAGACTGCAAAGACAACTGCAGAAGCATTGCTCAACAACTTTATCGTGCATTATGGTTTACCTAACAGAATTCACTCAGATCAGGGTCCATACTTTGAAAGTAACATCATTCAGGAACTTTGCCGTCTTGCAGGAATAAAGAAGTCTAGAACCACACCATACCATCCGATGGGCAACGGCATGACTGAGAGATTTAACCGAACATTACAGTCAATGCTTGGAACTGTACAGCCAAAAGATAAGACCAACTTGAAAGCGTACGTAGCTCCGTAAGTGCATGCGTACAACTGCACTCGTCACGAAGCAACAGGACAATCACCTTACTTTCTGATGTTTGGCCGACAACCAAAGCTTCCTATTGATTTAGCATTTGGACTTGTAAAGGACAAAGATAGAAAACCACAAACTAAGTACATCCACGAATTGAAGAACGGACTAGTGGATGCATACAAGCTTGCTTCAGAATCAGCAAAGAAGGCACATGAGAAACAGAAAGAAAATTACGATTTGAAAGTTAGAGGAGCAGTCGTAGAAAAAGGCGACAAAGTATTGGTGAAGAAAGTTGCGTTTGATGGTAAACATAAGCTGAGCGATAAATGGGAGAACGATATTTACCTAGTACTAGAACAACCTAACAAAGATATACCCGTCTACGTTGTACAGAAAGATAGTGGCGAGGGGCGTAAGCGGACATTACATAGGAATCTCTTATTGCCTGTGGGATATATTTCAAGTCGACCACCAACGACAGAACCATTACCTAGACCAGTTCCTAGACCGAGAACGAGATTGCAAAAGAAGATCAGCAAGAACAACTCTAACACAGACTGTACCATGGAGGAAACCGATATCGATAGTGATGTAGTACAGTTATTTTATTATTATAAAAGGTCCAAAGCAATGTCTACTGAACATTTAACTTATTGTTTATAAATGCTATGTTGATATAGTTAGTTCATTAGACTTATGTAGGTTATATTTGTATTTTAACAGGACCAGAATATCTTCATATTCTATTGATCTGGTGATGTTTCCAAATACGGAGATAGACCTTTGTATCATATACATAGTAAGATCAGTGTTACATGTATTGTTAGTTTACTGTATTGTATGTGTTTGTCTATTTAATTTAAGTTCAGTATATGTATTGTTTGTGTCTTCTGAATAGTAGTTACCTGATTGTCAATTATTACATTTAAACATTATAGTAAGAAATAGTTTATTCATAAATCTATGAATGAGTAGCGTAACATTATTGAACATAATGTAGCACTTAATCCTGACTTGGTTGATAATTGAGGTTGATTGAATTCATATATTTATAATATATTCACTTAAATCGTATTGGTTGTATTCTTACAGTAAAGAGCTAGTTTATCGTATTTTATACATGTACTTTCCGGTTTATGATTTAGAGTTACATCCCTTTGTACACTGTACTGTCTATGTATTTACGTTTTGTTATTTGTGTACTTTCAGGGTTAATTTATTTATGTCGTATGAAAAAAACATCGTAAAATTGACGAATCCATTTATTCTGTCCAAGAACCCTATCACATTTATCATGCCAGTCAGTGATTGTCTTCAATCCTCAATAAGAATGCATCATTATGGGCCATGATTATCATGTTTTTACCCCGGTTTTTCACATATCCAGATCATGATGATTCCTTTAAGAGGGTGGTAAAGGGTTATTTTCGTGCAACGTGATCGCCGTTTTTTATTTCACGTTCAACGTGTTTTTACTTTTTTATTTGACGTTCAGTCGTGCAAGACGGGTGCCTCGTTCAACGTGTTCTGCTTTTTTATTTTACGTGCATCGTGATTTTCAAAGTCTTATTTTGCGTGCTCGGTATTTTTCAAATAAAATTCAAACACTAGGCAGGGATCGTCAAGAAATACTTTTTTAAAAGCCGTAAACCAATTTATCATAAATGTGTATACTAAATCGGGAATATCAAGTAAAACAAATAGTTAATATATACAAGAAGGCAGTGACTCAGTCACAAAAGGTTCAAATCAAAGTATTTATTTTTCGTGCAACGTTCATTACAGAAATTATTTCACGTTCAACGTAAAATTATGTCTTATTTCACGTTTTTTTCGTGCAAGCACCCCCCCCTTTACAACCCTCCTTTAAAAACCTGTCAGTTATGTTGTAAATTTAGTACAACCTTATTCACATAGTAAATGACGAAATCATTGGGAATAAAATCTCCATTGACGCGTAGACGAAGAGTGCTGTCTTTCACGTCCGCATTTCATCAAGTATGGCATGCCAATTTAACATTTAAGATAATTTTTACGGATGGTGTAGATCGCAATATAACATAACTGAGATCGATTGTAGTTACTACGACATAAGGAGATACAGATGGACAATTATAAATATTCAATTGTGTAAGTGCACAGTCCGTCAAAGTTGTAATTCATATAGCAACAAACGAAAACCACTGAATTACAGGCACATGCAAATAGCCGATTGCATACAAGAAGCAGATGCTTATTTTGTCCCTTTCGTGTGGTCTCTTATACCTTTGGATGCAAATGTGCAACACTAACCAATAAAGATGTCTGCTTACTATGAATAAAATAACTATGGATTATGTTTATGTGTCTATTTTTTTTTTCGCCAAAAAGTGCAGCTTTTTGTTTGAAATACATTCTCTTTATTGCTGTCCGTTATATGTATGCATGAAGTGTTTGCAAGTAGACGTTCAACAAATTATTATCTACTCTAAAATAACAACATATTCTTTTAAACCTTACAGAAGTTATAAACACCTATCCTATATATTTATTCAACGTGTTCAAATTCAGTCAGCAGAAAAATACGAAAAAAAAACAGCAAATAATTAATATCAAACACATGAGATCACACACATAATGTCACTACATCGTTTGTTTGTCTCACACGGATTGATAAAATTGAGAATGAAAATGGGGAAAATGTCAAAGAGATAACAACCTGACCAAAGAACATAAAAAAGCTGAAGGCCACCAATACCGGGTCTTCAACGTGGCGAGAAAATCCAGCACCCGAAGGCCGGGTTCAGCTGACCCATAAATAAAATTGTGTACTAGTCCAGTGAAAATGGACGGTACACTAAACTCCAAAACTAATTATAAATGATCTAAAAATTAATTTAGACAACGGTGATGCTCCCCCCCCCCCCCCCCCCCCACACACACACTTCATTCTGATGTAACTGTATTATAACAAATGTATTATAACAAAGTAAATATGAGACTTTATTTGAGATATTGTTGTTCCCCCGCAGATGTTAATTTTATTTTAAATCAAAACACCTTAAAAATTGTATAAGAAAAAAAAAACATAAATCGTAATTTCTTGTCGATATGCACATCTACATAGTATGTCGATCCTTTAAATCCAAAAGGTTTCATGAAATTCTGTTGTTGGTGACAAACTGTTGCAGTAGTATAATGAGGCAAATACGTTCAAAGGGGCGTTACTCCTAGAAAACAACCTGAATTAAAATTTCATGTCGATATGCACATCGACATAGTATGTCCTTATTATCTACTACTCCAAATGCATACCTTCAGAAGACTTCCTATCATTCAAACTGTGGGAGGAGTTATCCATCCGGAAATGATATGCATCTTTTATTTAAGCATATACTCCAATAATGACAAGTTCAACTATCTCCAAAAAGAGCAAATTTTTATAAAAACCCTGAGTACCTTAGATATATATATGTACAAACAGAGAGCCAAATTAAAACTTCCTAGGATTCAAACTGTATGTGGAATAACTATATACCCATAATGGGATGGAAAGACGGACGGACGGAAAGATGAACGGACAGGGGGCCCCAACCCCAATATAAAACATTCAATATTAACAAAGGCCAGAGGCTCCTGACTTAAGACAGGCGCAAAAATGCGATGGGGTTAAATAAGTTGTAAAAGATGTCAACCCTCCCCCTTTACCTCTAACCAATGTAGAATAAAGAACAACATAAATTACGCATAGTAAAACTCCTTAAAGGAAGTCTGAGTCCGAAGTCAGATAAGGTAACATATGAAACTAAACAAAATGACAATGATACGCCAGGGGCACCCTCTCCGTGTTCAAAATATACATGAAATATTTGTCACTGTACCTTGTCTGTTCTAGGAATTCTAACCCTGAGTTTTTTATCCGCTACATGTCAAGAAATCCTCGCTCAAATCTCCAATGAACCTCCTATTGCACCCATTAGTAGATAAAGATTTGATTCCATCAAATGAAATTCATTTATGACCTACATGTACGTGTCGCTAAGAAAAGGTTCATATACCAAATGGTCAATATATAAAATTATCCATGTAAGTTTCTCTATTTGATTTTTGCATGCCCTTTATTGTTAATATTGACGCAATTTATACTTTATCAGGCCGGAGGAGCATATAGTTGAGTGTTTAATAAATCACACACAATAATATGTTTTGTAATGATCCAAATTATTTGAATGACCGGCACTAGTAACTGAAATTCTCCCTCTTTCCCAACGGAGTGAGTTGCTTTTTTTGAAATATCTCTGACACTCGGAAAATCGAATGAGATTGCGATTTTCCAGATTCTTGATAACAGGTGCTTGAGTTTGTATATTACACGTCAGTTAAGATAGATTGATTGTTGGTTGCTTAACGTCCAGTGGTAAATATTTCATGCATATTCAGGACGAGAACAAGTTCACAATAAATAGGTAGGTCTTGAAATAATAGAGGCCATCTGGGGTGATGGTCGGGGAAATTTGGACTGCCACTGGAAAATGAGGGTATATTGGATAGGGTTAGAAATTTTGCCTTGCAGCAGGCCACCTACGAACCCCTCGAAGAGTTGTTGCAAGGGTTCTTAACGTGCAAAGAGTGTGGCACTCGGATGTAACGTCCCCAATCAAACCGGACGTGACTGCGAACTTGATACATCCCGCACAACCAAACGGACGCCCACCGTTCGGCAACCGTTTTACTGTCGGTTGGAAGAAGACCAATTGACCATATTTCTATTCCCCAGTCACCCTTGGGTCAGTTGAGAAATATGAGACATATCATTGACTCAGTCTTTTTTTTACTAAAACACTAACATAAAACATGATAAAACACTTGCGGTAGAACATGTTTAAAAACTCCCGTGTAAAGATAAAAACCGTAAGGTCCGAGCTATCTGTGGGACGAATTTACCCATTATAATTTACCTGCGCTTCTGAATGTGCTAATATTTGAACTTCGAAAAATGAGGAAATTAGCAATGACTTGCTTCCAAAATCACCTATGGCCTGTACATTAATGCTATGGTAACATTTATTATTTATAAAGCTGTTTTGCGTAATATTTTATTGAATGATTCCGCACAATAATGTGGCCGTCGTTCAATCAACACCGTCACTGAGTGGTAAAATACAAACGGAAATCTGCCGAAATGTGCAGTTTCATTCTGTTATCAAATGACCATTGAATGAGTGCTGAGTGCGTCCGATCTTTCGCCCCATCTTGTCAAATCTCTTTCCAATTTATGTTTCAACTCCAACTCCTATCAAATATATTGTGTTTCTTTCAAATATTAATTAAAGCTCTTACATAGCTGAAATCTCTTTCCAGGAGCTAAATATATCTTAAACATCTCATATTTCGAGGATAAGCTTATTTTTGCATTGGTACAGCAGCCATCTTGGATGCTTTAATCATATGAATAAAATTTAATACACTTCAAAGAGGTGGATTAAGTTAAACGACAGTTTTAGTCTTTTTAACGCAGCGTTAAAATTAACGAGAAGTTGAACAACACACTAATCATATGATTAATTTTAATCGAATGATTAAGAAATATTAACGACGCGTTAGCACTAAAGACAAGTTGAACAACAGACCCCTAATTTTTTTCAATAGAAAACTGACAGACTATGCAAATTGTATTTACACTTAAGTTTGAAGTTTGGTTTTTAACATAAATCTAATTTAAAATTGTAAAAATATATCTTAACAACTGGAAATAAAGTATTGCATTTATCATCACATATTTTTCATTTAGTGAATTGTTATTTAATATAACTTCAATTTTAAAACAACGGATTCGACAATAGATCTTTAAAAAGATATTTTGTGATTCATTCAGACGAACCTTTATATTTATAATTGTATTATGTATCTTACATTGCGATTGATTTAAAATAACTCGTTGTATTTTAAATCAAAACTTTTAACATGATACCTTATATTTTCAATAGAAAACTTCTAGGCCATGCAAATGGACTTTGAACTAAAGTTTGAAGTCTGGTATATAGCAGTGACCTAAATTTAAATTGTAAAAATGTATTTAAAACTCGTCATGATTTTAAAGTTTAACTGTTTATTATGTTTTAGTAACAAAAAACTTTTGAATGAATGCATAAGGAACAATACTATTCATCTAAAATCCCCACAAAAAAAGTAATGAACTCTCATGTTGAAAGCAGATCATGTTCTGGTTTGTATGAGGGTTTGGATGGGGTTAAATGATTAAAGAATAATAGCCTTAAAAAATGAAGATTGGAGAATAACAGGCACAAACATGAAGATTAAAGAAATGCGTGGTATAATTTTTTGAAGATTAGAGAAAGAAAGGGGTTAATTTTTGTAAGATTAGAGAAAAAAGGGTGAAAATTAAATGTTTACAGAATAACAGACCCCCCCCCAAATCCAGACCCTCTTGTATAACCTAAATGCATTTCTTTTTTGAAAAGGTGTTTAAAACCCCGAGAAGGCTACCGATGTTTTACTTAAGTGGATATTTGTTTGAAAATAGGTCGTAACGTTGACGACCCGAATTAAAGTCGGCTGACAATTAAACGTCAATCTGACGTTAGAGAAACTTTGGTTTTGGTCGCAATCATATACAACATTCATTCTGGCGTATATACTAAATTTAGTCCTGGTATCTATGATGAGTTTATTTACAACCACTGGGTCGATGCCACTGCTGGTGGAGATTTCTTTCCCCGAGGGTATCACAAGCCCAGTAGTCCATGAATTGTCATTGATATGGTTATATTTTAATTTAATGTTTACAATTTTTTGAATTTTTTGAAATACTAAGGCTTTTCTACCTAAGGCATAGATTGTCTTAGCTGTATTTGGCAAAACTTTTAGGAATTTTGGTCCTCAATACTCTTCAACTTCGTACTTAATTTGGCCTTTTTAACTTTTTTGGATTCGAGCGTCACTGATGAGTCTTTTGTAGACGAAACGTGCGTCTGGCGTATATACTAAATTTAGTCCTGGTATCTATGATGAGTTTATTTACAACTACTGGGTCGATGCCACTGCTGGTGGAGATTTCTTTCCCCGAGGGTATCACAAGCCCAGTAGTCATCACTTTTTGTGCTGATATGAATTGTCATTGATATGGTTATATTTATAAATTTACTGTTTACAAATTTTTGAATTTTTTGAAATACTAAGGCTTTTCTACCTCAGGCATAGATTACCTTAGCTGTATTTGGCAAAACTTTTAGGAATTTTGGTCCTCAATGCTCTTCAACTTCGTACTTTATTTGGCCTTTTTAACTTTTTTGGATTCGAGCGTCACTGATGAGTCTTTTGTAGACGAAACGCGCATCTGTCGTATATACTAAATTTAGTGCTGGTATCTATGAAGAGTTTATTTACAACCACTGGGTCGATGCCACTGCTGGTGGAGATTTATTTCCCCGAGGGTATCACAAGCCCAGTAGTCCATGAATTGTCATTGATATGGTTATATTTTAATTTAATGTTTACAATTTTTTGAATTTTTTGAAATACTAAGGCTTTTCTACCTAAGGCATAGATTACCTTAGCTGTATTTGGCAAAACTTTTAGGAATTTTGGTCCTCAATGCTCTTCAACTTCGTACTTTATTTGGCCTTTTTAACTTTTTTGGATTCGAGCGTCACTGATGAGTCTTTTGTAGACGAAACGCGCGTCTGTCGTATATACTAAATTTAGTGCTGGTATCTATGAAGAGTTTATTTACAACCACTGGGTCAATGCCACTGCTGGTGGAGATTTATTTCCCCGAGGGTATCACAAGCCCAGTAGTCAGCTCTTTTTGTGCTGAGATGATTTGTCATCGATATGGTTATATTTATAAATTTACTGTTTACAAATTTTAGAATTTTTTGAAATACTAAGGCTTTTCTACCTCAGGCATAGATTACCTTAAATGTATTTGGCAAAACTTTTAGGAATTTTGGTCTTCAATGCTCTTCAACTTCGTACTTCATTTGGCCTTTTTAACTTTTTTGGATTCGAGCGTCACTGATGAGTCTTTTGTAGACGAAACGCGCGTCTGGCGTATATACTAAATTTAGTCCTGGTATCTATGATGAGTTTATATACAACGCAAACACAATTTCGGATGCTATATGTCGGTCGGTACTTTGACCTACAATCGTTTACATTTTACTCATTTTGACTTGGATGGGGAGTTTTCTCAATGACCCCATACAATTAGGGTACACTCATGATAGACTCAAGAAAACAGTTCTCAGACATCATTGCTGTTTCAATATGAATACCGGCTGATTTATGTTTTGGTCTTGTATAATGATTAGATAAACAAAAGATAAACCCGGTAACAGATAGGGCAGTCACATATATCGCCAAACAATAGACATTCAACACTGAAAACTAAAAAAAATGAGAAACAATAGATCCCGAGAAAACATGGGCGACGTGAAAGGATGAACATAATTTGTTTTTTTGTAAGAAAGTTGCTGTAAAAACAATTTATTGATATGAAGACATTTTTTTTTTATTCATTTTCATTGCCAACGTGGGCATTTGCCTCATTTACATCAATGTAGAAAAGGCCCTGTTCAAAGTGAGATCAAAGTTCATGAGACAATCAACCTCAAGTGAAATGAAATCCTTTTTCGGACGTTTCAAAAACATGATTTTTTATATAGTTTAAAAAATATATTATTTAAATGTATGAAAAGTTTTTCGCGAAAACAAATATGAAAAAAAAACGAATTTTGGTAGAATATGGTGCAATCTTATACCTTAAAACATACATTTATAAAATGGGTTAAAAGACTTGTCGAGTTCTTTATTTTCAATAAATTGTAGGTCATGTTACTTATTTTCCAACTACAACAGAACATGCCGTTCATTTTTTTTTATCAAGGCTAAGTTATTTATTTGTTAAATCATCCTACCCTCAACCCCAAACACCGAATATCAAATGGTTGTTCTCTTACTATTAACATTTTCGGAGGTGGAACTGTTCGACATACGAAAGTATGGTTACCCTATATAGGGTGTACATATCATGAGATGAAGAAGAAGATACCATTTGTCTGAAATTTTCAGATTTGTAATTTTATCTGTTGATGCTTAATAGTTATCAAAGGTACCAGGATTATAATTTAGTACGCCAGACGCGCGTTTCGTCTACATACGACTCATCAGTGACGATCATATCAAAATAATTATAAAGCCAAACAAGTACAACAGCATTGAGGATCCAAAATTCCCAAAAGTTGTGCCAAATACGGCTAAGGTAATCGATGCCTGGGATATGAAAATCCTTAGTTTTTCAACAAATTCAAAATTGGGTAAACAGGAAATTTATAAAAATGACCACAATATTGATATTCATGTCAACACCGGTGTGCTGACTATTGGGCTGGTGATACCTCGGGGACGAAACGTCCACCAGCAGTGGCATCGACCCAGTGGTGTAAATAGTTATCAAATGTACCAGGATTATAATTGAGCACGCCAGACGCGCGTTTCGTCTACTTAAGTACTACAATCAGAATTTTCGGACTCCATCCAACAGTCTTTAAAGATCAATTTCTCAAAAATAGTCAAGGGATTTTCGAAATCTTTAATTTATTAAAAAGCTAAAATATATTTTTTTCCTGATCTCTAGTTTAAATTTATTTTTTGTATGATTTATCTCAAAATACAACTTATAAATTGCACAAAAGTGGTCTTCCAACTTGAATATAAATGGCATATTTCAAAACAAATGGTAGTAAACATTTGTTTCGGTCCGTTGATCAACCATACACACGCAACAACATATGTCTCAGATTTTTTTTATATATGCCTCCACTAAGAAGATATTTTGGTTTAACGGCTTGGTTCCAAATCTCATTTCACATTTCATCTTTGGTAGATAGATAGTTTACAATGGAGACCTATACATTCATTTAGAAACAAATTATTAAAATACTGGAACATGGTGATGTAGAAAATACTCATTTTAAAATCATATATCTAATTTAAGCAAAAGAGGGTACCTATTAAATTTTATTTTTTTATTTTTTTTCTAACAATTCTCATGTAAAATTGTTCTGAGAAATGACATAAAATCATAGTTGTCCCCTTAGAACCCCTACCAATGCAACATAAATACAAAATTCCACTTGGATCACACCAGGAGTGTTCTGATACCATTATTTTATCAATAAAAATACACTATTTGTTTCTTTGATGCTCTCACTAGTAGCCAGATTAAAGTTTGAAATGGTCATTTTGGTCTGATCAAGTCTTGATCGACTTAATTTACCGCTAGAGAAAAACATTAAGACTTTTCAGATTTTAAAACACTGTTTAGATATGTTGTATTTAGTCCGTTCAGTCATGTCAAGTTAATCAAGATGTAAGGCTCTAGCGTTAAATCAAGTCTGTTAAGACTGTTTTGGACAAATTTAGACCAATCATAAAAAGTATCGTTCAAAACTTTCAGATCGGTTAAGATCCGTTTAATGTGTCAGAATGATATTAAGAGTTCATGTGGATGATACATTGTTTTATAAATGCTAGAATAAAAAACGTACATTATTTTTAATTATTAAAATTATTCTTTGACTTTTTATTTTTGTTGGAGTTTTTTATAATATATACATACAGTTTTGTTAGTTAGTTTGTTGGAGGAATAAATTATTCTCCAATAACTGTAACAGTTTCTGATTGTATTTATTTTTTTTATTTTCTGGTGTTAATTTATGTATTTGTCTACTTATTCTTTGAAAAAAGTAATTGCAAATTTCAAACGTAACACTAACAAAAGAGTGACAACAACATCTTATAAATTTCATACGTCCAAATCATGTTTCTGGATTTTACTTCATCAGGAACGATCAACGCAAAATACAAATGTAAGATCATTTATATAGTTAATTTCGTTATCCTCTTAAGGCCGCATCAGGGAACCATGTTTACGTTTGAACTTAGCTTTTGAAACTGCTTTTATGCCGTGAAGTGAGAGTGTTAAAACTATAAATAACATACCATCGGAAAGAAAAGGATTTCGATGTGGTTTTACAGAATAGGGAATAATCGGCTATAAATATAAATAATAGAGAAATGGAACAAAAAAATAAAGAACAGCGAATCATAAGGTGCTTGAATATAAAGAATTGATAATGATAGACAAAAAGTATAAAGAATAGAAAAAGAACGGCTTAAACATTAAAGAATACAGAAATGAAGGACCCCTCCAGATCCTCATAGATTAAAACACAATAGACTAATTTTAAGTTCAGCATCGAGTATATGTCTCAATACATCAGGTTGTAAATTACGCTTATCCTTTCTTTCATTTTAATACAAAAATTATTTAATATAAAATATGTATTTATTTGTTTGTTCAGATTGCACTATTATAAATAATTCTTCTTTGTTTTCTTCCAATAAACTGTAAAAGTAACGTATGTATGCGTTAATATTCGGTCTATAAAGATGTAGTTCGATGGCACGTGCTAATAATCTAAAGGTAATAAAATCAACGATCCATAAAATAACGTGGCAATTACAATGGCTATTTCACAGTTATATCATACGTTCACCCGTCATGGTATCATACATGTAACTCCGTATGTGTAGTATAAGGTTCTAAAACAGTGTTTGATAGCTTCTTTCTAACACTATTGACGACATTGTTCAAACTACATGCACATATCACAAAACCGCACATTTAGTATACTTAAAAAGATATACGATATTGAAAATGCATTTTTTTTCCTATCAAAAATGTATGGTCTTGTATTTGTAACTCTAGGTGTTTTAGGTGTTTACCTAAAATGTATTGAATATGTAAAAGATTAGATTTTTTCTCAAATATTTGCCAAAAGAAACATTACATTTTTCGAAAAAAAACAATCCATATAATTACGTTTTGCCCTTTAATTTTTTTTAATTTTTTTTTTTTTTTTGGGGGGGGGGGGTCCATTGAAATACCGCAAAATAAACCTTAGTGCACTAAGAACAAAAAATTGCATTAAGGACCTCATGGAATGGTACAATTGACACAAAGGACATTGCATATATAAGTTAACGTTTTAAAAATAAATAATTTTAAATTTTATAATCATATCTTAAGTAATTAGAAAGTTATTTAATATTTTATCGACACTCGCCACACTCAGTTGATTGTAATTAATCTATAGACACTCTTGTTCGTTCAACCTTGACCCGTTTTGAAACAAAACCAAGAACAGTTTCAGAGAGAATCGAATAGCTGGCACTTTCTGTGTTTATACTGAGAACAATCACACAAATACATGAGACTTTTGTTTTTTTAAATTTGCTAATGAAAACCTATAAATCTGGCTTTTTACTTTCCATCTTTCTTGAATCAGATACCATATAATTGCAGTGATATATAGAGAAAACCGCGATTGGCCAATTCTTCTTATATCAACTGAAAGGTTGTGTGTAATATAAAAAACGTAGTCAAACAAAAAAAAATAACTAACATTACAAAAAGACAATAGTGTAAAAGCTTTAAAACAAATAAATGATAAAACTATCTCGTTCAAATGTGTGCAGTCTTGGTAAGGCCAATTAAAATTAATTGCTAGATTTTCATCCCCGCCCGCCCCTCTGAAATCGGCCCGCCCCGATTTTTTTTATTTAACAAAAATACGATTTCCGGATTATATCATGTCCGTTACCGGGAACCATCGATAATTTCGTTTCATTCAACACTTCCTGTTTCAAATTTCGTTTGAGTAATCTAATAACGATATGATTGAGTCGACATATTCTGCTGCTCTATTATGACAACATCTACCGAGAATAGAGATTGATAACGAGAAGGGCATGAAATATTCGAGTAACGAGTAAAACGCCTTGTCATTTAATGCAAATTGCGGTAGTCACCAGTGAATCGAAAACAGTTTTTTTTCTTTATTTATACGATGACTTTGTGTCCGGAAATTTAGACTGTGAATGATATCCAAAGCGCAAGAATCGTAGAACAAATTGGTACAAAAAACATGACTGGATTAAAGAAATTGACACAAGCACGAATTTGTTTGATTTATCACCGTATATTGAGTAAAAAAGTCGACAAACACGCATTTTAATTCCCTTATATTTACCCATGGCTGTTGTTGTTGTTGACAAACATCAAACACCCTCTGTAACTGTCCCAACACCCTCTGTAACTGTCCCAACACCCTCAATTTAGTCATTAAACAACAACTACTTTTTGGTTAAGTTCATGTTTTACATCATAATTACTTTCCACACTGAGTTTACATTTTATTTTGTACTCATAATACTTGTGTTGCATACAATTGTACCAATACATTTTATTGATTTTACGTGGACTACAAACCATTGCATAGAAAGCAAAATAAATTTGGTGTAGGTCTAGTCCAACTGAAGAGAGCATTTCTCTTCCCTTTGATGTATACTATAAATAGGTTTCTAAAGCGGCAATTACATGTATAATCAGGGATTTTTATTTAAGAGTTTAAAAAATAGTGTCAGATTCCTTATACAACATGTATATACATTATACAAGCTTGTTTTCCACTAGCATATACCCCGCGGTATGCAGAACTTGTGACAAGGGTTTCATATGAAATAAAATTTAAAAAATAAAATCCTCCCACCCACCCCATGTTTTTCAAAAATTTGGATGAAAATCTACTAATTAATTTTAGTTGGCCTAATACTATTATGCAGTAATAATATGTCTTTTCGTTTAATTACATGGTATTTTTATGTTTATGATAACAATGTAAAATAAACGATACCAAGGGGTCAATAAAGAAACCATACTACAAAGAACGGCAGACAAAATCAAGTAAAAAAAGAAGAGACAAAAGAGAATGAATGACAAAATATTACTGACACAGATTCTTCGGATTTGGTACAGGTGTTTGAATCCCAAAATTAGTTGTATGTGTTTGTGTCTTAACACTCTGTACAACTGACTTACCATTTCTTTTGATATCCAACCAATACTTTATTTATGTTTGCCACCTAACGCGATATAAGCACTTATCGACTAACCCATTTAATAGATAACCGATACCAGTCTCATGTCTCACAAATTTCACGCGTATCACCATTAACAATGTGATCTCGTTTATTAAAGTATCATATTATTCAGAGTTAAAACATAAATAAGAAGATGTGGTATGATTGCAAATGAGACTTTTCAAAGATAAAAAGGTCCCTATGAGTATATCAAGAGAACGGTAAATATATTTGTAGAAGGAAAAGTCCATTTATAACATGCAATAGATATACATTACGAAATTTGTTATCATTACAGATTAATTTTGTCATAACAAACATGTTCAAATTTGTCCAAGCAGATTGTTGTATTCGTCACGGGGGATCAGGCGGAAATCCAGTTGAAATAGAACAAAAGAATCGGAGCTCTTTGTTAGAGAAGGTGATAAATGCTTACTGTAATGTTTACTATAGTAATAAAAAATTTAAAAGTTAATAGAAACAAATAAAACGACAATTTGCTTCTCAATTACACTGTGTTTTATTTTAAGTTTTCAATTTATCTATCACATAGTAATGCAGAACAATTAGATAGCAAGTCGACGACATAGATATCTATCAAGTTGGATGTAGAAAATGCATAACCTCCGACTTTTTATTTTTTTTTACCACCGACGGAGAACATTTCAGTCTATTAGTTCAGTGTCTGCCCTTCCATTATGTGACTCAAGAAAAAATTCCAAAAACGGGTAACAATTGTATTGAAAAGAGAAAATCTAGTGCACCTTTTTATGTTAGGGCGTGTTTGAGGTGTATATTATGTCTTTAAAACGTACAAATCAAGAGTATTTGATATATCATCTCGCTTCAGATTCTATCATTTGTATATATCAAAGCTATAGCTTGACTTTATAACAGAAAAAAATCACAGTACGAAAAGATGAAATATATGGGTCAAGTGAAATACCTATCTAATGAATTACAAAAACAGAGTAGGTATGTTCGAATAGCTATTTTTTACTAAAAGTTCTTGACGAGTTTTTTAAATTGGATGATGAAAATGCACATCTTCGAAAAAAAAAAAATTTATGTGTGATAACTAGGGTTTATAATCTTCAACCACTGAACATTTTTAGTCTGCCCTTCCACGAAATATTTAATTAGAATTTTTATCAAATGTTTAAGAATTTTCGAAAATTCCACCTAACAACAGATCAGACAATAGTTTTAAGTTGAATCCATGCAGACAAGATCATTAACTGATGCTCATTAGCTAGTAGATGCATTTGTCTTTTAAAATACAACTGACATATAAGGATCGTAATGGTGCAATGTGGATAAATTTATCGGTTTTCAAGGGCAAAATTGGCAGCGCGTCATCCCTACAATGGCTTCCATTTCTACGATTGTGAAAATGGATTGGTGTAATGGGGAGATAATTTTGACAAAGAAGAATCCTGAATGGGATTGCATACAAAATCTGTGATATTATTTTGAAATTTATTTCAAATAGTTACAGTTAGCATGGTAAGTACTAACCTAACTGAAAGCTGATTTTATTTCACTATTGATTGTGTATATATGGAAAAGTCATCTTCCCATTACACTAAATAGATTCCGTATGCATTTTTTTCCAGTCAAGGCTTTGCTGTTTTTATTTTAAACTGATAAATCGCATTTAAGTTGTTCTCATTTTACTTTATCTTGTAAGTGAGAGGTTTAGATAGATTTAAAACCAGGTTGAATCTACCATTTTCTTCATTAGGAAAATACCTGTATCAAGTTAGGAATATGACTGTTGTTATCCATTCGTTTGAAATGTTTGAGCTTTTGATTTTGCCATTTGATCAGGGACTTTTCGTTTTGAATTCAGTATTTTTGTGACACCTGTGAACAGTGTATCGAAAATAGAATAACATTTAAGACCAATAGAAGTATAAGGTTGATTTTATATTCAGAAATATGAAGTGTGTAAGAAGGAAAGTTGATAATAATGTGTCTTTTGATTTAACAAAACTAAGAGAAAACGTGAATGAAAACAAAGAAAAATGAATGAATGGACAAATCATTTGAACAATGAAAGAACAATTCATTTAAACAAATAAAATCACACGAGTGAGAAGCCAAAAGACAATAACATATCATTATTTTAAATCTTTTATTTCTTTTGTTTAAGAGGGATGCTTTATAAGTTAATGTGTCTTTTGATTCAACAAAACTAATAATGGAACCTGAAACAAACCAAAGGAAAATTAACAATTCGTTTAAACAATGAAATTACACGAGTAAAAAGTTTAAAGACACTAAATGACAGATTTTAAAAAGGATAAAACAAAGATCAAATATCTAATTTACTATTCCGAAATAAGGTCGGACCGATTTAAAAATCGTTCAGTGAAAAAAGTATAATATCTTCCACATAAAAACAAAAGGTTCTTTTTATTATAAAAGGAAACATTTCATTTGAAATATATTGAGGAACTTAACTTTCTTGTAAGCAAGCTGAACGATTTTATGTTATTTAAAGACAAACAAAATGTATGATAATCGTAAGACATGCTTAATTTTTTTATTTCGTGGCGGTATTATTGAGCAGTACCCACACTTCCTCGGTCCATTATTCAAGCGAAAGGACGGTAAAAGTTATGTTCGAGGTCAACACACGATAATTCTTAAAACACACGTGTTTCCATTTATTTCTGCATTTCTAAAAGCAAATAATTTAAAGTGAATATTGTTAAGATATTTTGGAAATAAGTTTTAGAAGTTACAATAAATACTCAATGCAATTTACTGAAATCGTGTTTTCTTTAATTATTATTAACATATATATGTATATGAAATTCGTCTTTTTCTTCCTATAGATTTATGTTGTAAATACATCTCTTTTATTCATTTAATATTTTGCTGTTTTCGTTTTCAACAAACTGATTGAACTTATTTCATTTGTTACCATTTTACTTAAACTTTTACAAAGTGTATTGAAAAAAAAGACCAATTAGATAAAAGGTTTATTGCATCAACAGAAATACTAAAGTGTGAAATATCAACAGATACGTTTAACATATCATTATTCTAAATCTTTAATTTAGTTATTTAAAAAAAAGAGAGATAATAAGTTAATGTGTCATTCATTATTTAACAAAACCAGTTAAAAAACGTGAAACGAACCAAAGGAAAATAACAATGTGTTTAAGCAATGAAATCAAACGAGTAAGAAGTTTGAATACAATTATTGACTAATTATAAAAATAAAACGAAGATCATATATCTGTGCTATTCTCAAGTAGTATGAACAGAACGATTTCAAAAATGTTCAATGAAGAAGTATTAAATCGTACAAGTCAAATAAGAACATTACATTGATTGTTACGTACACAGGAAATATTTTAATTAAATACAATTGTTAAGGGACATAACTTACTGATTTTCAAACTGAAAGATTGTAGGTAATTTGAAAAAAAACAATATTTCAAAGTAGTGTAACTGACATTTACGAAAAGACAATCGTGTGAATAAAAAAGAGGTACGAAAGATACCAAAGGGACAGTCAAACTCAAAAATATAAAATAAACTGACAACGCCATGGCTAAAAATGAAAAAGACAAACAGACAAGCAATAGTACATATGACACAACATAGAAAACTAAAGAATAAAACAGTTACACGTAGCTGAATCGAATGTGTGTAGAATTGGTTTTAACGACGAACAAGTCACTTATATTATGTTTCAACGTTAAACTGTCCCTTGTGTATGTTCATCAATAAAAATAAAAATAAGAAATACCGTAGGGTCAATAAAGAAATCATACATCACAAAACCACAGTAAAATTATTACAAAATGAAGAGACAAAAGAAAATGAATAACGAAAAAAAGTACTAAAACACACACTAAGGTGCTAAGGAGAATTAGGTTTCTAAAGTTAAATTCCCATCATTTCTTGTTTGGCGTTAAAAAAAACACACACTGTACAACAGATTAACCATTATATTTAATATCCAACAAATGTTTAATATATGTTTGCCATTTGACGCGAGACGAGCATTATTCAACCAACCCTTTAAATTGATTACCAGTATCATCCACGTGTCTCACAAATTTCACTATTCAAAAGGTAAGTATCATTTGAATAAAAGCGTTATATTAATCAAAAAGTTTAAATGTGTTTTCGTAGTCAAGAAGGTCACTGCATATACAAATCAAAGCGATTAAATCCATTTTTACACGGACGTCTATGTAAAACCTGCTATAGATATTATCTAAATTCGAAATTAAGAATTTAAAATTATCAAACACATTTTTGGTTTAAATCGACATAATGAAAGAATGTATAATTCGTTATTACATGTATCACTGATCGTATTCATAATACCAAATATGTTCAATACGTTACACAGTTTTTTTTGTAATTTGTGATCACGGACAAACTTCGTTATTAGATTCGTTACGATGAATTGCATCAACAAATCTGTAATAACGAACTTAATCCATGTTCACGAATCTGAAACAATTTATATCATAGATTTTTTATCACAAAATCGATGAGAAGTTTGTTTTTCTTATATTACAATAAGTACTCACTTCACTGAAATCTGATATTCTTTCACTTTTGTTTATGCACATAAGGACTTCATCCCTTCAAAACATGTATACCGTGAATAATTAAGTCTTTGCTGTTTTTATTTTAAACTGATAAATCTCATTCAACTTGTTCTAAATTTACTTTATCTTGTAAACAGTGTTTCGAAAAAGTATTAAAGACCAATAGAAGTTAAAGGTTGGTTTTATACACAGAAATATTAAATGTGATATTTTTACCGGTTTGTTTAACAAATTGTTGTATTAAATGTTTTATTTCTTTTGTTTTAGAAACAAAGTTAATAAACAAGTGAGACTTTTGATTAAAGAAAACCAATAGACAGCGTGAAAGAAACCAACGCAAAATTAATAAAGCAACAATTTATTAAAACATTTAAATCACATTGAGTTAGACTTGACTGATTTAAAAAAGAATAAAACAAAGACTATATATATATATAACAATACTGTCGGAGCTATTTCAAAATCGTTCAGTGAAAAAATATAATATCTTTCAGATATAACGCAAACTTTACTAGTATATTGAGTGTTACGTGTAAAGGATGAATTTCAATAAAAAAAAGAAAGCCAGGGGTCATAACTTACTGATTTTCCAACTGAAAGTTTGTGCGTTATTTAAAAAAAACCATAGTAATAAATATAAAAAACAAGAAATATAGCTTATTTTTACAACGGACACTATGAAACAGAACCAGTTTTAAGATAAATAAATGATTCTAATGTATGCAGCCTTGGTTAAGAACAAAGCAGTAATGTTTTGTCTGTTTGTAAAAGTGTCAGGATTTTCTTTCTTTTGTGTTAACGATACAAATGTATTGATAATATTACCTAGGGGCAAGAAAGAAATCTTACATCAAACATCGACAGACCAAATCATTAAAAAAAGAAAGAAAGAAAAGAAATTTAATCCGGACAAGTATATTATAGGTGTTTGAATCCATAAAATTTGTTCTATGTGTTTTTGTTCTAAGATACTGTACGACCGATTAACCATTTCCATGCAATTTGGTTGGTAAAGGCAACTTAAGCTTTTTAAATTCGTGGCGGCATTATTGAACTATACCAAATCAATAATACTCTCATTCTAATGAACGGGAAAAAAAACAAGAATTATTAAAACATTTGCTAGCATTTATTCCTGCATTGCTACTAAAAAAAAGACAGGAATGTATTTAAGATATTTGACAAATTTAGTTTTAAAAATTACAGCAAATACTCAACTTTAAATTCACTTACGGGGTGTTACATCTTGTCAATCCATTACAAGTATATGTATATTATGAACATTTCTTGAAGTCAAGGCTTTACTGTTTTTATTTCAAGATTAACTCCATTTAATAGTTTCTTTACCTTATAAACAGATTATCGAAAAAAATATAGAACTTTTAAAGAAGTGCGATATATTTATCGGTTTTTTAACATAATGTTATTTTAATTGTTTTGTTTCTGTTGTTTCAGAAGCAAAGCTTATAAGATAGCGTCTTTTGATTTAACAAAACCAAAATATTAAAGAAAGTTAATTATATAAATTAATGAAGCAATAATTCATTTGAACAAAGAAATCACACGAGGAAGGTCAAAAGACAATACGAATGATTTAAAATTAAATAGAGAAAAGTGAACTGAATCAAAGGAAAATTAGTAGGAAGACAATAAACTAATGTAAAAAAAATAATACATTAACAACATATATATAATATATATTACATCTTTTTCTTCAGAAACCATTCGGGAGCGATTTGAAATCGTTCAGTGAAGAAGTATAATGTCAAACAGATCAAACAATAACATTCTTTGAATTGTTTCATTTCAATTTAAAAACTTATCAATGGGCATAACTGACTAATGTTCCAATACAGTTAACGGTACCAATTTTCTTGCACAAGCTGCGCATTTCGACAATACATGTCTCTTCAATGATGCTCGTGGCCAAAATATTTGAAATCCAAAGCTTATATAAAAAGTAAAATCACAAAAACACTGAACTTAGAGGAAAATCAATTCGGAAAGTCCATAATCACATGGCAAAATCAAATAACAAAACGCATTAAAAACGAATGGACAAGAACTGTCATATTCCTGACTTGGTACAGACATTTTCAAATGTAGAAAATGGTGGATTAAACCTGGTTCTATAACGCTAACCCTCTCACACATTGACGAGATGTATAAGTACCGATCCACGTGAAACGGATATCACATAAAACCATTCAACAGTAAAAGTAATATTAATAATAGAACAAAGACAAATGAAAGAACTATAAAACACGTTATTAAGATGATAAACAACATCAGTACGCAGAATATATACATCAAGACCATCGTGTATTATTTGAGAAGTTGATACGGAATATTTATCAACAAGGTCTTGGTACCTTCCGATGAACTTTTTTAGAAAAAGGACGAGACGTTCTTTGACATACCCCTGGTTCATCAACTTTCTATTCAGACACTGATGACGTTTTACAAGCTCTTGAATATCGAATAAGTTGGGAAATATATATCCCATATGCAGGTGAAGTTGGTATATTGCTACTAAGGTGGGGGAAATTTATAATTTCAAAATTAAAATCGTCTCGTTTGTCATAGATTCTGGTACTGAGATTACTGTGTAAGTCCAATTCGAGATATAAGTCTAAAAATGAGGCGGAGGAAGCCGTGTCTGTTGTTTCTTTAATCTCTAGTTCTGGGGGATATATTAATGGAACCCAATCAGAAAAGTTCGGATTGTTTATGGAAAGAACATCATCAATATATCTGAAAGTGAATTTAAATAATCTGGCTTCTTTTATCCACTTGTTTGTGACAAGTGTCTGGAAGAACTCCGATTCATATGAAAATAAGAACAGGTCGGCAAGAAGAGTTGCACAGTTTGTTCCCTTAATCCAAAAGGTCCAAAAAGTATAGCCAAATGCGTGAAAGGAATCAGAGCTTTGCATGAGAGAGATACATTCCTTAATTTATAATAATTTCTATCGTTTTGTAACAGCAAATTTTAATAACAGAACAAATCCGTATTTTGTACTGGCTACTGGGCTGGTGATACCCTCGGGGACTAATGGTCCACCAGCATAGGCATCGACCCAGTGGCAGTAATAAAATTAACGGTAGTAATTTTCTTGCACCTTACGCGCATTTCGACAATACATGTCTCTTCAGTGATGCTCGTGGCCAAAATATTTGAAACCCAAAGCTTATATAAAAGATGAAGAGCTATAATCCAAAAGGTCAAAAAAGTATAGCCAAATCCGTCAAAGGAATCAGAGCTTTGCATGAGGGAGATACATTCCTTAATTTATAATAATTTCAATCATGTAACAGCAAATTTTAATAACACAAAAAATCCGTATTTGGTACTGGCTACTGGGCTGGTGATACCCTCGGGGACTAATAGTCAACCAGCAGAGACATCGACCCAGTGTTAGTAATAGAATTAACGGTACCAATTTTCTTGTACCAGATGCGCATTTCGACAATACATGTCTCTTCAGTGATGTTCGTGGCCAAAATATTTGAAATCCAAAGCTGATATAAAAGATGAAGAACTATAATCCAAAAGGTCCAAAAAGTATAGCCAAATCCGTGAAAGGAATGAGAGCTTTGCATGATGGAGATACATTCCTTTATTGATAATAATTTCTATCATTTTGTAAAAGCAAATTTTAATAACACAAAAAATCATTATTTTCATGCCAGTACCGAAATACTGGCTAATTGGCTGGTGATACCATCGGGGACTAATTGTAGTCCACCAGCAGAGGCATCGACCCAGTGGTAGTAATAAATTCACGGTACCTATTTTCTTGCATCAGATGCGCATTTCGACAATACATGTCTCTTCGGTGATGCTGAACACATCTAAACAAAAAAGTTGGAGTTGTTTCATTGACTAAAATACCCTTTTTTTATCTGCGTAGTTAGGATAAAGTCTCATTGGCATATATTCCATATCTTTTCTTATCTGCGTCGTAAAGGTATAGTCTCGTTGACGTATATTCCTCATCTTTTTATTATCTGCGTTGTAAGGGTATAGTCTTATTGACGTATATTACATATCTTGTTCATTCTCTGCGTTGTAAGGTTATTGTCTCATTGACGTTTATTCCACATGTTTTTATTGTCTGCGACGTAATGAAATAGTCTCATTGACGTATATTACATATCTTTTTTAATGTCTGCGTTGTAAGGGTATTGTCTCATTGACATCTGTTCTGCATCTTTTTATTATCTGCGTCGTGGTCTCATTGACATATATTCCACATCTTTTTATTATAGGCGTCGTAACGGTAGAGACTTATTGACGTATATTCCAGATCTTTTTATTATCTGCATCGTAAGGATATAGTCTCATTGACGTTTATTCCACATCTTTTATTATCTGCGTCGCAAGGGTTTGGTCTCATTGACGTATATTCCATACCTTTTTAATTATCTGCGTCGTAAAGGTAAGGTTTTATTGACGTATATTCCACATCTTTTTAGTATATTCGTCGTAAGGGTATAGTCTCATTGACCATGTTGACATATATTTTACCTCTTTGTTTTATCTGCGCCGTAATGGTTTAGACTTATTGATGCTATTCCACATCTTTTTATTATCTGCGTCGTAAAGGTACAGTCTCAGTGACGTATATTACACATTTTTTTTATTATTTGCATCGTAAGGGTATAGTCTCAGTGACGTATATTCCACATATTTTTATTAGCTGCGTCGTGAGGGTATAATCTCATTGATGTATATCACAAATCTCTTAATTATCTGTGTTGTAAGGGTATAGTCTCATTGTCGTATATTCTACATCATTTTAGTATCTGCGTCGTAAAGGTATAATCTCATTGACGTATATTCCATATCGTTTTATTATCTGCGTCGTAAGAGTATAGTCTCATTGACGTGTATTCCATATCTTTTTATTATCTGTGTCGTATGGGTATAAGCTCATTGACATATACTACACATCGTTTTATTATCTGCGTCGAAAGTTTATAGTCTCATCGACGTATATTCTAATTGTTCTTATTATCTGCGTCGTAAGTTTGAAGTCTCATTGATGTATATTCAACATCTTTTTACCATCTGCGTCGTAAGGGTCTCATTGGCGTATATTCTACATCTTTTTATTCTCTGCGTTGTACGGGTATAGTCTCATTGACGTACAGTACATATCTTGTTTATTATCTGCATTGTAAGGGTATAGTCTTATTGACGTATATTACATATCTTGTTCATTCTCTGCGTTGTAAGGTTATTGTTTCATTGACGTTTATTCCACATGTTTTTATTGTCTGCGACGTAATGAAATAGTCTCATTGACGTGTGTTACATATCTTTTTTATTGTCTGCGTTGTAAGGGTATTGTCTCATTGACATATATTCCACATCTGTAGTATTATCTGCGTCGTAAGGGTCTCATTGACGTATATTCTACATCTTTTTATTCTCTGCGTTGTAAGGGTATACATGTAGTCTCATTGACCTATAGTACACATCTTGTTTATTATCTGCATTGTAAGGGTATAGTCTTATTGACGTATATTACATATCTTGTTCATTTTCTGCGTTGTAAGGTTATTGTCTCATTGACGTTTATTCCACATGTTTTTATCGTCTGCGACGTAATGAAGTAGTCTCATTGACGTATGTTACATATCTTTTTTATTGTCTGCGTTGTAAGGGTATTGTCTCATTGACATATATTCTGTATCTTTTTACTATCTGCGTCGTGGTCTCATTGACATATGTTTCACATCTTTTTATTATAGGCGTCATAATGGTATAGTCTTATTGAGTTCTTCTTCTTCCATATACAGTTCATACCACCATCTGGTGTATTATCGAACTGATGCGTGGTGCAGACAAACCAATAATTACAGTGCAGTTAAAAAATAGTATGTACAGTTAAAATTTTCGCACAGTCCTTAATACATCTTGGTCTTCTGCACCTCACACTTGAATGTGTCAATTGAGTTGCAGGCCACAGTAGTTGGTAACAGACTATTCCATAATCTGATGGCGTCTGGGAAGAACGAGTACTGGTATAGCTGCGTTAATGCGAATGGAACAAGGAATCGTTGGTTGTGTCCTCTTAATGTTGCTTCTGTTGGGATTAACAAGATGTTGGTATTGCAACCAGGTGGTTAACTATGCGGTACATCATTATTACTTTGTTCGTAGCTCTACGCTCTTTTAGGGTTGGTCATTGCAGCTGGTGTAACAGGTTTGTTACACTAGTGGTTCGGTGGTAGTCATCAGTAACAAATCTTGCTGCCCTACGTTGTACCATTTCCAGGTTGTGGATATTGTTTGCTGTGTGTGGATCCCAAATGTGGTCTCACAAGGGTCTTGTAGCAGAGTTCCTTGGTCTTTCGTGGGCATTGGGATATATTTCACTGTAGAAAAGCCCTGGTGTTGTTTGCTTTTCTTACTACTTGGTCTATGTGAGTTGTCCAGTTTAGTTTATGGTGGATGTTGGCCCCCAGATATTTTGCACATTCTACTTCCTCTAAGACATGACGGTTTCCTCTTGTTGGTTATGTGGATAACTTGGCACTTTTTGGGGTGAAATTCCATGAGCCAATCATTCTCTCATTCTTGTAGGGTTTCCAGATCTTCTTGTAGTAGTTCTGCATCTTTGGTGACGTATATTCCAGATCTTTTTCATTATCTGCATTGTAAGGATAGTCTCATTGACGTTTATTCCACATTTTTTATTATCTGCGTCGTAAGGGTTTGGTCTCATTAACGTATATTCCATACCTTTTTAATTATCTGCGTCGTAAAGGTAAGGTTTTATTGACGTATATTCCACATCTTTTTATTATATGCGTCGTGAGGATATAGTCTCATTGACCATGTTGACATATATTTTACCTCTTTTTTTTTATCTGCGCCGTAATGGTTTAGTCTTAGTGATGCTATTCCACATCTCTTTATTATCTGCGTCGTAAAGGTACAGTCTTAGTGACGTAAATTACACATCTTTTTATTATCTGCATTGTAAGGGTATAGTCTCAGTGACGTATATTCCACATATTTTTATTAGCTGCGTCGCAAAGGTTTATCTCATTGACGTACATTCCATATCTTTTTATTATCTGCGTCGTAAGAGTATAGTCTCATTGACGTATATTCCATATCTTTTTATTATCTGCGTCGTATGGGTATAATCTCATTGACATATACTACACATCGTTTTATTATCTGCGTCGAAAGTTTGTAGTCTCATCAACGTATATTATAATTCTTTTTATTATCTGCGTCGTAAGGTTGAAGTCTCATTGATGTATATTCAACATCTTTTTATTATCTGCGTCGTAAGGGTATAATCTCATTGACGTATTCCATATCTTGAGATATAGTCTCTTTAATTGACGTGTATAACATATGTTTTTTATCATCTGCGTCGTAGGGTTATAGTCTCATTGAAGATTTGGTATGAGTGCCAATTAGAAAAATCTCCATCAAAGTCACAATTTATAAAATTAAACCTTTATAGGTTAAAGTACGGTCTTTAACACGGAGATTTGCCTCACATATTTCAGCAAGCTATAAAGTTCCTCAGAAATTACTTGTTTAAACCATTTAAACGGGAAAACCAACGGCCTAATCTGAAGAAAAAACGAGAAACGCGTATGAACCACAACAATCGACAAATACTGAACATCAGATTCCTGACTAAGAAGAGGTGCAAACAATTGCACACTATAACATATGAATTGACATGTCTTAACTCAATCAAAAGACATATTAACCCAAGTGAACCTAAATAAACTCATCATAGATACCAAGAGACTACATTTTGTATATACGACACTGAACGAATACATTTGATCGAAGACAAACCTTTTTCCTTTTTTTATCGTTTTGTTACTGTCTCCTTCACATATATCACATCTTTTTCTTATGTTTTGTGGTCATGATGTACTATATCACTGATGTATATTTCACATATCATTTTTCGTTTGCGTATGATGT
Organism: Mytilus edulis; assembly: GCA_019925275.1. Lineage (NCBI taxonomy): Eukaryota > Metazoa > Mollusca > Bivalvia > Mytilida > Mytilidae > Mytilus > Mytilus edulis. Next base: position 60,598,734 of record CM034354.1, on the reverse strand, counting down.
CATTGACGTATATCACTTTGGTTTTCTTTCTCTGGTCTTCGTTTTCGTCAGGACGTGAAATATTAAAGGTGGTTTCTACAAACATTCAGTGGCAAATATAGGACCAGAAATTCAGGTTCTTCGTACATTTATGTCTACCAAAACAGACATGAGATTGAATTTGGTTGTTGTTAATGATATTAAGGGATCATGAATTGAAGAATAATAATGACAAACTTAAATTTTAAAGTTTTTATATTGAGGACAGTTTAAGATTAAAGACATACAAATCTATGATTAACTTTCTATAATAATCTTTATTACAAACGCAAAAAACTCGCTGTGGGTTAAAATCCAAACATTACACATTGTGTTACTTGAAAAAAATACAATATTTCAAAAAGTTCAAATTAATAATATGTACATAAAACAATAGTTGCGGGTTCTTAAATGATGCACTAAAATGAGTCATTAACAACACGTCCTTGACGTATGCAAAATTTTCAACAAATTGCATGTACAGCTGTTTCTTTAAGCGGCAATCATGTATTACAAACATGAACAACTACATGCATTTAGTTAAATACAAATTTTGAACCTTTAAGATAGTATTGTAATAATTATGTGATATAAATCATAATTGATTAAGATGAATGTGTATTCGGGTGATAACACAAACCCATAAATTCATTTCGAATGACTCTATGTAAACAAATCTGAATCGATTAAACAAATTACAGCCGATTGCATTGAGGGTGTAGGTAAAGGTAATATATTTGGTTATTTTGCTTGCTAGCTAAACCGGGAAGTCATTATTAGGTAATGTATACATGCACACATTCATAGATCTACAATCTGTCGATACCTGTATCTTGGCATTGCACAAGGTCATGTTTTTTTCTCTTACTGTTTATTACGTCTTTACACTAAATCCATTGGATGTTGGATGAGTAAAGATTGATAATTTAGTCTTAGATGCGGTTTTTTTTGTTGTGAGTGGCTTTGAACTAGCTGTCACTTAACTGCGAGGACTCTCATGTGTCTTTTTGTTGTTGGAATGTTTCAAGTACCTGGCCACGTCGACTATTATTGTTGTCCATCTGATGAGTTTTTATATTGTACTGTTATACCATTGGCCCAGGTTAGGGGAGGTTTGGGATCCTGATAACATGTTTCACCCCGCCTCATTATGTTTGTATGTGCCTGTCCCACGTCAGGAGCCTGTATTTCAGTGGTAGTCGTTTTTTTATGTGTTACATATTTGTGTCTCGTTCATTTTTTATATATATAATGAGGCCATTAGTTTTTGAATTGTTTTACACTGTTATTTCTGGGCCTTTTATAGCTGACTATGTCTCATTAGCATTCATACCACATCTTCTTTTTTTATAAATATTTCTAAGTATAAACACACGAATACACTTATAACATTTCATACAGTTTAATATAAATTGAACTTCTAATAGCTCAATCTGTTGTTGTCGTCAAGTGGCAAAGATATCATGCCTATTCAGTATGACAACAAATGGGCAGTCTATATTGAATGTAAGTTTTCCAGGATATAAAAAAAAAGAATTGAAATGAAAACCGGAATTCCAGTCAATGAGACAGCAAACCGAAAACACCATAGAGTTTTTAATGTGTTTCGATTGTATTTAAAACCAACACATTCGTATAAAATATTTGTTTCGAATACCAAAAATAATGCTGAGGCACAAAACTTAAATAAAAATGTTCTCTTAAACAATGTATAAATGGTTTTAAAAGATATCATGCACTATAATTTGAAATTTGTTTTCTTCTTCAAAAATCAAACAGTTAGTGGATGTTATTCAAAGAACAAAACATCTTTGCAGCATTACTTTACATTCCCACACATGACAGTTAAGCGTTGATCACAGATAACATGTACATAGCAAAATTGTTAGAATTGTCTTAAATCTGAATATAACTGTACATATCGTGACAATCAATTAATTTAGATTTATGGCAAAGAGAACACAAATAAATAGAAGATATAATGGATGGGTTAACACAAAAACAGAACCGAGCCCGAATAAACTCATTGTCTGAAAGAATGATTCATGATAATTTATGTTTCATGTCGAAAAGAACAGCATTTGATTTTCCTTCAAAATTAGAAACAAGAAGAGTATTTTCTTTTTTGTTAAAATAAATTCCAGTGGGCTGATTTATTCCATCTGACTTGGTAAGAAGTTCTCTATGATGTTTCCCGTCATCAGATATAACTACTACAGTGTTCATCCTCCGACAAGTTACATATACAAACCCCTTATCATCTATTGTCACTCGACGTAAATCTTGAAAGTCATTCATTTTAAACTCCCACATTAACTTTCCATCTAACGAGCAGCAGTATATTGATGTAGTGTCTATACAGACCAACCTGTCTCTGTGTACTGTAATGTCGAAGATACCGTATGTAGGTACCGGTATAGTACGTATTACTTTACCTGTCAGTTCCATCACACGTATTATTCTCCAATCAATAACAACGTACAGGTTATTATCATTATATGATATTCCGTGACAGTAACCACTAGTGTTGATTGTACTGGCGACAGAACGTGTAGATATATTTATTATCAGTATGGTTTTGTCATCACTACAGGAGACTATTACATTATTACTATCTATCTCTGTTATATAACGTGGTGGATAGAACAGAGGAATGTGATGGATTTCAGTACCGTCTACATTACAAATAATAAGTCGGTTATTTGGTCTGTCGGTAAACACTAATGTATTGCCTTTTATGATACAGCTAGAAATGTTCAGATTTTCATGCGTTGACTTTTTTATATTTATCTGTTTACGCAAAATGACAGAAACAGGAAGGTTGACAGGTGTTAGAGCTTGGGTGAATGAGTCTTCTGTGGTTGTTGTGTTTTCTGAAAAAGATAAGAAGAAGAAAAAAGAAGAAGCTTTTAACAAATACCTGATAAAATGGATTGAATGTTGTAACTTATACCTTGGTTAAATGGACTTTGAAATGTTAATTGGCAAAGAGGGGGGGTTACAGTAGGATTTTTTTCCTGATTTACTTCAGTTTACTCGATTGTATTGTTCGGCGGCTTTTTATTCACTTTTGCACATTTTCCTATAGTTTGTGTTGACAGAATAATCCATTCGTCCGGTTTTAGGAGAAGTTAATAATTTTCAGCTCTTTCAGTGTATAAATCCTCTTGATCATCATAGCGAATCTTCCCCTTACTCAAGGAGTGTGTTAATGATAGACATTGAAAACAAAAGAGAAATGTGTTGAGTATATTCGTGTACTTGACAGATCTATGCAGAAGAAGGACTTGTTTATTTCAAGCTATCTATGGCATGTTCTAGAAAGAAAAAAAATATTATATAGGCAACCTCTGTCCTTTCTGTCATGAATTTTATTCAGCATATTGTTGGGTTTTTAAGGATACATATGAATTTATTGTCTTTTTCGTTTATTTTTCTCGGAAATCATAGAATCAACCGATAAAAAAACCACAAGATGCTGAAAAAACTTGTCACAATGAATAAAAGTAGAAACACAAGAGATATTGGATTTATTGATTGTTGCCTGTCCCTAACCAATCTACAATCATTTTTTTCGGAGCAGTCTAAATTTCCCCGACTTTAATACCGGCCGCCTTTATTACAGAACCTACCTATTATATTTATTGTTAATTTGTTATCGTCCTGAATATGCATGAAATATATGACACTGGACGTTAAGCAACCAACATCAATCAATGAATCAATTTGCAATTATAATTTCTGAAGCAAAGAAAGAAAATAAGAAATCCGGACTATTTTGCCGGCTGCATACACTATGAAAAATATTACCATTTAACGCCATGATCATTATTCCTCATTTGTTTATCAAATTTTAATTGCAGTTCTGATAAATATAGTATATTATATTGTCACTGAGTGCCATTCAAAAGGGTGACTGAGAAATAAAAACATGGTCAGTACAGGTTTTCGTCCAATAGGCAGTAATGCTCTTGACAGAGTGGGACGTTCGTTTGGCTATGATGGGTGTACAAGTACGCAGCCACGTCTAGTCGGAATGGGGATGTTTATGTATATGTCCCCTGACGACAGAGTGCTACAAACTGTACAAATAAAACTGTTAAAACAACTCTTTGATAGGTCCTTAGGTAGCCGTGTAATTCTGAATGTCTGTACTTGGCAAAACTTTTAGGAATGTTTGGTCCTCAATGCTCTTTAACTTTGTTCTGTATTTGGCTTTTCATTTTTTTTTATTTGAGCGTCACTGATGAGTCTTTTGTAGACGAAATGCGCATCTGCGGCAGATATAAAATTTCAATCCTGGCATCTATGATGAGTTTATCTGTGCAATATACTCTCATTTCCCAGAGGCAATGCACATTTTCCCGACCCTCAAAACGAACGACCGCTATTAAAGGAATTTACTTTTTGTATTTATTGTTAATTTGTTTTCTTCCTGATCATGCATGCAATATTTGCCACTGGACGTCCCACAATTAATCATATCACGGTGTGTCCAGTTGTTCAAATGGTTATAACATTTCACGAAATATTACTGAAAAAGACACAAAGTACAGACATTTTAATGCCTTTGTCATAGTGTGAATTTGTACATTTTGTAAATGAAGTTTTTTAGTTTATAATTTAGTAAATAACAATTTCAGCAAGAAATAAATTGTTTCTCATAATTTAGCTTTGAAATTTAAATCTTTCTAAAGTTTGATTAATGAAAATATTTTATTTCTTTTTTTTTATTAATATTCAAAATTTTATATGTTATTTTAAATAGCTCAAATTCTTGTTTGTAACTAAGTGTGAAAAGCTTTTGGTCAATAAGAACAAAAGGGATTAGTAAATCAATTGATCATTTTTTTAAGACCTGATAATAAGGAAACAGACAATTGTGTTACAAAACCATAAGCTCAGGCCATACCTTTAGGGGATAGAGAGTTTAAATTATTTACTGACGCGATAAAAATATACTTTGTCTTGGAAACTATTTAGATTCTTTTATTTCATTGGTCAGAGGTTCTTAATTCTTAATCTGGTATAAAAAGCAATGCGTCCCTGGATGCCGCACTGATTTAATGTGCGCATCCAGAATAAAGTATTTGAACTTATAAAAGTTTTACTTATACATTTCAGGTTAGTGTATATTTATTTTAATATTTATTTTAATATGATTTTTATTTTATTTTAATATGATTTTTATTCTATTTTGATATGATGTTATTATTGCTTATTGTTAATACACATGTTTAAATGAAGAAATGTTTTCTTTACTTGTTTTACAATCTTATCGGTACGTTAACAAGTGTTGTAGGTTGTGCATTATTTTATTAAGAAACTTAAGGGAGATAATTCTGTATTTGTCTGTTGAAAGACAACGCTTTTATCCAAAATGTATTTCTGGCATTATATGCTCAAAACTATGGTAAGAAATAATGTCCGATGCTTATAGCTTACTTCGACTAAAAACGCATTATTAAGAACACATCTCAAGAAGGTTTTTTTAATCATTGATATTGTAAAAAGGATCTGCCTTGTAAACTGATAAAAGCTAAAAATAGATGTAGGAAAAATTATGTAAATAGTATGTATATGCAAGCGTTTCTATTGTTTAATTTTGTTCTTAACTATTATTAAATACAAGTTTAAAATACTTTTATTATATCATTTCTGTGCGTCACACTTTAAGAAGAAACTACAAAAAGGGACTAGTTATTGCAGGTGAAATAGGGAGCAGTTATTTACTTTAAAATTGTTTTGTAACAAATGCAATATTTAATTAAAATTATATTGTTAAAGCTTTAGTCATATTTTAAATATAAATGACAGGTTTTATTTAAGAAATATTAAATAGCTTTTTATATGAAGTAAACTTCTTTTACTTGTTAAATGAACTGGTTCCCTGTTTAAATAGTTATACTGTTTTATATATATTAGATAGATAAAGACCTATGAACATTTTAATGATAATTGAATATCAAACTATTTATATTTAGAGAACGCCAATTAAGACATTGATTTAAAGAACTAAATGTTTATTATAATGTTTATTTTAAAAAGATATTTAGTTATATTATTTAGTCAGTATTGGGGATAAATGTTATTACACCAAAGTACATGTATGTGTTCAAGATTTAAGTATTTTATTTTACTAGTATTGACTTTGAAATGTATGTCATTAATTATTTGAATTTATAACTGAATTGTAAGACTGATTTTATGTGCGCATCCAGAATAAAGTATTTGAACTTATAAAAGTTTTACTTATACATTTCAGCCAGCAACCAAAGACATAGAGTCGTTTCTGTTGTTCGGTTTAAGAATAAGTAAGAAAGATCTGCAAGTACCCCCGTACTGTACAAAACACAAAAAATCACAGTACAAAACCTTTAACTGATTGCACCTACATGTAAAAGGGGTTTTCATATATGCACATTTAACGTTTAAATTTCTTTCTTTTTTTTTTTAATTTGGAAGTTGATTTTAACAAAAAGAATGAAATTTAAGTGTTAGAAGTGTGCCAGAATGCATAAGTTTGCACCATTATCTTAAAATTTCAGGGGGCTTTAAGCGGCCCCCATCACCTTCGCCAAATAATAATTTTAGTTGAGGCTAAGCAATATACTGAGTCATAAATGAGTTGTATAGAAGAAAAATTAACATACCATTACATATAGCTAGGGGCTTCTGTTTTATAGTGACGCACTTAAAAGAACTTACCGTTTAATTTTATTCTTAACATGTTACCGTCTTAAAAATGAACGACACATTTGACACTGGACGTATTAAGCAAACAACAATTCAATTATGTTTCTCTTATGAACTTACTTCGAACGCTTTGTGTTGTTTTTCTTGGTATTCTGCATGACTAAAAGTATTTTCTTTTAATAATGGGAGTAATTAAATACAGTTTTGTGCACTTTATTACAGAATATCTTTCGGTCACTCTCATATCTCTCAGGGAGCAAGCTTTTCAAGAGATCATCCTAACCCAGGATAAAGAAATCGGTATGGATATTAATATCTCGGTCTGAGGGTCTTTGTTGCAAGTGGTCTCCGGTGGATCTCATGGATGTATAAATATGCACTAACATCAGATTATAATTGGGTGAATGCATTGTATGACTTTAAAACGACTTTCTGTAATTTTGGGGATACTCATTTTTGCCTATTGCGAAGAATTTTTTTTGTCTAACGGCATCATGACCTCATTGTGTACATATAGCTGTCAATATCTTAAAGCCTTTCACACCAGTTGATCTATGTTCAGACTTTTACATATGTTCTTATGTTGTGCTCTTTCAGAATATGAAATATGAACTCGAAATACTAAAAAAATTAATCTTTACAAATCTTATGTTAGTTGGGTACTCATTGATACAATGCAATACCAGAGATTACCCTCACAGTTTAGTGCATTTTAGTAATAACCTTTTGGTGTGGCTCGGTACTTATACATCCCGCCATTATGTTATTGTGCTATGGTCATTTTTTAAATTCTTGTCTTTCATTTTTGCTGTTGTGTTTTCATGCCATTTTGTTTATTCCTTGTTGACATATTTGTTGGTTTTTATAGTGATAAAGATTGTAACACAAGGTGGACTTCTGTACCCCTATTTTTGACATTTATTTTCTATTATGTCTCTATTTTTGGTTCACACATTTGATGCGACTGTCATACAAGTGAGCGGTTTATCTTGCTATATACCCAGTTTTAATCCATCATTTTCTATACAAGGAAATACCTGAACCAAGTCTGAAATATGATAGTTGTATTCCATTAGTTTGATGAGTTCGAGCTTTTAATTTTGGCATTTGACACGATTTCTCGAATAAAGGTAGTAATGTGAAGATATGGTATGATTGCCAACGACACAAATCTCCACGAAAGACCGCATGTCATAGAAGTTTACTATAGGTTATCGTAAGGCCTTCAACAATAAACTAAAGCTAGTTCGTATAGTGAGCTATAATAGATCCCGAAATGACAAATGTAAAACAACTTAAACGAGAAAACTAACGGCCTAATTTATGACTGAAATAGCTAGAGGCTCTAAAGAGACTGTGTCGCTCACCTTGGTCTATGTGAATATTAAACAAAGGACGCAGATGGATTCATGACAAAATTGTGTTTTGGTGATGGTGATGTGTTTGTAAATCTTACTTTACTGAACATTCTTGCTGCTAACAATTATTTCTATCTATAATGAACTTGGCCCAGTAGTTTCAGTGGAAAATGATAGTAAAAATTTACAAATTTTATGAAAATTGTTAAAAAATGACTTTAAAGGACAATAACTCCTTAGGGGGTCAATTGTCCATTTTTGTCATGTTGACTTATTTTTAAGTCTTACTTTGCTGTACATTATTGTTGTTTACAGTTTATGTCTATCTATAATAATATTCACGATAATAACCAAAAACAGCAAAATTTTCCTAAAATGACCAATTCAGGGACAGAAACCCAACAACAGGTTATTCGATTCATCTGAAAATTTCAGGGCAGATATATTTTGACCTGAAAAACAACTTTACTCCAGTCAGATTTGCTCTAAATGCTTTGGTTTTTGAGTTATAAGCCAAAAACTGCATTTTACCCCTATGTTCTTTTTTAGCCATGGCGGCCATCTTGGTTGGTTGGCCGGGTCACCGGACACATTTTTCAAACTAGATACCCCAATAATGATTGTGGCCAAGTTTGGTTAAATTTGGCCTAGGAGAAGATTTTTGTAAAAGTTAACAGAAGAAAACCGACGACGGACGCAAAGTGATGGAAAAAGCTTTCTTGGCCTTTTGAGCCATGTGAGCTAATAAAAGAAAACACAAAGTATGATGAACAGCAACAAACGACAGGCACATAGAAGCGTGGCGGGATTAAGCATATGTGCTGGCGTCAAACCATTTTCCAAACCTGGGACAGTTGTATAACAGCACAATTTATATAGAAAACAAAATAAATATCTGAGAATACTCGTAGTTAACCTAAGCTAGTTAAATGCCAATAACAACTGATCTAAAATCATGTTGCTAACACTAAATTTCTCTTTGAATGGACAACAATTACTATGTTACATGTCATTTCTGTCGCCCATCCAACTTACCCTCAAATGTTTGAGTTTGTATGTTTGCTTCTTCTATTTCTGAAATACAAAAAAATGTTGATGAAAAAAGCCTCGATTATATCATTTGAACAAATAGATTAAAGTGCTTAAAAGGGGGGGGGGGGTATATTTTATTATCCACCATTTTACAGTACTTACACATTAATTGTATTACTAATTTGTTCTCGTCTTGTAAATGAATGAAACATTTGATACTGGTCGTAAATAACCCCAGGGTGATTGGTGAATATAAAGGAGTATGACCACGAAGTGCCGATATTGGTTGGCCCTGTGAGGTGACAAAAAATAAAAGTCAAATAAGGTGGATCCTCTATAGCTAAAAAATATCTATGTATGTTGTTATTTTTTATTACAGTATTAAATCATATTTTTGTGACGTCATTAATGTGACGTAATAGCCGGAATCGAACCGGAACGCTCAAAATGTCAAAATTTCCAATGAATTTTACTCTTCCTGGTTGAAATTCGCATTGGCCACAGGCCTCGACCAAAGTAATTTTTCTCTCATTTTAATTGTTTGACATTTTGACTCAGTTTACAACAATATTTAGCGTGGTCGAGTCCTGTGGCCACATCGAAAATCTTACTTTTGTTAACAAGCAAATCCTGATTTAACGCCGCCATTTCCGAGGTACGTTACATTCTCTGACGAATAACTGTACCAATAACTCGTATAATATTGCTATCTATAAACGTGATACATAGAAATAAATTCTAATTGGTCGAAATAAATATAATTGTGAATTTGTAAATTATTTTAACGATCATTTCCACGTTATTTGCAATAACCAGCCCTATACTATGCATAGTTGAAACAAAAAAAAGACAGTTTTAAATTAGAGCAGTAGTTTTCCCCCGCAACATTCTACAGTCAGCAGATCGATATGGGTGCCAACATAATAATTTAATACAAATAATTATCCTTTTTATAGATAGATCCTACACAATTTATAAATGTTGTTTTATAAAAACGAAATCGTTGAAATATAAACTTCATGGAATGTAATCTAATGTAAGTGCTTTCTTTCACGTCCGCATTTTCTATCGAGTATGGCATGCCAAGTTAACATTTTTTAAATACATACTACGGAAGGTGAAAACAAATAACAACCTTATGAACAATAATTTACATTGAAAATCGTAGGACAAAACACATTAGAAATCAGTTGAGAATTTTTATATCATATTGCGCAGTGGTTGAATAAGCTTTCAATATTTTTTCATCAATTTTGAAAAAAACGATACCTAATTGAGAGGAGAGCATGGTGTAAACTATCCGTAACATTCAGCTAGAATAATATTTATTTAATATTGAAAACTGGAATAAAGGTGAAACAAATCTATGATATAGCTTGTGAAACATAAATGAAATATCTGATAGTCACGCGGGATAGCACGTATATAATTGGTCAGAATGCATACAAAGAGATTTTTTTTATTTTGTTCCTTTTTGGGGGTCTCTTTTAAATTTGGGTGAGACTGCTACAAGTGACCAACAAAAATGGCTGCTTGCTATATATTTTTATGTTTCCGGCTTTTGTGGAGGCCCGAGCTTCGTGTTGAATCTGTAGTCACCTGTTTTTTAACTATAATTAGTTATTGTTGTTTTTCCTTTTGTCGCTTCTATATATTCATGTTGTTGTATGATTTATTTGGTCTTATGGTGCTCTATTTTGCCCCCTCCTTTTCTCTTATTATCAATGATAACACATTCAATTTCTTGTTTTCCTGTGTGAAATAAATGCTCTAAATTGCTCTCCGTCATAAACTTATGCATGAAGTTTTGCTACTAGACGTTGGCAAAACAACTATCAATCATATATGGGCTAAATCTAAAAGTACTATAAAGAATGTAAGTTTAATAAAATAAATCATTCACTTTTTTGGGGGGAAAAATAAAGGAATGTTGGATATCAAAGAAAACCACCATTTTATTCAAATGTGTTGTTTGTTTCATGATTATGGATGACTATTTAACGTCCAGCGCAAGTTAAATGCATGTTCTGGAAGAGAACATGTTAATTTGCGCACATTGGCTAATATGTATACTCTAGAATTTAGGGAATACAGGACATAATCTGGACATCACACAAGGGGTCCAGAATTGAGGAGCTTCTCTTGAAGATACTATATCAATTTTATCATTGTTAGGTTACTGTCACATTGGCGAGTATCTGAGAAAGAGTTCACAGTATTTTAATTATAGTTATACATGTTATAGATAATACATTACTTGAATGAACGCAACTTAGTTACATACACTTATGTTGTTACAATCAACGCCAAATAAAAAAACTAATATTCATGGATTTCTATTAGTTTTAAAATGAATTCATGCATGTCATTTGGTATCTGGTTGAAAGTTGTCTTTTTATGCAATAATATCACTTCTTCTCATTTTCATTTTTCTGTTGAAATTAACCAAATGATAATAAGACTAATTATAACAAAGAACACTGGAACTTTTTTCGAGATAAGAATCATACTCACAAATTTGACTCAATTTAATTCTCATAGTCGACTCATAACATACTAAACAGTACATCCAAATTTAAAAAAAACGTAAAATAAACAATTTACTATGCATAGAGTTGATAGTATGAATCAGAATTTCGTGAGTATTTTATTCAATGAGGTCGAATTATCCAATTGCTAATGCCCTTTAACGATAACACGAATTATAAATTAACAAGAGTGCACACGCTGAAATGTCTCGCCTTCTTTTTTAATCATTGATGTAATGTTGATAGTCCTGAATATAAAACTTTATTACAACTGTCACATAAACTTAACATAAACCAAGAAAACTAAACATTGACCAATGAAACCATGAAAATGGGGTCAAGGTCAGATGAGCTATGCCAGGCAGGCATGTACAGCTAACAATTCTTCCATACAACAAATATAGTTGACACATTGCTTACAAGAAAAACAGACCAAAACACAAAACTTAACACTGAGCAATGAACTGTGAAAATGAGGTCAAGGTCAAATTAAACCTGCACGACTGACATAAAGATCATAAAATATTTCCACACACCAAATATAGTTTACCAATGGCATATAAATGTGTAGTATTTAATTAAATACCAAAATTCAAAAACTTAACCTTGATCACTGAACCTTGAAAATCAGGTCAAGATCAGATGACATGCTAGCTAGACATGTACACCTTACAATCATTCCATACACCAAATATAGTAGACCTATTGCCTACAGTATTATAAAAACAGACCAAAACACAAAAACTTAACTATAACCACTGGAACATGAAAATGAGGTCAAGGTCAGATGACACCTATCAGTTGGACATGTACACCTTTAAGTCCTTCCATACATCGAACATACTAAACCTTTTGCGTATAGTATCCGAGATATGGACGTGGCCACCAAAGCTTATAATAACCTTGTTCACTGATCGATGAAATGAGGTGGAGGTCAAGTGAAAACTGTCTGGCCGGCATGAGGACCTTGGAAGGTACGAACATACCGAATATAGTTATCCCATTACTTATAATAAAAGAGAATTTAACATTGCAAAACATCTTAACTTTATTCAAGTAGTCGCTGAACCATGAAAATGAGGTCAAAGACATTGGACATGTGACTGACGGAACCTTTGTGACATGAGGCATCCATATACAAAGCCACTGCCGGATCACTTTCCCTATGTCGAGTTTTCTACGACAAAAACACAGGATCGATAATAAAATGTATTTGTTCTTTAAAAACGTAATTGAAAGAAGCATTGCAAAAGTCGGATAGTTATAATTGAATATAGCTAAATTGCTTAATGAAATCGTCAATAACGGACAACTGAAAATTAGTATTCTATAATTTTTTTAAAGTTTTTTTAAATAAGGGAATGACTATTTTGACAATGCCGTCAAAAAAGAAAATATGCTATTTTGTCGTCTTTGATTTAAAAAATATCTTCATTAAAACGAGCAAAATAGCATATTTCGATAGCAATGGCTATTTTGCCTGCACCGGCAATATAGTTAACTTGTTTTTTTGCCGGTACTTTGTATAGAGTGAATGTTAACTTTAGAAAAATACTACGAAAATATGCATTGTCAAAAAAAAATTATATTATTATTTCGACATTTAGTTGAAGAATATATTAAAGTGTTACAATATTTGAGACAAATATAATCGTGTAAAAACATTTATGAGTCCAAGTGACAGTAAAAATTTGTAAAAAAAAGAAAAAGAATAAAAAAAAAAACTATTGTGGATCTATTTGTAGCGATGAACTTATATAACAAAATGTATATGAAATTATTTCTAAAATCATTCTAATGATACATGTATGTGCATAAGAATAAAATCTCAGGTTTTTAAAGTATGCTGTAAGAACAAATGAAAGATAAAAATCTTGGAGCATAAAGATTTGGAAAAATAACCACTGCCTTTGTATTATTACTTTGTCTAGCTAAAAGGTTTTGGGAAATGTAAAAAAAGAATTCATGGAACCATTTGAATGAATTATATTTCATTTTCAGAGGTGACTTTATATTTCATGCACTTTAGGTACAAATGGAAAGAGCAGTACTATATACAATGTCATTAATGTATGAATGGCAGTATTTAAAGAAACTAGCGTTCATTCAAATGTTCAATTCTAAATATTGATTTGAGAGTAAATATAAAAAAAAAGATTCGGTATGATCGCCAATGAGACAACTCTCCTCATGAGACCTAATAACACAGATTTTAACAACTACATGTCACCGTACGGCCTTCAACAGTGAACAAAGTCTATACCGCATAGTCGGCTATGAAAAGCCAGGAAATAACAAATGCATAACAAATGCAAAACAATTCAAACGAGAAAAGTGACGGTAAATACGTAACACAGCAATCATGTATTCTTCCGGAATGAAAATGATATTTATGAGTGCACGTTTGTTTCTTGTGTCTGATGACTTTTATACAAATATAATGTGTTCTTTGATTATGAAATACATGTAATGCTATGTACTGTCTATATACATTGTTTTCTTTACTGTATTTTTATCTTTTATTTCTTTACTAGAAAAGCATTTTTTTTCTATGTAAGTAAATCACGGGTTTTCTTTCAATATAAAAATAAGAGGATGTGGTGTGATCAACTATCCTCATACATCTTGACGACTGTACATTGCTCGCCAAGATATTTTACAGCTTTCAATCTAAATTCCTTCTGACCAAAAAAGCATTTATAACTTTAATTTAACTTAGTCTAAGCTATAGAATTATGTTTGGTTACGTAGTCTGTCGATTTATATTTTGTGAATATCAATGCAGAAAACGAGAATACGGGCTACTTCTAAAGGAAGCGCTAATGTGCAGCTTAAACCTTAATATTAGTAAGTTTCTGTTAATAAAGCTTAAAAACAAAACTATAAATATGGACGAGATGCAAAAATTATTTTGTGAAATTATTTTAAAATTACTAGACGTTAACGTTATAGAAAACAATTTTAACGTAACGCGCAAATGGCTAAAATACTATTGAACCTTAGTCTTTTCTGGCGCCCTGGAAAATTATACAAACACAGTTACAAGTCTAATGGTTATCATTTTATGAACTACAATAGTAAGTGATCATTTTACAGTAATTTCGTAAATTTCTGAGACAGGGCCGTTTTTAACCCTTCGTGGCCATACTCCTTTGTTCACTAAAGGTCTTCTTAAGACCAGCAGTAAAACCTTTTCCAAAGAAAACGCCTTTTTGGCTGAATGGGATGTACAAGTACGCAGTTACGTATGGTCTGAATGGGGACGTTAAATTCGAATCCTCGTGTAGAGAACATACCACACTCTTTGTAACATGGCAACTCTCTGTCCCTATCCAATATACTCTCATTTTCAAGTGGAAGCAAATAATACCCCGACCGTTGTCCCGGACGGCCATACACAGGATGTACCTTTTGTATATTCTGTTACTTTGTTCTCGTCCTAAACATGTATGAAATATTTACCACTGGCCGTAAGCAATCAATCAATTGTCTTGATAATGAATGAAATATTTGCCACTGCTCACTAAGATGACAACAATCAATCAGTATATGACTTATGAACTGCTTATCATTAAGAACATTTTGTTCTGTGGTTTGTGAACTAAGAGCAATTGCATATTATAATAATAAGGGGAAACGTTTTATTGTATATATGAGTTCTTTCCATTTTGCAATGATCTGGTAGGGAATAATATAAAAAGATGTGGTGTGATTGCCAATGAGACAACTGTGAACAAGAGACCAAAATGACACAGACATTAACAACTATGTGTCAGCGAACGGTCTTCGACAATGAGCAAAGCTCATACCGCATAGTCAGCTTTAAAAGGCCCTGATAAGACAATGTTAAACAATTCAAACGATTAAACTAACGGCCTTATTAATATAAATAAATGAACGAAAAACAAATATGTAACATATAAACAAACGACAACCACTGAATTGCAGGCTCCTGACTTGAGACAGGCACATACATAAATAATGTGGCGGGGTTAAACATTTAAGCGGGATCCTCCCCCTCCCCCTAACATGGGTTAACATTTAACAATCTGTAGGAATCTTTGTATGGTACACGGATACATTTAATACCTGCAATATATATTAACATTTTACAATTTGTACGAATCTCTGTATGGTTCACGGATACACGATATAACAGTACAACATAAGAACGAACTTGAAAAAAGGTTTAATTCATCAGATGGACAATAATACAAGTGGACGTGGCCGGGATACAAATCATTAATACCAAGATTAAAATTTTGTATTCGCTTTTGCAATGATCTGGTAGGGAGCAGGTATCTCGACGAAGCTCCTGGCTTATAAGAAGAACAATGGCAAATATTTCACGGATGTTAAGGTCGATAACAAATTAACAAATACAATAGTAGATCCTGTAAAAGAGGGACGAAAGATACCAAAGGGACAGTCGAACTCATAAATCTAAAACAAACTGACAACGCCATGGCCAAAAATGAAAAGGACAAACAAACAACAGCACACACGACACAACATAGAAAACTAAAGAATAAACAACACGAACCCCACCAAAAAACTAGAGCCAATCCGGGATAAAGGTCTTTCTTAACACGAGTCGTCAGAATCAACTCTTCAATTTTTACCGGACCTGTCTGCGAACTTGTACATCCCGCACAGCCAAATGAACGCTCCATTTTGGCGAGGGTTCTACTGCCGGTCGGAGAAAAACAATGGTGACCATATTTGTATTCCCAAGTCCTCCTTGGGGTCACAAACTTTAAATATGCTTTTAAGTTGTGCTCTTTATTGATATGCAACTGATCTTGTAGTAAAAATATAACAATCAACCAATCTTCGTCGAATTATTTTATGGTATTTGGTGACTCGTGGAAAAATGCAGTTTTTTTACAATTTGGATATCAGAAAATTTCAATTAAAATTTTGCATTCATAATAATAGAGCTTGTAATAAAAAATTTGTTCAAATGTTCTTGCCATATCTAATGTTTTTTAATGGCAATGATTAATTATCAATGTCTCTTGTAACGATGTCGGACCAAGAAAACTCGAATGAGTTTGAATTACAAATCAGGTAACTACATAATTGTAATAGGTAGGATCAAGTGATTCAAGAAGCTTAATTAAAAAAACTGGTTGTCAGAATTAGATTATACTATAAACTTCGATCATGCTTTAGTTGGTGATATTTGAGAGACAAAAAACTGGGTTTATTTTTTTTTTTTTTTTTTTTAAATAAAATGAATTTTGTGTGCTGTTTGGCTTAACGATATTTGAGATATTTTTTATAAATGCATTCTTTAAAGAGGCATTATCTGTTTTAGACTCCTGTTCACTGATTTCACTCAAATTCTCATATTTTTTCTACAAAATCTAAAACGTGTATCCAAATTACAAAAAGTTTAAAATAAACAATAAACAATTCATGGACTTCATATTATATATCAGCATTTCGTGCAGTTTTTTTTTTTGTGTGTTCATCAACCGCAAAGGTTGACTGGAAAATATAAATATGGCCACTTCAAGTGTTCTTCCGACAGGCAGTTTAACCATTGGCAAAGTGGAGCGTCCGTTTGGCTGTGCTGGATGTACAAGTACGCAGTCACGTCCGGTCAGAACGAGGACGTTAAATCCGATGCCTCGTAGTAGAAAGTGAGAATGGAAATATGCAATGTGTTAGAGAGACAAAAAATCTGACCGAAGAGCATATTAAGAACCCTTGCAAGAACTATTTGAGTGGTCCGTTTGTGGCAGATTGCGAGGCAAAATATCTGCCCACACTCAATTTACCCTAATTATCCAGTAATAGTCTAAATTTCTCCTTCGATAACCATCGTAGACTGCTGACGGTTACATGACCTGTTGTATGATCAAAAAGAAAGCGACCACGTGCTAATAGATTTTTCTAGGTCTTCATATTGTTGGTTAAAAAGTATGTTTATCATCGTTTATACCTGTATAAGAATGATCATACAATTAAATGGTTCATCTTTATTTCACTTTGAATGATGACATTATTTTCCATTTAAAAGCTGATTATATGGGTAACCCAACTTCAGATAAGGGTTTAAACTGAAGGTCACATTGTCACGTATTTTATGAGGTCGAATTATTCACTTGCACAAGTGAAAAAGATATCAGAAATATTTCTTAGCTTATTTTGACATAGGTCAAACAAACTGTATAAATAAAGGCAACAGTAATATACCGCTGTTCAAACTCATAAATCCATGGACAAAAAACAAAATCGGGGTAATAAACTAAAACTGAGGGAAACGCATTAAATATAAGAGACCACCGACACAACATTAAAATGTGACACAAACAGAAACGGACTAAGCATTAGACAAAATCCTATGAGAATAACAAATATTACATTAAAACCAAATACATGAATTTGGGATAGATAAGTACCGTGACACGTCTTATAGCAATGTGAATTCACACTCAAAAATAAGAGAAAACAAACGACACAACGGAAACACAACGTTAAAATGTAACACATACAGAAACGAACTATAATATAACAATGGCCATATTCCTGACTTGGTACAGGACATTTCTAAGGAAAAAATGGTGAGTTGAACCTGGTTTTGTGGCATGCCGAACCTCCCTCTTTTATGGCCATGTGAAATATAACATTAAAATGACAACACAACAATAAAGGACTACAATATAAATAAATAGAACACAATTTACCAAGAAACACACGAATAATAGCTAACAAAAGGCAACAAGTTTAAAATTTTACTACGCCAGAAGTGCCAGAAGTCCACACAAGACTTACTAGTGACGCCAAGATACAAAAGTTTGAAAGCCGAAACAAGTACAAAGTTGAACAGCATCGAGGACCAAAAGTTCAAAAAAGTTGTACCAAAAACGGCCAACATCCCTATTATTTAGAATAATTTATACTTTTGCAAACAGTAAATTTTATAAAATGACTATACAAAAGATATACATGATAAAACTGAAGTATTAACTAATTAAAGAAAACAACCGAAATACATTACATAACCCGACAAAATGTAACAAAAAAAATAGACACATCCGAATAAGTCAAAACCTGAACGCCAAGTGACGTCATGTTTGACATTGTAAAAAAATGACAAAAAAAATGACGTCACATTTGAATTTGTAAAACAGATCATCAAAAAAGAAAAATGATGTCACATTTGAATGAATAAGATAGAATTAGGATTGATTTAAGATTATTGAAACGTATTATTATTCAACTATTTCACTTTCATAAATGATTGAAGAAAACAATTAATATTTTTTTTTGACGTTGCTAATGCCCCCTTTTAGTGAATAGAAGGTAAATTACTAATTGTTGCTACTTTTTAAAGTTAAAGAAGACAATTGTTAATTTTGAAAAAGGCGAAATTCTGGTAACACAACGTTTTTGGCAGTCAGCTGTTAAACCTATACTAAAAAGGATGGCTTGGTTGCAGCAGTTGAAGATGTTAAAACGTCCTAAACGACAATTTATCATAAATGAAATGACATAAGAACTCCCAATACCTAAGACAATTAAATGGCAATTGGAACGTCTAAACCTCTTCTTACAAACCGATCTAAACCTCTTCTTTAAAACCGATCTTAAATCTCCCTAACCGAAGTGTAAACCAATCTACCTTAATTTGCTGACACACCCAGTATCGCAATTCTTTACAGTATTTGACAGATGATGTATTGGACCTACTTTTTGGAGTTTTCATTTGTTTAACGTATTCTTTTACAATAAATTGAAGTTCATAACTACATATACTACTGGATATGGATACATGGTACTTTGTTGTGGTTATACCGAACTATTTAACTTGATCATGTGTGTCAATGGCTGTCGATAACATTCACTTCGTGTATTTACAGTAAGTTACGGACCGCTAAATGGGGATGTATGTAAATACTTTATGTACACATTTAAATTAAAAGGTTCTTATAGTAAAGGTTATAAAAAAATTGTGTTATCACATCAACACATTTGTTTTCAACGAATAATTAATGTTCAGATATGATATCATAAGATTACTGAGAGAGAAAATTTTATATTTTGAAAAAAAATTCTTTGCACGAAACTTACATCCTCTGGCCCTTAAAAAAACGAGGAAAACTTTTTACGAGATGGATATTTTAGAGTTTAAAATTTAAGTACGAATAGTTAACTAAGAGATTTTACCAGGGTTGGTAAATCACACAAAACAAGGTAAGAAAATCATATTCATGTTAAGTGTGTGGTACAAAATAAGAAACCTGATAACCGACTTTAACATGTTTAATCAACGAGTAAACAAATGTTCAAATGCAGTACATAAGCACGGGGTTTTGATTGTTGTAAAATATAAATATTAGAGGCGTCGGGTATATTTCGACAAACATAACTAAAACGACGCATTATTCAATTCAATAAAATTTTAAAAATTGCAGAAAACGTTTTTGAAAATATAGTCAAATTGAAAAGAATTTGGTTTCAACAGATCCAGACCACAATCATTTTGACTTTATAATATATTCGTGTAACATTAATGATTAGAAAATGTTTACTAGGATTACGAATCCTAAGTGAATTATCTGCATTTTTTTTAATGTGGACAATATGTGGTATGCAATGTATTTTTTTCCCATTTCCATTGCATATCAAAACGTTCTGCCAAGCTCATTAAAAAAAATCAGAAACCAATTAAGAAGACATTCGACAACTCATTGAGAAGTCCTTAGGTGGCCTGCCGAAGGCTACTTTTCTGCTCCATTTTTATAGGTTTAAAGTTGGTAACTAATTTAAATAAAATATATCATTTCAACAAAGGTGAGTAACTTATAGGAAAAAGAGCATTTACACAAGAGAAATTCAATTAAACAATAATATAATATCCATCTCAATTTTTTTTTCTCATTTATTCTTCAAACAAAGGCAAACACTTCAATTTGACATTGTTTAGTTTTTAATTAATATTTTAACACGGAATTATGATATTATATGTTTTAGTAATATGTGGCGAAGAAATGCTGTCTCATTTACATATTACCGACATCTCCTTTATTAAGATTTGACAGCAATCACAACTCTAGTTAATTTCAATAAATTGTAGTTTTTTATCCTTAAATTGTAAAAAAATATTCCTACAACGAAACACATTAAAAATGACGAACCTCGATGTGTGTTCTTACAAAACATTAACGTAAAATTTGCACTGAAATAACTGGAGTCGTATTCTACTTGAAAAATATTACAAAATTAAATTGTGTTAGAAATATATTTGAATATTCATGAAAATCTGATCAGTAGAGTAGCCAATCTGGTTTTTAATTTCTGTTGTGCTAAAACAAATCTAGACGCGAGGATATAAAGGATTTTTATGAACGTCTTGGATTCTTTTCACAAAATCTTAAGACGAAAAATGATTGTAGATTACTCCAAAATATTTAACAAATACGAAGTAGCACTCGAAAAAAAAGTCAGAAATCTAATCCAATACAAACTTGAGCATTCAAAATTAAAAATTCAGAAAAGATGTGCCAAATTCGGCTAAGCCAATCTTTATCGGAAACTCTTAGTGTTTTGATAATAATATTTCAAGTAAACACAAAAATGCAAAACAAAGTGCTGTCTACTGGGTTGGTGATAACCTCTAGGAAGTAACGTACAACACCAGTGCCTGTAAAAACTCAAAATGACCAGACTTATAATGAAAGACATACCTACTGTATTATTTGAGGATTTGTTTTCAACCAAAAAATGCCATAAAATATTTTCGTTAAGCAATCAACACTGTATCTATGTAGGTGTTGTTTTTCATCCGAGCAGAGTAAATAATTATCAAAGGTACCAGGATTATAATTTAGTACGCCAGACGCGCGTTTCGTCTACAATAGAAATCAATTATTGAGGACTTTCAAAACTTTTCCGGAAGAATTTGGTCAAAATTGCTAATGTTAGTTGATTCGATATATGTTAACCAGTCGATACAATTAAAGTGGTTTTGTTGTTTCGGAATAAACTAAAAGTTTACATTAAACAAACTGGCCATTGGGCAAAAACTAAAACAAACTGTCACTGATTTTTTTCTCGATTTATGAGATTTTTTCACCGAAACATTGACTAGTATTAAACGATCTGTGTCCTTTACAAATTAAATTACTGTCTTTCGTTAATTTAGTATTTATAAATTAGTCGAAAATGATTACGTAGCTAACAAGTCGAGTTTTTTTTGTTCTATATTTTAAACACACACTTACATAAAGTTCATGTTATAATATATTACGTAGCTGGGCTTATTCCAAAATGTAGTAAATTACTAATTTTCAACAACAAAAATATCTCACAAACAGGCCTATAATGGTTTACTTTTAATACCCTCGGGGACGAAACGTCCACCAAAAGTGGCATCGACCCAGTGGTGTAAATAGTTATCAAAGGTACCAGGATTATCATTAAGTACGCCAGACGCGCGTTTCGTCTACACAAGACTCATCAGTGACGCTCATATCAAAATATTTTATAAAGCCAAACAAGTACAAAGTTGAAGAGCATTGAGAATCAAAAATTCCAAAAAGTTGTGCGAAATACGGCTAAGGTAATCTATGCCTGAGATAAGAAAATCCTTAGTTTTTCAAAAAAAGTTTGGTAATCAGGAAATTTATAAAATAACCACATCATTGATATTCATGTCAAAACCGAAGTGTTGACTACTGGACTGGTGAATTCTTAATTCATCACAAACATGAAATTAGAAACAAATACATGAAATATATAAATCAATATTCACATCTGAATTTTTAAACCAGTTTACTGTTCTATAATGGAAAATATATAAGATCACCGTTCCACCTTTAACCTGTTGTATTAGAAAATCAAAAAAAGTATTATAAATATGACAAATACACGAAACAACATTAAGATGTGCATAAGACATATGTCTGTTGGACATCATTTTTTGTTGAGTCTTCTGTATGGCATTTTCACTTTAAACTTTTTTACTTGTAGTGCAAAACCAATAAAACTGAAAATAATAGCCTACAAGTATTCTAGATCTTGTCATTAATATATTTATATCAGCGGCGATTTCGTGGGTCCGTGACTGAATTGAGGTATCTAATTATGATTTTTATGTGTAAGCCTTATTTTAGTCTGCATCTTTAGTATTGTAATTGTCATCTGATAAAGTCATGCTAATTATAAGATGCACAGTTTCCTCTGCCTTCAAAATCTTTCTGTTTGAACCCGTCGACCTGGAACTTATCAATTATTGGTAATTTTAATTATTTGGAAAACAAAAGGGACCAGGAATGGAGTAATCTTCAATCAACAGCATTGTCCTATCTGCTGACAATGATTGAATTTAGTAGTGTCAACCCTGTGATTATGACCCATGTATATAGCAAATCCCAAATACCAGTACACCGTTTGGTGGTGCGCCTGACAGATGCGGAACGTACAAATAAGGTAATAGGTATCACGTGACATATAATGACATGCCTAAAAGAAAATCGCATCGGATAGTTCCGGAACTTATTAATTTGTCTAATTGCTTATTGTTTGAAACAGTAATCGATGTAAAAGGGTAACATTTTCAGTATATCCTGCATGTATCAAGTATATATCCCCTTATATAAGTTTGACTTGTAGCTTTCTTCGGTTATACGTTGATTAGATGAACAAAACACGGTCTTTAGATTTAGTAGTAAAGATTTTTCTTGATAATCGCTTACTAAGATATGGCCAAAAGCCTTAAAGACTTGCTGGTTAGAGCTGATTTATCCTCTAAATCGTGTTCTTCGTCTGTGGGCTCTTGCAAGGGATGCGGAAACAAACGATGCCTTACTTGCAAGCAAATACTGAATACCCAGACTTTTAACAGTCACTCCACTGATACGGAATACACCATATTTTGCAATGTTAATTTCAAGACTTCACATAGTGTGTATCTTCTACAGTGTTAATGTGGTAAGCAGAATTGTGAGCTCATAAACGTATGAACGGCCATCGTAGTGACTATGAATGCAAGCCAGACCTTTTTTCAGATTACATTTGAGATCCTCTGACAACACTAAGGCAGATCTCAATCGACTGACCATTACAATCATTGTCCACAACACTGCTTGGTCTAGGGAGGATATACTTGTTCGACAAAGATTTTGGATAAAAAAAATTAAAAACAAAAATTGCCATCAAATGGGATCAATGAAATATGTAATTCTTGTTCGTAGGGTGCATTTAATTTGGCTATATTGCATACCTACACATTCTTTGTTGCTATTCCTTTACCTTTGTCAATTATAACATTATAACGAGTTGAATCGCGGGGTACTAAAGGCATACATCTTTGGGGATGTATAGGTGTAATACCACCATTGATTTTCCTCTAGTAGTCTTTGTTAAATTTGCACTTTTCAAAAAAAAGTGCAGAATTTATCTTTGTTTCAAATAAAGAAATACTTCGCATGAGTAAAGTTTTATTCTGTCCAGTTCTATAGAAAAAAATTCACATAAAATTTCATTACACATAAAAAAATAACCATCATTGGAAGTTAACCAATCAAATTTTTCCCCTTATATTATCTGTGTACAAGGTTTAGTCACCTAGTAACCTCAAGATTACAAAAAATTTTATAGAAATCCCAAATAATGGTGTTTTGAAATACTCAAGACATATGTTAATGACACAAAAATGGTTTTACTGCAATAAAACGTAGGATTAATTATCTACAACTGTCAAATTCAAGGGAATACTTTTTTCGACCCACTTTCGTATTCAACCGGATGTGACGTACCATGATTTGGTGGTATTACACCTAAAGAAGACATTTTTAGCTCACCTGGCCTAAAAGGCCATGTGAGCTTTTCTCATCACTTGGCGTCCGTCGTCGTCGTCGTCTGTCGTCGTTAACAATTTGTCAAACATCTTCTCCTCTGAAACTACTGAATGGATTTGAATGAAACTTAGCATGATTGTTCCTTAGAGTATCCTGCACAAAGTGTGTGCTTCGATTTTTGATCCGTCAAAAACATGGCCGCCGTTACTTAAAATAGAACATAGGGGTCAAATGCAGTTTTTGGCTTATATCTCAAAAACGAAAGCATTTAGAGCAAATCTGAAATGGGGTAAAAATGTTCATTAGGTCAAGATCTATCAGCCCTGAAATTTTCAGATGAATCAAACAAACCATTGTTGGGTTGCTGCCACTTAATTGGTAATTTTAAGGAAATTTTGCAGTTTTTGGTCATTATCTTGAATATTATTATAGATAAAGATAAACTGTAAACAGCAAAAATGATCAGCAAAGTAAGATCTACAAATAAGTTAATATGACCAAAATTGTCAATTGACCCCTTAAGGGGTTATTGTCCTTTAATGACAATTTTTCACAATTTGTTCATCATATTGCTAACTTTAAAAAATCTTCTCCTCTGAAACTGCTGAATGGATTTGGATGAAACTTAGCATGATTGTTCCTTAGATTATCCTGCACAAAGTGTGTGCTTCGATTTTTGATCCGTCAAAAAACATGGCCGCCGTTACTTAAAATAGAACATAGGGGTCAAATGCAGTTTTTGGCTTATATCTCAAAAACGAAAGCATTTAGAGCAAATCTGACATGGGGTAAAAATGTTCGTTAGGTCAAGATCTATCAGCCCTGAAATTTTCAGATGAATCAAACAATCCATTGTTGGGTTGCTGCCACTTAATTGGTAATTTTAAGGAAATTTTGCAGTTTTTGGTCATTATCTTGAATATTATTACAGATAAACTGTTAATAGCAAAAATGTTAAGCAAAGTAAGATCTACAAATAAGTCAATTTGACCAAAATTGTCAATTGACCTCTTAAGGAGTTATTGCCCTTTAAAGACTTTTTTCACAATTTGTTCATCATGTTGACTTACTTTAAAAAATCTTCTCCTTTGAAACTGCTGTATCAATTTCAGCCAAACTTAGGCTAAATGAGTTTTAGAGTTTCAGAGTATCTAGTATAAATTTTATATTTCATTTCCTTGTATGTCAAGAAACATAGCTCCTATGGCTAAAATAGAACATAGGAGAAAATTAATTTTTTTTTGCTTTTGAAGAAAATAGGACGATTCAAAGAACATTTAAATAAATTGAAAAGCCAAAATAATCATTGATATGAGATTAAACCAAAAAAATTCAGGTGAGCGATTCAGGCTCTTGAGAGCCTCTTGTTGTTCAATAAACTAAATGTTACTTTTTTCCTTTGTAATACTAGTTATTACAAGCATTTCTGTTAAGTTTTGTCATAATCAGTTCAATAGTTTGAGAAAAATCTAGTAAAATGAATGACGACATCTAAAGCGATTCGAGCAAAATTTATTCGACAAATCCAAACCAAGCCACATCAAGATAAAATAGAGTGTGGACCAATAAATAATCAAATATATATCTTATCTGCCTACACACAGTTGAATATGATACACAAGATGATTTTTGGAAGATAAATACCACTAATGGACCTCTTTGTTTTCTTTATAAGGTCTCTTTTGGTCAATTTATATCTCTCATTTCCTCACAGTTTCAAGTTTCAGGCCAAAAAAAAATAAAAAAAATAGGGTAACTTTTACCCAGTTATGGTACAAATGTTATGAGAAATGAGTAATTAAAGCATTTTAGCAGAATGAACAATCCATTTAAAAGTTTACTGTCTCCAAGGAGATTTCAATAAGTCCTTACGTAAAATTAAATTTACGCCACGTTCTAAAGAGGGACATAAAAGGCTTCTCTTTTAGTAAATAATTTGTCGTTAAAAATAATTTTATTTGCTTATAACTATATATTTAGTTAAGTATTTCCTAGGAAAATGTTCTATCATATCAGAATATAAGAAATAAGGAGAAAAAGCCCCCCCCCCTTTTTTTTTTTTTAGTATGGCTTGTTCTGTCAACTGAATAATCATGGTAGAGACCTATTTCAAGACAACTAATTATTTCACTTAAGTAGCAAGAAATTTTAACACATGATATTACTCACAAGGTCAAAGGTGCATGTACAGCTTCCCATATTAGGTGAAATACCACCATTGAATTTTCCCTATTAGTCTTTGTTAAATTTGCACTTTTCAAAAAAATGGGCAGAATTTATCTTTGTTTCAAATAAAGAAATACTTCGCATGAGTAAAGTTTTATCCTGTCCAGTTCAATAAAAAAAAATCACATTTCAATGCACATAAGAAAATAACCATCATTGGAAGTTAACCAATCAAATTTCTCCCCTTATTTTATCTGTGTACAAGGTTTAGTCACCTAGTAACCTCAAGATTACAACATTTTCTATAGAAATCCCAAATAAAAAATAGTGGTGTTTTGAAATATTCAAGACATATGTTTATGACACAGAAATGGTTTTACTGCAATAAAATGTAGGATTAAAATGACAAATTCAAGGGAATATTTTTTCGACCTACTTTCGTATACAACCGAATGTGACGTACCATGATTTGTGGTATTGCACCTGTATAAGTATGCAGCCCCGTTCAATTCAATAACCTTTGTCAACATTATATTTTATTTAATCATTATCAAACTGCTATTTATTTGAGGTGTGTAAATACGCAGCCTCTGTTGAAACTACTTTACCGTCGTCAAATTTGAAATATTATTTCAGCTCAAATCGGTCAGTGCTGTTCATTGGGAATGTATTTCTGCACAGTCTTAGTTGTAATAACTTAACTTTCGTCACCTTTCAAATTATAAAAATGTACTTCTTCATATCACACAGTACTATTTTTCTTCGAGGCATATTTATGCAGTCTCTGTTGTAAATACCTAACCAACGTCATTTTTTAAAATTTAGAATTGTACAGGCGTTGTTGTTTTCTGTCTTAATTGCATTAATTTAAAGATTTGTTATAGTGAAATCAGAATAGATTGATATGATTCTTTTTACATCATAATCATACTGATGAAGGATTTATGTTATCCGAAATATTTATAGATAATTACATTTAATGTTTTCTTTTTGTAATATTGGTGTTGTTTTGCACACTTTTCCGTTTATATGTATATATATATTATTATATATGTAATTGAACAAAAACTAAATGAACAGATTATGTCATACATGAAATTCGATATGTTTATAATGACATTGTACCATCACAGGTGACCTGTTTACATGTACGTGTTCATATTAAATCCGCATGCTCATTTGTAAATACAAATAACATAATTGTGATAAGTTTAGTTGTTGCCAAATAACGACCATTAACCGGACAGAGAAAGCATCATGATCAACCTTTCGCCGGACAAAAAGTAACATGCATGTAAAAGTTAAGTTGTATTTGAGGGAAAAAAACAAGTATTTGCAAAACTTTTAAAGTCCTCTGATAAATTAATGTTTATACTTCTGAAACAAAGAAGTCTCTCCTTCTCTGTTGTTCCCTCGGTATACAGTGGAATATTCTAACGACAAGACTTAGGAGCTATACTGCCATTAATTAATATAGCTTCTAAACTAAATGATGTCGGTTAAAAGATTAAAGATACGAAAGGAAAATATGTAAAGAACGATATTACTTAGATTAAGGTCGTCCTGTCTCGTTCCTTTTTTTGCTCTGTCATCAGGAATCTTTTCAACCTGGAAACAAAACAAAAAAACACTTTAATAAGAAGAAAATCCAACATACTTATAATGTTGCTAAACTGTACATTATGTTCTACTGAACATAAAACACGTCTGATAATTGAACTACAAAGGCTTAAAAAAAGGGAGAGGGGGTGTAAACAAAATATAACAGCATTATTATTATTATATATGTCTGTGGATTTTTATCACATCGCAATACAAACTAAATTGTTGTCCCATGTTATAAAACAATCCAGTTTGAATAAACACTCGTAATAAAGGTATTTGTAAATTATATGACCCTAAAATTAATAAATAAATAACTTGCATTTTTATACCTATTCATAAGAAATACACGTGCACCAACATCAAATCAAAAGATTAATAAAACTGTAATGGCAATTGT
Source organism: Mytilus edulis (assembly GCA_019925275.1). NCBI lineage: Eukaryota > Metazoa > Mollusca > Bivalvia > Mytilida > Mytilidae > Mytilus > Mytilus edulis. Next base: position 60,570,122 of record CM034354.1, on the reverse strand, counting down.
CATAAATAACCTGAGAATATTCATAATGGTATTTAATTTTACTACGCAGAACATTTTTGTCCCTCGACAAATAGTTGCAAAATGTACATGTTCCCAAAGATTGTTAACATTAGCTCTTCAACATGCAGTCTTTATTAATATTGTTTGGTAATGCTTGAAACGAGTCTTTTGATAAACCATTGTGGAAAATAAAGACAAAAAAGATATATCGCGTACGGAGAAATCACATTTATTAAAAAAAAGGAGCAATGCATAATTTTTAATAAAAGAATAAATAAAGGCAACAGTAGTATACCGCTCTTCAATTGTCTTAAACCGATTAAGCGAAAAACAAATCCGGGCTACAAACTAAAACCGAGGGAAACACATCAACTATAAGAGGAAAACAACGGAACAACAGAAATTCTAAACTGCAAGAAAACACACGCCAACATAAACTATTGGAAATCTTAAACAATGCAAACAAAATATTAGTATATTTTCACTTATATTCATCCTATTTTATAAAAAAAAAAAACCCATCCTTAAGTACAAAAAAATACATATATTTAAAAACAGTTCATAATTTCCAATTATATTGAGAAATAATTTCACGTGTATTCATAACAAAAGTCAAGGTATCTTTCTTTACTCTTATATTATTGAAATATAATGCAAAAACAAATGATACAGAGGCACTTAAATGGCTGACGGTAGTATGAGTTTGAATGTCGCTCTGGTATAGTTTGGCTCTCTTTAGATTATTTCAATCCCGATCAGAAAATAGCTGCATTCCTTTCATAATCAATACAAAACAGAGTTTAAGTATCTAGACTTATATATTATTCAAATTTTATATAAAAAAAAAACACCTGATCCAGAAATACTCAAATGGTTGATTACAAAAACTTTACATGGTTGGCAATAGAAGACAAAAAAATAGTGACACTCTAGAATAATCGACATTTTTTTTTGTATGCATTTTATAAATTGTAATTCCAAAAAATTATGATAGATTTTTATTAAGTCAATTAAATATTAATTGAATTTGTGCATTTATCTTTGTAATCATGATTCCTGTCTTGATTTGTAATTAGTTTATAATGACAAAAATAATTATCAAAAAGAAGTATTCATTATTTTTTGTTTATTCGATGAACTTGCACTGTTTTCTTTATAATATCCAATATTAAAAAGCTCTGACCCAAGCTGTTCTAAAATAGTTATTATAGAAATAAGAAGATGTGGTATGATTGCCATTGATACAACTCTCCACAATGACCAAATGACACAGAAATCAACAATTATAGGTCACCATACGGCCTTCAACAATGTGCAAAGCCCATACCATATAGTCAGCTATATAACGCCCCAAAATGACAAATGTAAAACAATTCAAACTAGAAAACTAACGACCTAATGTATGTCTAAAGAAAATCATTATTTATTTGTTTACTTTAAAATGAACGAAGCTAACTTGGGAATATTATTGTTAAGAAAAACACATGTCCATTTTTATGAAAAATGGAAATCTGCTTTTTTCATTTTTTTTGACCTCAAAACTTGTCAGATGTTTTATTGTGGGACACTGATCTTGATCCTGTTTTAAAGTTAGGGAATTATACAGAATATGCCCAAAGTAAATGCGCGCAGTAGAAACTATAACAATACTCCTTCCCACCTCCTCCAAACTCCATGACCAGCTATTCCATGGAAGGTATTAAACATTCTTATGGGGGACACGAACTTAAACATCATGGTCAACAAATTCTATTCAGTGATGCACGACATAATAACAGTCTACACCTGAAAGTTTTGAATCTACACAGTTGACATTTTTAGGGTGAATTGTAAAGAAAACATCGCAAACCTTACTGTGTCAAAGAAAGGCGAAACTATCATAGGGATATTGAAACTCATAAGTCGAAAAAAAACTGACAACGCAATGACTTAAAGGAAAAGATCAACAGACAAACACCAGTACAAAAACACAACACAGACACTTAACACCTGAGCAACACGAACTCCCATGCGCAACTGGTCTTTAAATCAATACGGGATCAAAAATGAGTACCATTCACTTCAAAATAGTATCTCTGCTAGGGACTGGCGAATACAGGTGATTTCCATCCTTTTTGTCGTGACCAAAATCAAATTTTCACAAAGCAGTGAAAGGAAACACATTTTTCTAAAACTTTACATACACACTAAGTAGAGTCCTACGGCATTTTAACATGGTCCGGTATTAACAACGATTCAGAACAAACACACATTTTATAGTATTGATATACAAAAAATAATGTTATGCCATGTTAAAGAATAAGAAAAAAAATAAAGACTAAGACCGTATATTCGGCTTGATGTGCATAACATTCACTGATTATTTCCATACAAAATAATCCAAGTAATGTGTTCGGATGTTCATTTTACAGTTTAAAATATGACTTTATATTGATTATTGAAAAACAAGCTGTTTCGTCATTGATCAACAAAATAACCTTATTCGATACTTATAAAATCTAGATTAAGACCTTTTTCTTTTTGGAATATTGTCAAAATATTGAGTTCAATCACGAAACTTGATGAATCTTTGTTACAACACTTTTAAATACAATCAACATAATAAACATTCAACTTCACCAAACTGTACAATATGAAGTAGATATATGTGGTGAATGAAACAGAATTGTTTACATATGTATCTAATTCAAAGATGAAAAAACATTACATCAACATTATCCAAATGCAGATCTAGTTTTGCTGACAATGGTTTTACCAAAACATGAAAATACGCAAAATATTGTGATATGACGACAGTAACTCCTTAAGATGCAACAGGAAACAGATAGATCTTAACATTCTGAGCATGTGTGCCCCGTCAGATTTTTTCTATCTCTTATGATTTACGTAACATAAAAAATACCTATATGTCTTAATGATCATCCAAATTGAGTTTGATTCGGTGTCGGGGGGAAAAGAGCTTCCGACGATGAACGATCAGACGGACGCTAAGTGATGACAATAGCTCACATGGACAGGATGAAGGTCGGGGAAATTTGGAATGTCGCAGGAAACAAAAGGAATATTGGAAAAGGGCAGAAATTTGGCCTTGCAACAGGACATCTACGGACCCCTCAAAGAGTTGTTACAAGGGTTCTTAACGTCAAAACAACGTGGAACTCTCTTTACCCGAGGCATCGGATTCAACTCCCTTTCTGACCGGACGTGACCGCAAACTTGTAAATCCCACACAGCCAAACGGACGCCCTACGTTAGCGAGGGTTTTACTGCCGGACGGAGGAAGACCAATGGGGGCTTGAGGAATGAATGAAGATAGCTATTTATGATATCTAGAAGGGAATGAAGGAAGAGAAATATATATGTTGGATAAACAGAGTAGATGTGAGTGGCATGCATGATTCACAAGGAGTACCAAATGTACCAATTTGACGGTTTATATTGTTATCTGTTTTGTATATACCACAATGGTAGGTGATATATGAACTATCGATAATGAACGCGTATTCACCGTCATCCACACGCATGAAATGTTATATGATATGTTGTCCCAAATTTGTTCATTTCACGCAAGGACCTTTTTCTGGAAGTTTTCGGATCTTTGATTACTTAAATCTACAGCATCACAGCTCTGTTATGTGTTTCTATAATCTAACATCACTTATGTTGTGATCAATTATAAAATAATCAGAATTTTTGATTGATTGTAGTGATGTACGAGAACATTTATCAAAACATAGAAAGACTAAAGAATATTTTTGTTACACCTGTAATTCAAACCCCTCAAAAAAACGGGTTTTTTTTATTAGGAAATTGTCCAAAAAGGACAACCACACATTTTCTAACAAATTTAATTGCAGTTGAGCCTCATAGCTGACAGTCAAACATGTTTAATATGTTTTTGAATGCAGTATAAGTAAAACACATAATGTATAGTGAAATCAATTTGGGGCTTATAGTAGCAAATAACACTTTGAAAAAAGATAACAGCTTCTGATTTTGTGCTCCAGACGCATGTTTCGTCTACAAAACTCATGAATTTAACATACAAAGAGAACAGATGAAACACATTTGGATTCAATAAAAGAAAATCATCGACGTGAAAGTATAATTATGATCCGACAAACACATGACTTAATAGTAAATATTTTGATCTACTGATTTAATATTCCGCTGAAAATATTAGTTTACATTCGGATACAGAAAAGACCATGTTCTCCACAATTATACTTTTCAAGAGAGAAACACAAAATTTGGAATATATGAATATAAATGTTTGAGTGAAAACATTTATTTAATTGGTTTATTTCATTTCATTTGGTAGTCCAGTTTTGTTTATATCTATCGCGATTCTTTTAAATTGGATTGTTGTTTGCTAACTGAGGATAACAATTTAAGTTGGAATTGAATTTTTATTTACTTACAGTTCGGCCTCGAGCTTCACAAAAGACATTATTTAGCATATGGTGAAATGTTTTTGTTAAAGATTTGATTTTTAAATGCTGATTTTCCGAGGTGAACGCACTTTTAAGGCGTCACTTCATTGTGATGTATCATTGCAATGTGTTTAATCACCCACTTAACTTGAAATATTTTCATTGAAAAATCTGTTAAATAAAGTACTCACCTCGATTATTTGGATTCAAACCATTTTACATGAGTAACGGCACTTTGACGATCTGTTTGACAATGGTTGCAAAACTATGTGTAGTTGATCGTTATATTGTGTGACATACCGATCTGACCAGTTTTAAATGAGTTGTTAGACTACTGCTATTTTTTTAAGTATTGAGACAATAACATCTTGTAAACGCAACTCCTCTTAACCCGTTCACCTAGACACCTGTCATACTTGGTATGACTGGTTGTCATCATGTGTAGATGACCATACTGTACCGTCATTTTGATTTGACTATTTAAATGGGAATTAATGGACTTTTTTTATCACATTTTGAATATAAGACATATAATGACACACAGTTTATTTTCTCATTAACACAGCTCAGAGTTGCAACATTGTTTATATGTGTAAATAAAGACTGACTGTATACAAAATTGAATTAACAAATTGCTTCATTTTACCACCATTTAAAACAATGTTTAAATTTTCGGATAGCTAAAATAGATTTTTAAAGTTTAAAATAATTTGCTTTCATTAAATTATTCAATATGTGAGTACTTTTAATTCATTTTTTTATTATGTCTTGGATTAAATTGGCTACTAGTAAAACAAATTATTTGATTTAATTTCAATTAAGACATTTATTTTGTCGGATCTTTGATACTGACCTGAACAAAATCAATAATGTTTAAGGTTGCACTTTGTAAAAACATGCTGTTTCACAATTTACGCCTCTTTTGGGGAGATAGATATATTATTTTGTTTACGTAATGGTTCACATAATTGAACTCTATGTTTCATCTCATAGAGACATATCTTTGGAATGTTTCCAGTATGCAAACACATGGTAGCGCTGATAATTGAATTCTGAGGAAGACCAAAGTGTAGGTAAGGGTAGTACAGAATTTTAGTATAGATTTAAACTCTTAGAAGTTCGGAGCATATAAATGTTGAAAATATGCCGCATAGGCCTATGTTTTGACTCTTGAATAACATAGTAGTGCATATAAACTATCCGTTCTAGGATATTATTTTTTACGAAACTTTATAGTGAAAGTAGCACAGTTTTAGACGCAAAGGGAGTTCCTATGGAAAAATTGCATTGTTTATATTTACAGAAGTGCAACCTATATTGGGCGAAAAAAGAGAACATATAGAATTTTACCAAATCTGGTTTATCTCAAGAGATTTAAAATTATCTAAAAAAATAAAGTTTTATAAATATTTCTTGAAGAATTAGAAGATCCTGGGCCTTAACTACATGTATGATAATTCAGCATAAATTCACAGTTCACAGTAAGCATAGTTTACTTAAAGCCCTGAATGCAAAATAAATTCAGAATATATGCATATTCGTAATTTAAATTATATTTACTCTTTGCAGTCATTAAAACTCATAGATCCTTGATGAATATGGTTGTGTGGGTGTTTTTGTCCTGTCGATAACCCCAAAGTAAGTCTTAACACCTGAATGTTTTGTTTTTTCTTTGTGACCTCGGTATAAAAAATACATGCTAGAAATACACAAATTTTTAATAAAACTAACAATAGTGTTTTCTATCCAACGTATGTACTAAATATTCCATATTCACAGAAACAGCAGAATAATTTAACAAATTTGAGGCCAAAGTGGCAAAAAAACAGAGAAAAATGCCTATCCTTGGGTCATAAACCAGATAATTTAACCTGTAAATACTTTTTATTTTAAAGGTCTTTAGTATAGAAAACAGTAATTGTGCTTGGAAGTTATGCAAAAATCAGATGTTAGCAGTCAGTTCTATAAAACTAAGTGAATTTATACATCAGACTGGTAACTTCATACATACAATTTTTGGCAAATATGGCTTTGGTTAAACACTTCTAGTTCATATATTAGTTAGATTATGTTTAGATATATGGATATTTATGATATTGTTGGAACATGATTTCTAAACTGACCATTTGACGCATAAATTGTGAACTTTTTGACTAATAAGCATACAGTAAGATGTGGACTGGAGACATAGTATTGGATACTTTATATAATCTTGAATGTTGGAATGATTATCTACTTAACTTTACATAATAAGTAACTGAACTGCTTTCAATTAGTTTTCAGAATAGTTTCAAACAGGTTCTAAACATTTCATTTCAGAAAACAGGGACTAAAGATACCAGAGGGGCAGTCAAACTCTTAAATCGTTAACAAACTGACAACGCCTGGCTAAAAATGAAAGATGACAAACAGACAAACAATAGAACACATTACACAACTTAAAAAAACTAAAGAATAAGCAACACGAACCCCACCAAAAACTAGGGGTGATCTGAGGTGCTCCGGAAGGTTAAGCAGATCCTGCTCCCCATGTGTTGCTTCTGTGATAACAAATCCGGTAAAAAGTCTAATTCGGTAGGTCACATTCATGAAAGGGAATGGGATTGCAGTTATGACGTAAGGAACATATCCGATATCATTTGTCAACCAACTTGTGATGGCGTCCGAGTAATTTACGAAGGGATGATTTCAACTTCACCATTTGTAACTCTATGTTTAATAGCTTCCTTGTGAGCAGCAACCCTCTATCAAGAAAGTCAAAATAGGAACTGCAAGCACGGGAATATCGTATCAATTAGGAGATATATACCCCGTATGCAGGTGTTGCTGTAATGTTTCTACTTAGAAATGGACAGTTCACAATTGGAAAGCTGACATCATCTCTTTTGTCGTAACGTTTTGTTTTCAACCGACCCTCATTGTCATTTTCTAGATGTAAGTCAAGATATGAAGCCGACTTAACTGTTACTGTTGTATCCTTTATCTCTTTTTTGATGGATAGATGTGTTCAACATAGGCACCACATTTGCAAATACTGTAAGCTGACAAAACTTAAAGTCTTGTTTTCAAATTCTTTAAAAATTAAAACAGGGGTGGGGTATAAAATGTACGTTAAAAGAAAAGTAAGAGTATATGCAGTGATTATTAGACTCTAATTCTAATAAATAAGTAGTAGACTGTAATTCTGATAAATAAGTATTCTTGTTAGAAAAAGTGTTTTTGAAGATTTTTCTATTTGAATAAGTGTTAGTATAGGTTGCACTGTGTAAATACAGCTGTATAATAAGCCATGCCTCTTTTGGGGAGATGTATAGATATTTTGTTTTGTTTACGTACTGGTTCGGGGATTTGAAGTCTGTTTCATCTCACATAGAGACATAACTTGGGAATGTTACCAGTAATAAAACATTTGTAAAACATATGGTAGCAGCTATAATTGATTTGATTTGATTTGCTTTTTGGTGGTGTAACGCCACTTTCAAGCACATCTTTTAGGCTACTTCGTGGCGGTAGGTTTTTATTGGTGGAGGAAGCCGGAGTGCCCGGAGAAAACCACCGACCTTCGATAGGGAAACTGACAATCCTAGTCAATTAAGATTGGAATCGAGTGCACCAACACGAGCGGGGTTCGAACTCACAACCTCAGTGTTGACTGGCCAATGATTTCAGTAGTAACAACTTAGACCACTCGTCAACCGAGGCAACAGCGATAATTGGTTTTTGAGGAAGGTTGGGGTAGTACATATACACATGGAAAAAAGTATTGCAACACCTTGATTTTTTAAAACTTGAAAAATCAGCCTCTTTTTTTGGATGAAATATAATAAAATATATGTATAATATTATTGAAACATAGTTTATGATAACATTGGCATTGAAACGAACAAAAAATGTTTGAAAAAAAATGATTTATATAACCACAATTTTAATAACAAAATGAAGTGTTTTTTGTACAAAAAAATTCATTTTACAATTTTTACTGTAGTCGAACTTTACAATGTCAGACATTTCAAAATTAATGTTCAGATGACTGTTCACATCATGGTTGTTCGTTATACGCCAAAGAATTAGTACCTTGTGCGCAGCCTCCATTCAAACAGATAATCGCATCTTAACGTCTTCTGATTCCTGCCATAAATCGACTAATTTGTTGCTAAGTTAGCAGCAACCATTTCTGATGAAGGGCATTGTTTATTTCATGATGTGTTGGAACTGGGGTGTCCTTTCGCGCACTTTCCGCCCAATAGTGTCCCAAATATGCTCGATATGGTTCAAATCCGGGCTACGATCGGGCCAAGGAAGATGAACCGAATTCCATTTGAACATTGGATCTTCCTCCACGATGCTAATTTCCAACTTTGGCGAGCTCTGCACTACGTGTGATACGGAAAACTGTGTGTCTGTTCGTTAGCAAAGGTCTCCGAAATAGTCTTGTCGCACGATAACCAGTAGCGATGAGTCGATCTCGAACAGTTCTTGTTAAAAGGCTCCTCTATGGCCACCACTTTCTTTTTAGGATTGTCTTGTATGCAATGGGTTTCTTTCAGACCAACATTCATTATGCTTGATTTTCCCTAGCAAATGGTATAGGGGGTCTTCATTATCTTGGAAGGTCTTTAACAGCGTTTTTTGCCTGATTTTTATTCTCAAAACGACTTATAGTGGAATGGTGATGACCGAAAATACGTGCAGTTGTTACAACGACACCCCTGCTCCTCTTATGCTGATAATCTGCCATCTTGCTGCAGTTAAGAGTTGTCAAGGACCCATTACAAGATGTCAATCACATAACTTTAAAAACTTGGTTATTTAAAGTGTTGAAAACAATAAGGATGAAAACATCTGTTTTGCTCTTTACGGGTACAGTAGCTGCATGTGCAGATAAAAACTTATCGAGTCGATATCTATTGATTAAACTCATGTGATACTGAAATAATGTTTAACTAGTTCTATTTTACCAAATTATATCACAAAAAAGTAAAGAGTGTTTTTTTAATTTCAATTTTAATTTGGTGTTGCAATACTTTTTTCCATGTGTATAGTTTTAGTATGATGTTATATTTGTTATTCTCATCGGATTTTGTCTAATGCTTAGTCCGTTTCTGTGTGTGTTACATTTTAATATTGTGTCGTTGTTTTCCTCGTATATTTAATGCGTTTCCTCAGTTTCAGTTTGTTACCCCGATTTTTTTTTGTCCACAGATTTACGAGTTTTGAACAGCGGTATACTACTGTTGCCTTTATTTAGTAAGAGTTTAAACTCTTAAATGTGCGGCATATTTTGTTGTTAATCGTCGAAATTTTATCGCAACTTCGGTTTTGGAGATTTTGTAAAACAAAAATTTATAATGGAAAAAGGAACGATTCCTCTTACTGCCAATTTAACAAAATGTATATAAAAATTAAATTTATGTTTTGTAGATGAATAGATGAACTATGCTATACAAAAAAATTGATATAGATTTAATTATAATAATAAAATATTATAAAATAAGAATAAGTTGCTTCCAGCAGTAGAAACATGTCTATAGACTTATGATTGGTTTAATTCAGCAGTACATGGAAACTTTTGATAGTTTTAATTACACTTTGTTTGTTTGCAGTGTTTATCCGTAACTTATTGTTCAACTCTAAAAACATGAGGTTAATTACCCATCATATATAACTATCTTCAACTGTTTTTAAACTATCGCATTTTTTTCGGCTGTATAATAGTATGGCTTTGTTTTGTCAGACTCGTCGTCGTCGTTCTCCAAAGATATTTGATTTCCAGACAATAACTTGAGTATAAATTAATGGATCTCCATGAAACTGTACCACAAGGTTTCATACCACAAAAGAAAGGTTGGGATTGATTTTAGGAGTTTTTGTCCGTAATGTTAAGGAAGTAGGGCCGAAAAGCGACCATAAAAACCCGAAGCTTCTGATTTCTGAACAATACCTAAAGCATTTTATTATAGTTTTTAAAATGTTTTGACAGGAAATGCAGTTTAAAAGGACACAAGCCAATATTTTCTCAAGAAGGAAACCATTAATAAAATAAAGGGCTGCGCTTTAGCGCATGATACGCCCGTTGTTTGAAAGACGACGGGCGTATAAAAATTACAAAAAAGACTACAATGACAATGAGGAGCAGCAAGAAGATAACAGGGAAAGTGAAGATGGTGAAAGTGACTCTACTTAAAGTTATGATCTAAATGAGGAAGTAGGGGATGAAAGTAAGGATTCCATTGATGATGAAGATAAAGATTTCATTGATGATGAGGAGGCCTCTTCTGAGAATGAAAATGAGGATTTTTCTGATGATGAGGACAGTGATTACAGTGAAGAAGACACTGATGATTAAACCTAGTTCAGCTTTTCAATATTTAGCATAAAAAACAAATATCATTAACATTGGCATATAACATAGAAGTCTTCAATGCAATATAAGGAAAGTGATATATGATTATGGGTTTTAGTAATTCTATGGCTGATTTCCAAATTTTATAGAAAGATATATTTTGAAAGAAGGTAATTTTCTTGTGGTATATTGCTCATAGTTAGATTCTGTTGAACACAGTAAGGAATCCATACTAAATTATACAAAGATGTATGCAAAAGTTGTTCAAATGGTGCTTAATATGGTGGATAATGATTATTACCTTTTTATTGTTTAGAATATTCACAAGATGATCATATTGATAAATGTTTAGGAGACTTGATTTCCTTATTTTTTTCATAAAATGACACCCTTTAACATTTAAGGAATAATTAGTCACATGTTAGGATTTTCATGTTGTCACTTGTTCACTTATTATGTGCTATTGTAGACTAGTTATGTTTTATAACATTTTTTATTTTGCTCAACCCTTCCACCGAAACCGAACTCTATAACAAAAAGCTGCAATGCTAAGGTATCATTTGTGATTTCAATTGCAACCAATTTTAACAAGGATAAAACATCCTATATGCAAAAACAGTATTTGAGTTTTATCCATAGCTTAGATAGTAAAAAAGTTATCATAAAATGATATATGCCTCAGGGAACAGTTAGTATATCAGGGACTGCTAATGTGCTTTCATCCTTGCAACCATTCAATAATAGTACAAACGTATGACATTCATGGAACCTATTTTTTACAAGAAATTTAATGTTTTAAATTGAACTAAAGATTTTACAAATTTTATGTTTTCATCAGATTTTATTAAGTATTATTTGTTACATCAATAGAAATAAACAATTCATCAATCCAAAACTTAAAATCTGAAATTTATAAAAATTGAAAGGGAGCTTACATCAATAGATATAAACAATTCACCAAAGTTTCATGGACATTGGTGAAATCCTTTTTGAGTTATTGTCCGAAGTGTTAAAAATTCCCCTTTTTTATGAATAAAGCCCCATTAATCCAAAACTTAAAATCTGAAATTTATAAAAATTGAAAGGGAGCTTACATCAATAGATATAAACAATTCACCAAAGTTTCATGGAGATTGGTGAAAGCCTTTTTGAGTTATTGTCCGAAGTGTTGAAAATCCCCCTTTTTTATGAATAAAGCCCCATAAATCCAAAACTTGAAACCTGAAATTTGTAAAAAACCGAAAGGGAGCTTACGTCAATAGATATAAACAATTCACTTAAGTTTCATGGAAATTGGTGAAAGTGTTTTTGAGTTATTGTCCGAAGTGTGGACGATGGACGGACAACGGTATACCATAAAACGTCCCGTCTAAAAGACGGGCGTATAAAAAGTGCAAATTATCTGATCAATCAAAGAACTTGGTTTGACTTTTTAAATTTGAGAAATATGGTACGAATTAGCATACATATAAATAATTCCAGGAGGTACGAAACTGATTTTTCAAGGGCAAGAAAGCGGGATACAAAATTACTATGATTAATCTATTTGGATGGGATAAAATAACTTTAAAAAGATTGAATTCAATTGACAGTCATTTACTTATTTTTTTTAAACCTGTTTAATTAACCTCTAATCTATGTCAAAGAGGGATAATATCATTTATTTCGATCCATGTAAATTATGGTTACTGGTGTAAGAAAATTTTGTCAGTTGATGTATAAAAATGATAATGTGACCATTTTTTAAAGATACCGTTTAAGAAACATACCTCATTCTTCAACCATGGAGAGTATATCAAGTCAGATTGATGTGCTATTTTATGCTGAGGACAGTAGTACTCCTGTTGACTTGACAAGGTCTCGTATACAATTGTATCTTTATAATAGTCCCCATCACTGCATTTGAAATGGAGTTTAAAAGATATTTTCACCTTATAACTCTTTCTTATTTTTTCGACTACATCTTTCACTTTATTATAAATATCGTTACACGTTTTTCCGACATCTCTCTGTTTGGAAAACGAAACAACCTGAAGAGCAATTATATCAGTCGACATTGTAACCAGAATCTTTACACAACCAGAACTATCAATGTCAAACATACAAATTCCACGGTATAAGGCAAATGATCCATTATCACTGTCCAGTTTGCTAGGGTTGTAGTTTCTGATAAACCAGGCAGATAGATGGTTAAAGAAAGAAGGTGGGAGAAAATCAAACTTTAAACAAAGCCATGAAGTCCTTTTACAGTCAGTATTTCGAATACCAACATTTTTGCATACATCTTCAAACGTCGAAGCTGGCATATTGCTTGGCATTATATACAAATCAGTATCAACTTTGACAATTATGTCAAGCTTTTCCATAAGTTGATGCAAATTCCCCTGTTGTCCTAAAAACTGACTTCCTTTTTTTGATTCAAAGAGTTTGCTTATTAACGATTTACTTATTTTACCATGATTCTTTAACAATTTATAGTCACTAAGGTGGTGAAATTTGGCTTCAATCCTATTTGAGACTAAACATCGGAAAGCATCAGCCAACCACTGAGGTTTTAAGATGATCAAATCCGGTATATTTTCAAAGAAGATAATGTTCCCAATGTTATGCTGAAATCTAAGAAACACCAACAAATCCTCTTTTTCTATTATATTGATTTCAGGATGTTTTCCCATTTCGATCATGTCTGTAAGTTTGACGAAATTTCTTCCCTCGTCTTTATTTATTTCAATCAAATACTCTAAAAGAATCCACTTCATAGGTAAAGCCTGACCCCAGTTATTCATTTTTCTTGCAGTATCAAAGATTGCAGTTCTTAACCCTTGAAATGCATTATCATGATCTTCTGTATTTGACAAATAAAACTTGTCGTGCAAATGATGATGTTTGCTATGATAACCTAATACGTTGTCTAACTGATCATCGAGTTTCTCTATTCTCTTCGGAATATATTCCTACAAAAATAAAAAAATAAATGAATCAACGATTATCAAATTTGCTATTTTAAAATTACAGGCGTTTTAAACTGATCAACGTACACAGATATATGAACTGTATTTCTTATCACACATTTTTCAAATTAATATTTGGGTAAAGCTTAGAGATTATTTTCAAGAATTGTTTTCTTTCAAATCAATCTTATGCAAGTAACATTAATATATATGTTTCCGCTACTTTATGCATTTTATGTTTGCCACCAGGCGTTTAACAACAATGAACCATTCTTATTATTATATGCAGATAGAATGACATTTTCTTAGCACTTCATTTGAAACCAAAATTTGCATATAAACTAGTGATAACTGTCGTATTAAAACAATATGATAGCAAACGTAAGTGCAAAGGTTGTGTTTATCGAAAACAGTCTTACATTGTTCATAATCTTACTTTTAATATAATGTCCTCAACCAAAATGGTCTTCAACTTTTTGATATAAGACCTAAGGTTTGTAAACATTGACCGATCTATACAAGGAACAGGACATACAATCCAACATCCCATAATGTATTTGCCACGAAACAACAAACCATTGTCAACGATTGGACGGAAAAAGGTGTTATAACGGGAAACGATAATAATCGTATAGAGTTCTTTTACAAGATCCTTACTATGTTCTTTTTTCGTATTTTATATTTCCCCCTTAATATGCTATTAACAATAATTAGAGAATATGTCCATGGGACACACATGATGCCCCCTCTTGCATATAACGTTATAAAAGGAAATAACTCAAGATCAGTAAATCTGACGCCATCCAAATTCAGACTTGATCTGTGGTTTGTTTTTATAAGCATTTTATATCAGTTTGATGATATTTGGTTCAGCAAACTCAAGTTAGAGAACGGAAACCAATTTTGGAACGTACATACGTACGGACAGACGAACGTACATACTGATAAGGGTAAACCTTTATGGTCCTTCTCGGCAGGGGCATACAAATGAAGACTAGTTTTAGTTCATGGTAACATTAACATTTTCAGGGGCCATTCTTTCTGAGCAAATCATTTAATACAAATCAATTCTGGTATATTCAAACGAATGGAAAATATATGTCAAATGCCTGACTTTGTACAAGCATTTCATTGTGTAGAAAATGATGGAATAAACCTGGTTTTATATCTACCTTAACATTTCTCTTGTACGAAAGTCGCATAAAATTCCATTATATTGACACCAATGTGTGAGGAAAACATACAGACCATAATAGGTAGAAATGTCAAAAATATGGGTACAGCAGTCCAAATTGTGTTATAATCTTAATCACTATAAAAACAAACACATATGTCAACAATTAAAAAATAAAATGACACATGGACAAAGCGCATTAGCAAAAATGAAAGACAAGAATGCAGAACAAAATAGGTCTATAAAACACTACACAAAAAACAAAAGATTAAGCAACATGAACATTGCGAATAACTGCGATTTTCCAGAGACAATTACTTTCTGCTTTTTTTGGTGTCTTTTTATTGATTTCTGTCCAGCCTTTACTAACTTATTGTTATGTTGGGTTCTTTTATCGCTGTTTCGATCTTTAGAGAGTTATATCCGTATGATCATGTTTTACAAGTTAAGCCACAAGTATATGCGTATGTCACCAGTCCGGCTTCAGTTATCTTGTATTTACATATCAAAACTGTTTTCCGTTATTGTTCTGGTATAAACCTGGTCTTTGGTTTATTCTTTTAAATTAGCTTTTGATAGTGTTTCCCGAAGGCTTTTTAAAGCTTACTAGCATGACTATGTTATATGGCTCTGTTATCTTGAATTCTTTACATACCTCTCAATTAGTTTTTTATGGGAAGCTGGAAACTGACATATCATATCTTCTTCATGTATAATTGCATCTCAATCAATACATGTAGATATAATAAGATGTGGATAGAGTGTCAATGAGTTAACTCTCCATCCTAGTCACAATTTGTAAAAAAAAATCCATTATATGCCATAGTACAGATGTTAACAAAGACAGTCTTTGACATATATCAGATAAAACTGAGAAACAAATTTCAACAACTGTTTTACCTTGTCACATTTATCCTTCCCAGTAAAAACTAATATAATAGGTGGGTCGAAGTGCTCACTCTTTGGATCGTCGGCCGTTCGATGACAATGGATAGAATCAAACCAAAAGTCAACATACTCTGAAATATTGTTGAATTTGAAGTGTAAAGAATATAAGTATAAAGTAATTTTATTCTGATATTCGATGGATATTTTCATTGATAACCACCAGTCTTCTAATTTATTTTCTGTCAAATATTATTCAGCTCTCTGTAATACAAAAGGGAACGAATTTTGCTGTGTTTTTTTTTATGATACATATTAGATATATAAAAAAAGAAGATGTGGTATGATTGCCAATGAGACAACTATCTACAAAAGATCAAAATGACACAGACATTAACAACTATAGGTACGACCTTCAACAATGAGCAAAGTTCATACCGCATAGTCAGCTATAAAAGGCCCCGATAAGACAATGTAAAACAATTCAAACGAGAAAACTAACGGCCTTAATCATGTAAAAAAATGAACGAAAAACAAATATGTAACACATAAACAAACGATTTACTTAAGAATCCTTTAGTAGACATACCACTAAGGAGATATAATACACTTTTATTGCGTTTATTTGCAAATTAACTCACTTTGCACAATTGAATGCCGATGTATTTAAACAGAAGACAATTCTGGAACATTATAACGTTACAAGTATCATAATTGAGAACTAAGATGCAAAGACTGAATCAATTTTGAATGGATAGTCTTCAAAATTCAGTTTTCCACATAATTTTGTTCCTTTGACATCAATATTCGCTGATAATTAAGTTATTGTTAGACTGCCTTGACAAATTAAAATTTAAGAGATATTACATTTCAAGTATAAGAAGTTGAAGAATTATTTATTTTATTAAAACAGAGGTTTATCCTTTTACCAGACTGATATATCCTTGCCAAGTTTACTTCAAGTTGAAAAGCCTGGCAACATGTTTTAATATCGATAATTTGTTCTCGTGGAGAACATGCATACAAATAGTTGCCACTTGAAGTTAATGAACCAATTATTTACAGAACTAGCATTTTCCATTATGTTTTTTTTAAATTATTTATAGGAAACAATTAAAACATATGGCCTTTGTTAGTCTTGTATTATTTTAATTTTAGTTTCTTGTGTACAATTTGGAAATTAGTATGGCGTTCATTATCACTGGACTAGTATATATTTGTTTAGGGGCCAGCTGAGGGACGCCTCCGGGTGCGGGAATTTCTCGCTACATTGAAGACCTGTTGGTGACCCTCTGCGGTTGTTTTTTATTTGGTCGGGTTGTTGTCTCTTTGACACATTCCCCATTTCCATTCTCAATTTTACACAGTAAATTAGTATAACTGTATCATATGTATTGTCTACCTACTTTATATAATTCACACATCTTCAAATATTGTTTTTCTTTTGCATTTGATTTTATTATCAAGCATACCTCCAACATCTTGGAACTCTGCAAAATACTGACTAATGCCTTGTTTACTAATATCTTCATTCATATCAGCCACCACAAGGTATACTGCGTTACTTGTCAAAAATGCTTGATGAGTGGCATAAAACTCCTTTTGTCCTGCAAAGTCCCATAATTCACATAAGGCATAAGGGATCGATGGAGTATTGGTAGCTGAGTTAGTAAACACATGTAACACCAAATCTCCAGGCATAACTAATGATAAAGACGCATTATTATCTATATTTTCTTCAATATATTCCTTTGTAAACAACTCATTATGATGCCTTATCTTTCCTTCCTTTGTCGGATATTCGTTTATGTCTGTAGTGGTAGTTTTCTCATCCAAAACATCATGTTTCAATCCCATTGAAGGTACAGTATTTTCGATTTTAGATGTATCATCTTGTGTACTGCTATCTTTTTTCTCCATTTTCCTCATTTTAGCCAAATCCATTTCTCTATCATTCCCTGTTGTAATGTTTGCTCTTTCATTTGGACTAAGTGCTCGTTTAATACGGTTCACCTTATCATCATTAGGAACTAGAAGACACAAAAAATGAATGTTTTGTATGTTCATTAAGCGATTACCCCACACAATGTATATACAACTGAGGAGATGTGGTATGATTGCAAATGAGACACAAACACACCAAAGTTCAATTTCAATAGATGAAAGTAATAATGGCAACAGTACGGCCTTCAATCATTATAAAACCTCAAACCGTATTTCGACTATAAAAGGCCTCCAAATGAAACAATTCAATTGAGAAAACAAACGGCCTAATGTATAACAAAACAATTTTCGAAAAACATGTGACACACTAAGACAACGACAACCACTGAACTAAAAGCTCATGACTTGAGACAGGCTTATATAGAATTGAGCGGTGTTGAACATGTTCGAAGAACAATATCATTTGTCAAGTCAAATAATCAATACTACCTTACATTGTGTACGTATTTCAACTACTTGGATGTCTTAGAATAAACTCTAAAATTTCATGTTATGAATGCAAACTTTTACTATATTTATCTTATGTTCATAGACAAGAAATATTATAATTATAGTCGGGCAACATTATTGTTAACTTTTAAAATAGCAATGCTACGATTTCATTTCTGGCTAAGTAAACAAGCAGTGTCCACAATAAGAAAATATTGAATGAAATTGAAGTTTCAGCAGAATTATATGATTTACAGCAATAAGCGTGGTCAGCAATCCATGCTTCCAAGAATATTCTCATTTGATAGATAAAATGTATCGAGCATTCTTAATGTAAATATTACGGTAATCAATAGTATTCGATTGATACTTTTTCCGTAAGTTCATGAAGTGAACACCGAATGGTATTGTTGAACTTTAAATCTAAATGTATCACCTCTAGGAGTAATTATATACCTTCCTCGATTTTCCATTTGCCATCTTCTAAGTTGATTTTGCATCTACGAACAACAATATCAACACCATCTGTACTGGCAACATCTGATATGTTTTCCTTCAATAATCTTCTCAAAAGGCATGTCTTTCCAACCGATTCCTTTCCAACTAACATAATTCTTACAAAATATCTGTTTTCTGTTTGTGTACTTTGCATCAGTTTATTGAATCTTAATATATCTTCCTCTGATAATTGATTGATGGCTTCGGGCAAAACTGAAAACAACATATATTGCTGGTGTCATGTTTTGGCAAAAAACAAAGTAATACTTATACAAAAAAGAAATGTCTTAACACAAACAAACAAAAAGGTGCAACAATAAAATATAACAAAATCAACACACCCAAATCTACAAACATACATTGTTTTTCGTTCAATTTTTTTTAAGTAAATAAGGCCGTTAGTTTTCTCGTTTGATTGTTTTACATTGTCTTATTGGGGCCTTTTATAGCTGACTATACGGTTTGGGCTTTGCTCATTGTTGAAGGCCGTACGGTGACCTATAGTTGTTAACATCTATTCTCTGTATGCATCAACCAACAGCTGGCCACATAAAACAAAAAATGTGATAGAAAAACTACCTCTAACATCAAAGTTAGTTGCATTATTCATAAAAAACAGATTGACATCTTAATCATCCCAGTCCTTATTGTCGGTGGCTAAGGAACATAAATTTCCGTAGCAACAAAGGAAAGATTTACCTCAAAATGACCAAATTTCATTAATGAACAGCTCATTTATTATGGCAGATAGCTTTTGATAGTTTACCATTAAATGAACAACAGAATATGCTTTATAAAGATATATTTATTAAAGTAAATCATATACGGTGAAATACTGTATAGGTACTGTGGATCTTAAACAAAAAGAGTCAAATTTGACCAAATTTGGTCCATAAAATACTTTTTTGCAGAAATATAGCCAAAACATGATTCAGGAGCATGTAATTCAGTGGTTGTCGTTTGTTTATGTGTAACATATTTGTTTTTCGTTCATTTTTTTTTTTACCTAAATAAGGCCGTTAGTTTTCTTGTTTGAATTGCTTTACATTGTCTTATCGGGGCCTCTTATAGCTCACTATGCGGTATGGGTTTTGCTCATTGTTGAAGGCCGTACGGTGACCTATAGTTGTTAATGTCTGTGTCATTTTGGTCTTTTGTGAATAGTTGTCTCATTGGCAATTATACCACATCTTCTTTTTTTATATTCACTACTCTTAAAGATTATGTCTTTAGCTAATCATTAATGAACAAATATCTCTGGGTAAACATATTTTAAATCAATGTCGGATAATTCAAATTTGGTCATATTAGGGGTGTAAAAATGTTCATGTAGGCCATTTTTTTTTATATGTTTGCTATCATACCAGACAATTTCCACAATATAAACCAACTCTAACATGTTATATTTATGTTGGTGTTTGTTGAATATGTTTGTTCAAATGACTGACCTATGGTTGACAATAACATACCTTAATGCAAACCTTAAAAAAGAGAAAGGGGGAGGGGGGAGGTAGTGACATAAAAAAAAATTAGAAATGGAGAGGCACTAAAATCAAAGAATTTTGGGATGGATACTTCAAATGATTTTCTTTAAATAAAGAGATAAACAAAATGGGTTCATCAGTAGGTCCATTATATTTATGGAAAATTTGAGTTTTATGTTAAAAATTGGGGATTTTGAAAATCAATTTATTTTACAGGGTTTACTTTGAGTAGATAAGTAAAAACTCTTTTGAATCAAACTTGATAATGTGTTTCTTGAACGCAAATTAAAGTAAAGGTAAGAGGACAAAATACAACATCTTTGTTGAAAAACTGTAAAATAATTTTGGAATGAAGTGTACTTTAGGCAGATGCTAATTTTAATAAGTATCAGTGGCAGTGCTACTGTTGTTTAGTATTCATACTTCAGTTAACTTTTCTATGTTGTGATGTTATACTATTGTTTCAGAACTAGAGGCTCTAAAGAGCCTGTGTCGCTCACCTTGGTCTATGTGAATATTAAACCAAGGAAGCAGATGGATTCATGACAAAAATGTGTTTTGGTGATGGCAATACAAAACAAACTATTTTATTTCCTCAGACACAGACAAGTACTAGAGGTCAAACCATAATAAAGTATACATATACATCGATGGTAATGTGTTTGTACATCTTACTTTACTTAACATTATTGCTGCTTACAACTATCTCTATCTATAATAATGAACTTGGCCCAGTAGTTTCAGTGGAAAATATCAGTAAAAATTTACAAATTTTATGAATATTTTTCAAAATTGACTATAAAGGACAATAACTCCTTAAGGGGTCAATTGACCATTTTGGTCATATGACTTATTTTTAGGTCTTACTTTGCTGTACATTATTGCTGTTTACAGTGTATCTCTATCTATAATAATATTCAAGATAATAACCAAAAACAGCAAAATTATCTTAAAATTACCAAAGGGGAAATAACTCATTTTTCGAAATTACATCCATATTAGTTTGAGCATGAAATTTTCAATTGCTGGAATATGTAATATGATATATTTACCCTCAATACATCTAATAATAGTTTTTTCAAAAGAAAAGACTATTTTATCATGAAAATAGTTATGAAAAATATATATTTACAATTATACTGCACTCGTTCTATTTGAGCAATCAAAATGCGTTGACTGTATATTTCTATGTCATATACAGTCACTGACCTGATATCACTTTTCCTCATGAATATTTAAATAGAAATTGTCGATATTATATTTAATTATTCATACGACCTCTTCAACCTGTTCTTGTTTCCAATGTAAACAACGATGCGTTTAACGACTCAAACTTGTTTCTTTTGCAATTTTTGGGAAAACATATTTCACTTATTAATATTTTTTTGTTTGCAACGTATAAATCATTATGTTTTATGTTTATTGTTGATATTTTAGTCTGCAACGAATTCGTTCACCATTGATTGCGGTTTTCAACAGGTAATGATGTATATTTCATCGTGTTGTATATTTCTCCGTCTGTGTGATATGAGACCTTTCTAAAGGGGGATTGTTCCCAATATTTGACAAATGTTTGAATCAAATAAATAACATTAACACACTAAACAACAATTGAAAATGTTTTTTTTTTAGATTGCAGTATAAAGACAATAATAGTGCATTGACTTGACATATCAATGATATAAGGATTCGGCTTAGAAACGGGGAAAATGTTCGGCCCAGCCTCGCATTTCCCCGTTTCTAAGCCTCATCCTTATATCGTTGATATGTCAAGTCAATGCACTATTATTGTCTATATAGAACCTAAAAAAGGGGAATTTCAGGGTAAATTACAATGACTAGTATTCCTCTATCGGCAACTTTTTGCAACATTTACCCAAGCATTTTTTTGCAGCATTTTGTTAACAAAACATCCATAACTTTATATTTTATAGTCATTTATGACAGGATTTCTGCGTTTTCGATGAAACCAGATGTAAATTTTTTTTACAGAGAATTGATGTTAATGTCTGTGTCATTTTGGTCTTTTGAGGATAGTTGTCTCATTGGCAATCATACCACATCTTCTTTTTATATACAGATAGTACTGAAAATGTGTATCTCATTATTTGTCAATTTTCTCATTGCCTAAATTTTGAAGCAATCTCTTATTGTTGCTTGAGTTCTTCGTCAATCATAAGCTCTTACATACTTTTATACAATAATTCTTTGCGTTTGGTTGAATAAGAATATACGTGTTGTTTTAAATACATGCATTTTTTTTAAACTCGCATGAAATGCATAAAAATAACGCTTAATATCGAATCTGTGTCAAATACATATTTCCTAAGCTCAAATAGAAACTCTTTATACATTTACATAGCACTTTTTAAACGACCATTCGGATATTTAGATTATAATCTTTTATTTGAAGTCTATGCTGAAAAAAAGTTAATTTGAACTTGAAAACCCACTGAAATCACGTAAATTGAAATGGCTTTTGTTTTTATTTTGTTGACACAAAATGCATGGCACAACAGTGAAGAAGCCAAAATGTATTCACATGTTATTTGACGAGGTAGGATTAACATTGAGAATATAAATGAGGAATGTCAAACAGACAACAATCCGACCAATGGGCAGACAAAAACCACAAGCTACCAATGGGTCCTCAACACAGCGAGATAATCCCCACCTGGAGGCGGGTTTCTGCTGGCACCTAAACATAATGTGTACTAGTTCATTGAAAATGGACGTCGCACTAAACTTCTTATAGGCGCGGGTTTCAACATGTTTGGTGATATCTCAACCCTCCTCCTACACCTCTAGGCAATGTAGAATAAACAAACACACAGCAAAACGCACAGTTAAGCTCAGTTTTAAAGTAGTCCGAGTCCGATATCTGAATAGGTAACAAAAGGAACTAACCAAAGAGGGACGAAAGATACCAAAGGGACAGTCAAACTCATAAATCTAAAACAAACTGACAACGCAATGACTAAACATGAAAAGGACAAACAAACAACAGCACACATGACACAACATAGAAAACTAAAGAATTAACAACACGAACCCCACCAAAAAACTAGGGTTGATCTCAGGTGCTCCGGAAGGATAAGCAGATTCTGCTCCACATGTGGCACCCGTCGTGTTGCTTATGTGCTAACAAATCCGGTAAATAGACTAATTCGGTAGGTCACATTCATGAAAGGGAAGGGGAATGTAGTTACGACGAAAGGAACATATCCGATGTCATTTGTGAAACGGTTATTCCATAACGGTCAACCAACTCGTGATGGCGTCCGTAAAATTTACGAAGGGATGATTTCAACTTCACAATTTGGAACTCTTTGTTTAATAGCTTCCTGGTGAGCAGCAACCCTCTATCAAGAAAATCATGATAGGAAAATGCAAGCACGGGAATATCGTATCAATTGGGAGATATATACCCCGTATGCAGGTGCTGCTGGAATGTTGCTACTTAGAAATGGAAAGTTCACAATTGGAAAGCTGAAATAATCTCTTTTGTCGTAAAGTTTTGTTGTCAACCGACCTCATTGTCAATTTCTAGATGTAAGTCAAGATATGAGGCCGACTTAACTGTATCTGTAATATCTTTTATCTTTAGCTCGATGGAATAGATGCGTTCCACATAGTCACCAAATTTTGAATTATTTAGTGAAAGAACATCATCTAATAACGGAAAGTAGTAGAGTTAAAGGATATTGCTAACTTCTGATCTTTCTTCCTAAGAAGTTCCTGCATGATGTCAGCCTCATAATAATAAAGAAACAAGTCGGCAAGTAGAGGGGCACAGTTTGTTCCCATTGGAACGCCGACAGTCTGTTGAAAAACACGTCCTCCGAACGTAACAAAAATGTAGTCAATCAAGAAATCAAGCATCTTTATAATATCTGTTTCAGAGAATTTTTTGTTTGAATCAGAGTGATCCTTTACAAAGTAGGATTTATCCCTCCCCAAGACAAGATACTTGTATCTACGTTAGCCATTCTTTTTTATGAAGCAAAGCAATACCAACTCTTTTAATTTGTCTTTTAGTTTGAATGTGGAATACTAGTGTAAAGAGTAGAAAAGTCAAATGTTTTTATACTGTTACAAGATGAAAGAGGGTTAGACAAGTATACATAAATTAACTAAGGACTACTAGCACTTACTGACAGGTCAGCTCCAAACCTAAATTAAACTGATTAAAGATTATGTCTTCATCATATGATTTTTTTCTTAATAAGATTATGATGCAAAGTGGTATATACGGTAGAAAAAATCGAAATTTTGAACAGATACAAAATCACCAATATAAGAAGAATGCAATTTATCAATTACTATCAACTAGTTTTTGACACTCCAAAAGTAATTAATTCCACTTTGGCCTTATTTGAACAATTTATTATCAGGTTGTTCATTGTACAAAGTGTACTAGTTAGTAAAATATACAATTTAGTGCCAATCAGATGACACACGTATTTTCTTTTTAACTTGTCAGCTTGCAAATAAAAAATAAGACCCAGTGAATGGGACTATCACAAAACAGGGTTTGATTTTAAAACACATGAAAGTTTTCTTATCATGATATTCCATACAATATTTGCCACTTGACATAAAAAATAGCATATCCAACTACTTGGTTATATTGTATGAAGGAGACAGTTCAGTTTAAAACTGAACAGTAAATTTTCAAAACCAGTGTTGCAACGATAAAACGTATAACATCAACATACATGTAGCAATAACAACCAGTGAAAAATTACTATAAAAAAATATATTAAATGAAGACAATACGATAAGGAAAAAGAGGCTCATGAGAGCCTGATATTGCTCACCTGTAATTTCAGTTTCAGGCATTTGACCTGTTTGTAGATCTTACTTTGCTGAATAATTTTGTTATTTAAACTTTCTCTCTTTCTATAATAATATTAAAGATAATACATTGCCCAAAACTGTAAATATTTCCTAAACTTGAACTATTTTTGGCAGTAACCCAACAATAAGTTGTTATATTGATCTAAATATTACATGACAGCTAGATCTAAACCTGTTTAACACTTTCAGGAAAATTGGTACCGTTAATGTTATTATCACTTATGTAAGTTTGCCCTTACTGCTTCAGTTTTTGAGATGAAAGCCAAAAACTTCATTTGACCCCTATGTTCTTTTTTTAGAAACTGCCGCAATTGTTTTTGAATGGATCTAATCGAATACAATCGATAAACTATATACCCATAGACACATTACATTTTAATATTTAAGTATTTGGAGAAGTAGTTTCAGAGAAGAAGACTTTTGAAAAAGAAATTGGACTCACAAAAGTGATAAAAAAAAAACATTTAAAGGCAATTACTCCTTAAGGGATCAATTGACTATTTTGATCATGTTGACTTATTTGAAGATCTTACGTAGCTGAACATTTATTGCCATTTATACTTTCTATTTCTCTATTATAATATTAAAGAAAATAACCTTAAACAGTAAAATATAATACCAATAAACTTTTTCCAACAGTAACCCAAAAATGGGTTGTCGACCTTCTGAAAATTTCATAACAGATAGATCATGACCCATTTATCACTTAAACTCCCTTTCACTGTTGTTGTAGTTTTTGAGATATGAGCCAATAACTGCTTTTGTCCCCTATGTTTTATTTTAAGCCATGTTGGCAATGTTTGTTAATGGATCAAAACTTTGGATACAATTAATAAACAAGATACCCTAGGAAACACTCAGTTAAAATTTGGAAGTATTTTGCCCAGTAGTTTCAAGGAGGATTTTTGAAAAAATAAT
This sequence comes from Mytilus edulis, assembly GCA_019925275.1. Classification (NCBI taxonomy): domain Eukaryota; kingdom Metazoa; phylum Mollusca; class Bivalvia; order Mytilida; family Mytilidae; genus Mytilus; species Mytilus edulis. The sequence goes on along the minus strand of CM034354.1, from coordinate 60,544,143 downwards.
AGACGCACGAAAAAATGTAAAAAATAAGCGTTTCAAAGGCGAACCTTCCGTAAGAAGTCTATTGACTGTTAAGATCATTTGACTTATTTGTAGATTCTACTTAGCTGAATATTTTTTTGCCATTTACACTTTCTCTCCATTTATTATAATATTAAAGATATTCACCAAAAACAATAAAATTTCATAAAAATAAAATATTTCGGGCAGTGACCATACCGTTGGTGGTCCAATTGGTCTGAAAATTTCATAGCATATAGATCTTGACTTATTCATTACTATAACTCTATCACTTTAACTCTAACTGCTATAGTTTTTGAGATAAAAGCCAAAAACTGCAAAAAATTCCTTAAAATTACCAATTCACTGACAGCAACCAAATAAAGGCAACAGTAGTATACCGTTGTTCAAAACTCATAAATCTATGGACAAAAAACAAAAACTGAGGGAAACGCATTAAATATAAGGGGAGAACAACGACACAACATTAAAATGTAACACACACATGTACAGCAACGGACTAAGCATTAGACAAAACCCGATGAGAAAAACCAATATAACATCAAAATTAAATACATGAATTTGGGATAGAAAAGTACCGTCACACGTCTTATAGTAATGTGAATTCACACTCAAATATAGGAGAAAACAAACAAAAAAGATTTACATGATAAAACTGACGTCTAAACTGATTACAGAAAACAAAACCCGAATACATAATACATTGAAGACCAACACAATGGATTGTTTGCTTCGTCTGAAAATTTCAGGACTGATAGATCATGACTTTTACCATATGTCAGATTTGCTCTAAATGCTTTAATTTTTGAGATATAAACCAAAAACTGCGTTTGACCCCCCTGTTCTTTTATTAGCCGTAACGGCCATGTTTGTCGATGGATCAAGACTTTAGATACAATTCATAAACTAAACACCCTAAGAAACATTCAGTTAAAGTTTAAAAGTATTTGACCAAGAAGTTTCATAGGAGAAGATTCTTGAAATAGTTGACTACGACGACGACAGATGACGACAGACGACGGACGCCAAGTGATGGCATATGCTCACATGGGGCCCATATGACCCTGTGAGCTTAAAAGAAGTATTTGTTTCAAATAATGATTGGGCTATTTATATGAAATGTATATACCAATAACTGTACCCTTATGTTTTCTGTTCATTTGTAGCACATATGGTAAATAAATTGAGAGTAAAGTATGCAATAAATGGTATGTGACTAGGTAAAACAACAATAAATATTTCTTTACTGCAAAATAATGCTTGACATTTGGCTGGAATAAAAACGGAACAAACTGTTGAAATATTGTTAACAATAACTCCATAAATCTGATTAATAAAAAAATAGAAAAAGGGGATCGAATGATGAGGCCTGTAAATCACATATAGTTGTTATTGATGCAAAAAACGAAACCTTACTCTTTTAAAACGTTTGTCTTAGGTTAAAGAAAACTGCAGGGGGTTTCCAAATATACAGTTGACAATTCGGAAAATTTCATATGAAAAACATTCATAAAAAACTAATCTCTTGTAAAATTGTCATATTCAATATTTTTCATTGATTTGATTAACGTAATTTAATTGTTATTTGTCCAGCGAGAAATATCACATGCATGGTTTACTATTAAGTCTTTGAACATAATGGAAAACATACAAACATAGAAGACATTTTTTAACAGTATTATAGTTTTATTGGTTGTACTGGAATAAATGGTTATAAGAAAAGATTAGTATATATTTGTTTAGGGGCCAGCTGAAGGACGCCTCCGGGTGCGGGAATTTCTCGCTACATTGAAGACCTGTTGGTGACCTCCTGCTGTTGTTTTTTTCTATGGTCGGGTTGTTGTCTCTTTGGCACATTCCCCATTTCCATTCTCAATTTTGCATTCATGTAAAATGTACATATGTTAACAATACGGCCTGAGAAAAAAACATTTTGATAAAATTTCACGTTTTCAGGACACCAAAGTATTAAACTTTATGTTGCATAAAAATACGATTAATTATCATGTTTAAACTAAAAACTTGAAATGATAGTTTATGTTTGATTTTTTAAAGTACACAGATTTTAAATTCAGTAAAGGAGTAACTTGTTTATCGGCGATTTGTACATTTTCCTTTTGACCTAACTGCCTTATATGTTTCTATATCATAAACAGGACCTGATACTATATTAGGAAATGACGTCACGAAACATTGCAGCAACGTCAAATGTCCATGTCCATCCGCCACAATGTATCAATGAAATGAATACCACTTCATTCAACAACTATCACAACTTTTTGTACGCGTAAAAATAATTTTATTTACAATTTCATTTTATTTCTTAATCTTAACTACAAACATATTTTTATAGCAAAATTTACGATAAAAAGAATAATGACATTTTATTTTTTGATACTGACGATATCAGTTCGAATGTCAGCTCATCTTTGCGGACACGTTTGAGAGCATAAAAAGCAAAAAATACTTAAAAGAAGTATACAGTACAATGAAAAATCTGATAAACAACTGGTATATTTGAATAACAAAACAAACAAAAAAATGCCGAATGGTGTCAGTGAATATAAAATTGTCGTGTTCAACTATCATTTAATTGAAAAATAAAATCCTTACCTAATTTCAGAGTCTGCTTGGTTTTAGACTCAGAATAATGGCTTTTGACATCCACTTCATAAACAGAACGTATTTTCAAATCATAATATGTTTCAGGTTGCAAATTTTGAAGTTTGTACATGCGTCGTCCATATTCCTCTTTCAAAACATCTTTAGAAAGGAATGTCCCGGTAGACCAGTTCTTTGTTCGTTGAGGCCGATGATCAAGCTCATACGATATGCACTCATCTGGGACATCAATAAACCATTCAATGGTTATTGAACAATCAGTGCATTCAACTATGTCAAGTTTCCTAGGAGCTGTAAATAGATAAATAAAAATGTCATCGAACTACCTGGCAATCTTGTAGTTATTCAAAGAAAGGAGAAAATGATCTTAGGGGGTTAATGTCATACAATAAGTAAAAAAATACCAACAACGTCGTTATGATAAAACAAAAACACATTCTCCTTAAGGATCATCAGTTCCTACATGTATAGTGAAACAAGCTTAAAATCTTATAAACTGTGATAAATCATCACCAGATAGAAGATTGATACATATAACATTGAAAATGAAAATGGGGAATGTGTCAAAAGACAACAACCCAACCAAACAGCAGAAAACAGCCGACGGCACCAATGGGTCTTTAATACAGCGAGAAAATCCCGCAACGGAGGTAGTGTCACGTGTGCTTAATCTGTATTCTATTTATACTCGGTTACAGCCTCTGTTTCATATATGTATACGTCATTATGTAGTTATAACTAAACTAGAAAAGGACCTGAACATGTCTGTTCAATAAGCCACACGTAACATGGTGTCAGATTAATCCATTAAAAAAAGAGATGAGGACTATCCATCCAGAACACTTTGCAATGTAAAAAGTTTTGCAAATTGTCAAGATTCTGTAAAAAGGAATTTTAGATGGAATCCACGCTAGGGTCAACGCCCAAAATGGACAGGGAAAGTGGTGACTTGCCGACAGCATGGAAAACGTTCAAACAACACGTGCAGTTTATGTTCTAAGGACCACTAAAATCAAAGAATGAGGAAACAAAATGTAACTACCTCATAATATGGGTGTGAAATAAAAGCCGAGCTATTTACAAGTTGCAGAGGCCAAGCTTTTAAAGACGTATTATGAGAAATTCGAAAACTACGTAAAGCCTAAATCAAATAAATTGTATGCAAGGTACACATTCACAACAAGAAAGCAATCAGACGTAGAAACTTTCGAACAGTTTGTTACCGATTTAAGGATATTGATTAATTATTGTGACTATCAACAAAAAGAAGAAATTTTGCGAGACCAGATCGTATTTACCGTTAAATCACAGAAAATAAGAGAAAAACGAATAAACGAAGGAAATGATCTAACTCTAGAAAAAGCAATCGATATTTCAAGAGCATACGAACTCTAAAAACAACAACTAAGGTCATTGAATGGAGACGATACATCAATTCATGCGTTAAAAGAGAAACCGTCCGAGCACACATCGTCAAGAAGAGAAGAATATGTGCATAGAAAGTACAATTCACAAAGGAATTAAAAAAAGTGTGGAAAATGTGGACGTGGTCATCGCCGAAATGAACAACGCCCTGCCGAAGGTAAGAAATGTAACAAATGTTTAAAGATGAACCACTTTGCTGCAATGTGTAAAACAAAACAAAACAAATCACGTGATTTTCGCAACAAGAAGAACATACACACGATTAGTGAATCTGACAGTTCACCAAATGGTGAATTTTATGTAGGAAATATAGACGCTCCTATACACACTATAGATAACACGTGGTACGAGACCTTGAAAATAAACAATCAACCAATCCGATTTCAACTAGACACTGGAGCTAAATGCAACGTCATCTCTACAAAAACACTCTTGAAGCTAAATTTCGATGTAATCAAAACAAAACCAGACATCTCATTAAAGTCGTACTCAGGTCACAGTATCAAACCACGATATGCAGTTAAAATTCCCTGCACTTTCAAAGGTCAAACTTGTGATGTCAAATTCTATATTGTTGATATAGATTCAACATCAGTACTTAGAGGAAAAGCATGTGCAGACTTTGAATTAATAATTAAAAGACTCTACACAATACAAACAGATGACAACCAAATCATTGAAAGCAATCAAACAAATCCAATACCGGAAGATATCCGAAAGAATTACGCAGACATTTTTAAAGGCATAGGGTGTATACCAGGAGAACACTCAATTCAAATTGACAGTACAGTACAACCTAGTACACGCAGCTAGAAAAATACCAATAGCAATAAAGGACAAGGTTAAAGAGGAATTCGAGAGAATGGAACAACATGAAATAATTGTAAAACAAACAAAACCTACTCCTTGGGTTAATTCTATGGTAACGGTTATAAAGCCGAATAACAAGGTCCGAATTTGTTTAGACCCAATAGACCTCAACAAAGGGATCCGTCGAGCGCATTATCCATGAAAGACTATCGAAGAAGTGATAGCTAATATAACCCGAAGCAAAATTTCTGAGTAAAATTGATGCAAAAAATGGATTTTGGCAGCTCCAGCTCACAGAAGAGAGCTCGAAGCTCTGTACATTCAACACTCCATTTGGGAGGTACCGACTCAAAAGACTACCGTTCGGAATCGTCTCAGCCTCAGAAGTGTTTCAAAAGGCAATGTCTGAAATGTTTGATGACATAGAGGGCGCAGTATCTATCATAGATGCTGTTCTGATACGGGGCAAAGATTTACAAGAACACAACGGACGCCTTAAAAAAGTTTTAGATAGAGTAACAGAAAACAATCTATAATTGAGTCCTGAGAAATGTGAATTCAGAAGAAATCAAATATCGTACGTTGGACACTTGCTAACATCAGAAGGAGCAAAACCTGATCAAGAAAAAGTAAGTACTGTAGAAGCTATGAATCCGCCTAAAAACAAAAGCGAGCTGTTGACGTTTCTAGGATTTATAAACTATCTTACCAAGTTCATACCAAATATGTCAGAAGTAAGCGCACCACTTAGACAACTTCTTGAGAAGAAAAATGCATGGCACTGGAACGAGCAACAACAAACAAGCTTCCAAAAGCTGAAACATATGGCTACAAACTCGCCAGTACTTAAATACTTTGATCCAAAATTACCATTAACTCTTTCAGTTGATGCAAGTCAAAAGGGATTGGGTGCAGTGATTCTTCAAGAAGGAAAACCGATTGCGTACGCGTCGAGAGCTGTGACAATAAGTCAGCAGAGATATGCACAAATAGAAAAGGAAACACTAGCAATAGTGTTTGACTGTGAAAAAATCCACCAATATATTTATGGTACTTGTTGAAACAGACCACAAGCCGTTACAAGCGATATTTAAAAAGCCGTTATACTAAACTCCTCCAAGATTGCAACGTCTATTTTTGTCATTACAAAAGTACGATCTTAATGTACAATACAAGCAAGGGACACTAATGTTTCTAGCAGATCACTTGAGTCGAAATTACCTGCAGGAAACCAAGAAGACTTGGTTTCTGATTTAACGGTAAACGAATTAACTTTATTAGTGTTGCCAATCTCACAACAGACGTATGATAGATTTCAAAAGTCAATAGCCGAAGATTTTGAACTCAAAGAATTAACAAACACAGCTATCGAAGGATGGCCGCTAGACAAGTCAGAATTAGTAAAAAGTATGACTCCTTACTGGACATTCCGAGATGAGATTTCATGTGTAGATGGACTACTTTTTCAAGTCACACAAACTGATTGTACCGAAAAGTATGCAACGTGGAATGCTAAATAAAATCCATGAATCACATATGGGTATCAACAAATGTAAAGCCTGAGCATGAGATGTGTTGTTTTGGAATGGAATGGCCGCTCAAATAGAAGATTTCATTAGCAAATGTTCAACATGTCAAGAGAATGAAAAAGAACAAACAAGAAAACCGATGATTGAATCAGAGCTACCGGAGAGACCGTGGTCGAAAGTTGCCGCAGATATTTTCCATTTGAATGAAAATGATTACATTTTAATCGTTGATTACTACTCCAAATGGCTTGAGATTCACAAATTAGATAATCTAACTAGTAAGAATACAATTGAAAAGTATATTTTCTACTCAGACAACGGAGTCCAATTCAGCAGTCTTGAATTCAACGATTTCGCAAAGGATTACGGATTTCAACATCTTACATCTAGACTTACTTACGCACAATCTAATGGGCAAGCCGAAAGGACAGTTCAGATAATTAAATCTTTACTGAAGAAATCCAAAGACCCGTACAAATCACTATTGGATTACAGGAATACCGCAATTACAGAATTTTAATTACCACCAGAAGAAATATTCTATGGACGTAGACTGAAAACTACATTACCAACAACAGCACCGCTACTACATGTTAACAGTTCACAGGATATTCGCCGCAAATTAAAGGAAAGACAAAGCAAACAGAAGCACTATTATGACAAACATTCAAAACCGTTAGAACCACTTAAAAACGGACAGAACGTTTTAGTACGCGATGGAAATAAATGGACAAAACACGCGACTGTAAAACGTAAGCATCACACTCCAAGGTCGTACGTAGTAGAAACAGCTAGTGGGAGACTTTTCCGGCAACACAGATAGTGAATCATACTCATCAAGTCCATAATGAGGTTATCAATCAACACACCCAGTGCAGACGAAACATCAACATACGTTACTCAATCCGTCGTTACAAAAACAAGCTCAGGAAGGAATGTGCAAATATCAACAAAATTTAATGATTATGTGCGATAAGCGATGTCAATGTTCAATGTTATATAAAAGTGTTTATCATTCAAATAGTGTGAAACCGAAAATAATGCAAGATCAAGATGAATAGTAGTGATGAAATATATCAAATTAGAACATCGAATATATAACAATCATGGAGACGGGATGTATATAGAGGATTTGATGATTATTTGACTTTGATTAGGCATAGTTGGGATATTTAGATAAGGATAGGACATTAGATTAGAGACACTTATATGAACAGTTAAATTCATAATTGATTTTTCTTAATAAAATGTTTCTGACAGTTCAATTTCAATATCAGCAAACCGAATAAAAACAAGTTTTATTTTGAAACTCTTTCTATATATTTTAATGATTTATTTAAATTAATTAATTTCGTTAATTTCTCATTTGCATATTTCTCTTTATTTTAATCTGCTACTTTCATTTTCTGATAAGGGGAGATGTCACGTGTGCTAAATCTGTATTCTATTTTTACTCGGTTACCGCCTCTGTTTCATACATGTATACGTCATTATGTAGTTATAATTAAACTAGATCTGAAACTGAACATGTCTGTTCAATGAGCCACACATAACAGGTAGGCTTCAGCTGGTCCCTAAACAAAATGTGCACTAGTTCAATGAAAATGGACGTCACACTAAACTCCAGATCATATAGCATTATTCAGAGAAAGGAGAAAGATCAATAAATATGTTAACAAAACAAATTTATTTTGAAGTTCACAATTTTCAGGACACTAGTATTGATTTTGAACTGAAACTGTGATTTTTATGTGACCAGCTGTTCAAAGACTGAATATTACATTTTGAGACTTATCCACTGAGGTAAAGTCAGAACTGTACAAACAGTTCACTTGCAGATAAAGATATGTGCAGTAGCTTTAAATTATACGTACATATCAACATGATACTGAATGGTCTGAAAAGCTACTGAACAGTATATAATTGACTGCAATAAGTCAATTTTCAAGTTTTTATTACTCAAGACACTTAAAGTGGTATGTAAATAATAAAAAAACAAATTAATATATATAACAAAATAAAGTGAGACAGTAAACACAATAGTCATTTATTAAAATATACGCATGTACAAGTTATTTTTCATAACACCAAATTGGAATATATACTAAGCAATAAAAAGTTTTCCAACAAAAATGTAAAATTTTATATTATCACAAAATCATAACACCATTTAATTTTAATAATAACGTCAAGAAACATTGCAGCAACGTCACATGTTCATGTCCATCCGGCACAATCTATCAATGAAATGAACACCACTTCATTCATACAGCCGAACAACTATCACAACTTTTTGTACGCGTAAAAATAATTTTATGAAAATTTCATTTTATTTCGTAATCTTAAGGTGACTTCCGATACTAAGGGAGATAACAACATTTTACTGATGTAAAACTGGTTCCCGTTTAATAATTTAGGATATATCGCCTGTATATCTAGGTCACGGTACCAGTTCCGATGTCGTCTGTTGACAACGTGTGTAAACAACTTCCAAGTTACAGCTCATCGCTCAGAAGAAAGAAAGGTTTATCATAAAGGATAAATGCATGCGTTCTTTTAAAATAAAGAATATGAATAGCTTCAGCCTGAAAGTTCACACAGTCTTAAATGATTCTCAACTTATAATATCACATGATATAAGTTTTTGGAAGTTGGAGAAATTCGGCGTCTGATCACAGACAGTGATGTTTTGTTTGACGAAACCTGGAAAGAAGGTCGACGGCTAGCTCTGGTTGATCACCTAGCGCAGAATATGTTCGTTAAGATGTAAAACTGTCCCCTGCGGATACCGTCTGTGAACGGAAATACGACCTTCAAGGCTTGTACCAGGAGGTGGAGGCCGTGGAGCATTTTGTCCATACCATATCGTTGTAGCTGCAGTGCATGTAACCTGCATATAATGTTTGACAGTGTAGAAACGAGGGGGAAAATGGGCCTGGTGAATTTTTTATCAATTCAAAAGCTGCACATGGTAAGAGAGTTCAATTTTGTCTTTATTATATATTCTCTTTACACATTTTACTGGTTGGAGAAGGTGTATGGTTTCATGTCTTGAATAAATGAACCTGCCCCACACCTCTCTTTTTCTTTCTTTAATTCCCCTCTATTATGGTCTGGGGTTTATGTGGTTTGAGGGTAAAAAGCTTTATTTTGAGGGGAAGTGCTGCCCAAATTTTTTATGAAGCTGGACTTAGTAATTTTTCTGGAATTTTTCCCCTGGAAGTTATTTATCATTTTTGCAATGAACACAAAGACATCTATACATAAGGGGCTTTTTAGTTTTGCATCCAAAAGGAGAGGATTATTTTGTAAATACTTATTTGGTAGCAATTATATAACTATACATAAAATTAGAATTGAAAAAGTAAACAATTGCAGTCACAATGATTCATTCACAAAAATAATGTTTTACAAACTCAAAATATTAGTTTTCTTTATTTTATAATCAGAATTTTCATATTAAGTCATCTTTTACATGTGATCAGAGACCAAGTGGTCTGATACCTTACATATTTAGTCATTTAAAAACACCTAGAATGATGTGTAGAATGCAGGATAATGCATGAAGGCAAAAAAGAAAATTAAGAAGGGGGGCACCCATTCTCATTCCACATTATTAGAAATAGATGTGAGTCTGTGATCTATAAGAATAAAGGTAAACATGAATTCACAATCATATTATATAAATATAAATTGAAAAAATCAATTGTATATTCCAAATAAAATTATGAACTCAAGTCTAAATAGTTTATAGTTTATCTAACTAATTAACCAATACATGTGCAAACTAACATTTCATATCATATTTTTCAGGAATGATACATGCAGGAATTTGTGCCGCACATTTCAACAATTTCCTTAATGGATTGAATGTACTTTCTGTGAATTCATCAGCCATACTTAAAGAAAAAGGAGAATTAAACTGGAAAGAAAATATTTGCAGTTGCAAAAGAATCCTGTAAATAAAGTCAAAAGAAGAAACAGTTTTAAACATGGTTAATTTAATGAATAATTAGAAGGTAATTAAACCTTTAGTCATACAATTTCAAAGTATTCTTTGATAATTTTCCTAAGTAGATATAAAATATAACGAGGACCATAATTATATTCATATTTGCACTTAAGCAGTCATAAAAATGAATTAACAGATCTTGGTAATAATTTCAAGTTTAGGGTCAATATTTCAAATCAATTTTGTGGTAAAGCATTGTTATATATACTTGAAGACTTTCATGTATAAAACATGACAGAATTTGTTTCAACAAAAATATTGAACTAGAATTAGTTACATTTGTATTTATTAAATGAAATCTATATTAATGTATAATTTCAACAAATTTAATGAAACCTATTTGGTTTTGAAAGCCTTTATACATATTATTATTACAAATTTCATTGTTAACAGCCTGAGTTTCCAGTTAATTTTAAATGTAATATGTTTTAGCTATAGTATTTGAACACTGCATGCACTTTCATTTATATATATTTGTTATCACTTTTTTCATTAGGTTGAAGCTAGTTTTGTTGCAGAATTGCAAATGTTTGGTACTGGTTGAAACTATGAAAGTAATACAGGTAAATTTAAAGAATTTAAACTTTAACTTTATTAATAGAAAAGATATTCCCAAATGTCAAGGTGAAAGTGGACATTGTAGATTCTAAACACCCATGTGAAAGCAACAGTCTTCTATGGTGAGATGATGTCATACTTAGCATTAATGCTCTTGTTATTATATGGGATATGGCTTTTTTATCATTATTTTTACTATTTTGATATTCAACAACCAACATTGATAACAAGTAATATAAAACTCTCACTTTTTATGAATCCTATATCATATTAATTTACTTATTTAATTTTTGTTATATTTGTTATCAATTGTAGGTCTCATGGTTATCATTTAACAGCAGGTTATTAGCAGCAGTTTTGTAGAAAAATGAAGGATGACTGTCAATGGTAAATACATACATTTTAGGATAATTACATGTAGTTACCTTTGAAAAAAACTTAGGTTTCATTTGAGACTTTTTAATCTGATAATGGTGTTTTGCAGGCATTTATAACATTTCTTTTTGGACAATATATTTAGTAGACTCAACTTTAAAATGTAGGATCATGTAAACTTGTACACAGATGTCACTGACCTACATTTTCCACTTCACTGACTTTGGTTACATAAAACATCCAATTTCATATACAACAAATGTATATCTCAGCAACTAAAAGGTGTTAGATCATGCAAACTTATAGATACACTCTCAGAGTCTCAGTAACTCAGCTAAAGAAGGTCACAGTGATCCACATTTTACACTATTGATTTGTACTTTATTTTATAATTTAAATACAAAGTATATTATCAAGACTGCCACTGGTTCTTATGTGCCACAATTCTGACAATGAAGATAACTATGTGATGAGGATAACTTATGTTTATTTCAAACTTGGTCACATGCTGTATATGTAAATTTTTACCACAAAAGAACAGTTCAACTGTATTGATTTAAGGTATATGGTAAAGGTCACACCTATTAAATATGCATGTGTACCTTGAATTTGCATTGGACCCTATAATACTCCCTATATCATTTATATTGTCAATTATTGCATTCCAAATTGCCATCGTACACAAAACAAAAACCACTAAAAAGGATGGCCATCATATGCAAAAGCAATATAAAATGCATACCCATCAGCTGACCTAATTATTGCAATCACTTCAAAAACCTGGCCATATATCATATTATAAAACTCTTAATGAGTACCTTTGTTAGTCAGGTATAATATAATCTTTTTAAATTGATGTTGTAATGCATGATTGGATTAATTTTGCACTCACTGAAATATTATATAGATTTAGTAGTTTATTAGTATATATTACACCTTTTCATTACAAATAAATAAATTAAACTTTCAGGTAAATGCAGCAATAGAATGTTCCCCTGGAAAATGTACACAGAAAATTTGGGAAAGTATGAATAAGAAATTAGAGAGGCAAACAGACAACCTGAAAACAGATTTTAAAAGAAAAGAATTGCCACTAATAGTAATATGATATATCTGACTGGGAGCAACATGTACTATTCAATATGGAAGGATTGACAATTTTGACTGAAAACAAAGTGAACTCTAATAATGCTATGACTATCAATAAGTACCTGACTGAATCAGAGGAGTAAACTATTTACATATTTGTAAATATAACAGTTATATGTTTGCTTGATTATTGAGGCATTCAAAATTAAAGAAAGTTGAAAAACCTTTGAAAAAGTTATTATTTCATCATTTTTTTTTGTTATGTTACTATGACAACTGAAATATATAATGTATTATCATTATGCTTCATCAAACTTAAATCATTAACTGAGGAAAAGGTGACAAAGTCTTTTTTAATCCATTTAATTGCATGACTGTTACCTATGAATCGATAATTTACAAAAAAAAAAAATATTTGGTGATTTTCGCTAACTTCTGAGTAATTTATTTTGCTCATTTAAGACCACAGTAATGCTAATATAAGCTGCATTACAATGTATCATAATATTTGTTTACATTTACATAGAAGCCATGTGTTGTTGCTCTGAAATCATGGTATTTGATCTGCCATTGTCTGTTAGGTTGTTAATCTTGCACATCAGAACAATGCAAAAACTTGAATTTTCCAACTTCATGTCCTGTTGCCATGGTAACCGTTGTTCATAGAAACCAAAAAATTGTTCTCATATGATTGCCTTGTGAAACTGTATTATTCTGTGTTAGTTTAACAAAGGATATGACAACATATGTCACACTTTGATCACCGATGATGAAAGATATACAAAAAACTGCTGTTGATCACTGTTTCGTTAGGGGTCACAAAAACGTTTTTCGGGCAAAAAATAGTCTGGTGACCCATATTTTTTTTTTATTTCTTTTTAAAGCTCATTGTTATGACCATCTTATGTCATATTTAAAAAAAATATTCATTGGACCATTTTTTTGGAAATTTAAGAAAAATAGAAATTTTTAACAAAATCTGTTTTTTTTTTTGTGGAGCAGTGTTGATGAAATTAGAGCCGAAATCAATGAAAATGAATAAAACTGCCATTATTTGTGTTTTATTTACATTTTAAATAATAATTTTGTAATAAATGTAGAACAAACCATTCAAAATACTTCCAAAGGCTTAAAAAAAATCCAGAGTTTCTACATCAGGTATGTATATATGCATACACGTGATGTACCAACTTTGGTGACCGTTACCATGGAAACGAGTCTGGTGACATACTATTTTTAACTCAAATTTTCATAGAGGCCATTCCATAGTATATGTATGCAAATTTTAAGAAAAATTCAATGGTGAAAAAAAATTTGCTATATCTGTAGGGATCCACCTTAACTAAAAACATATTATTAAAAAAAAATTTACGATAAAAAGAATAACGACATTTTTTTTTTGATACTGACTTTATCAGCTCGAATGTCAGCTCATCCTTGCGGGCTCGCTCGATATTCTTGCTGATGTTGTTAGCATCAAAATCAAAAATGTCATTATTCTTTTTATGTCTCGATACATAACTTTAAAATAGTGGACGACGTTTAACTTACAACAACGTTATACCTTCACACGCCTGGAAATGTCATGACGGGTCACATATGTTGGGACAAAATATGACACGTTTGAGAGCATAAAAAGCAAAAAATACTTAAAAAAAGTATACGGTACAATGAAAAATCTTATAAATAATTACCCGAAATAGGGCAACAACTGGCATATTTGAATAAGAAAAGTGAAAAAAAAAAAAAAAATGCCGAAAGGTGTCAGTGAATATAAAATTGTCATGTTCAACTATCATCTAATCGAAATCAAAATCCTGACCTAATTTCATTATCAAATGGGAATATATACTAAACCAAAAAAGTTTTGCAACAAAAATGTAAAATTTTATTTTATTACAAAATCATAACACCATTTAATTTTTATAATAACAAATTAAGGGAATTATGACACTTAAAAATCAACATGCATATTTATCATTCACATTCACAATGAATGTCTTTGTATGGAGAGCAGTATCGGTTTCTCGTCCATTCTCCTCATGCATCGATAACGGACTGGCAAGCACTCCAGTACCTCTCCTTAGTCTATGCACTACTCGTGTGGCCGGAATAAACTTGCCACGTGTTGACGTTAAGCGAAGGAAGCGCTCTTTCCTTGACGTTAGTTTTTTTGGTATATCAGATCTTGATCTATCCTGCGCAGTTGCAGTTTGTCGATATCTGTGCGTTAGTCTCTAAAATGTTACCTTATGCATATTTAATCTAGCCGCAATGTCGTCAACAATTATTCCGGCATCAACCATTCCAAGAGCTTTCTAACGGTCATATTCGTTAGGACTTGTTGACGCCCCATGCAATTTTTTCTCACGTTTATGTGTTTTTCTTGTCAATGGTATATCTCTGAACGTCAGTGAATAATACATTACAAATTTCGTTTTAAAAGTACAGGTACAGAAGGTAAAACATCAATTGCACGTGCAAAACTTAAAGGGTGCGAAATCAGTCACCCGGAAATAAGTACGACTTTTTAAAATTACAGGTAGACCTTTAGGATTATATCAATGATGTTTATTTTTATTTGGCAGAAACAACTAACATGAAAATTAAAAGAAAAAGTGTTGCTAAACTTTTTTGGCTCAGTATACATAGTTTGCGTTTCTACATTACCAAGATCGTCAAACCACTCCTTGTATGACAATTTCTTTTAATTGTTTGGCATTTTTGCCTATTATCTTGACACTATAGTACTTAATTTTATTCCATACAGTTGCAAGTTTTAAATATGAACAAAAAAAAAAAAAAATATACATCTTTGTTTAGGGAGCAGCTGAAGCCCGCCTCCAGCTGCGAGATTTTCTCGCTGTGTTGAAGACCCATTGGTGGCCTTGTGCTGTTTTCTGCCTTTTTGTCGGGTTGCTCTCTCTTTGACACATTCATAATTATATTCTTAATTTTAGACTAATTATCGAAAATGATTTTGACGATACATAGTACAGCACTTGAAAACTAACGTGTCTATCGTGCAGAACTGTCAGATTTATATTCAATCAGCGACAGAGTATATTAGTAACAGAAAATGCCACACTCATTGCGCGTTAAGGACCAATTCCAACAAGGTCTTTGGTTGCAAGGCAAAAATTGTGTTCATATCCAACATTATATATTTTCTAGTTGCCGAAGAAATGCCACTTCCTACATTCGTATTTGCTTTTGTAATAAATTTTATTTTGTTCTCGTGCTGATTGTCCATTAAATAGTTGCAGGTAGATGCAAAGCAAGCAAGAATAAATCATCAGTTAGAAAAATTGGAAATCAAAATTGTGTGCACGATTGTCACAATAATAGGAACAGCGTTATGTTTTTGTCTATATATTTTACGAACTTACTACTACGAGTTTTAATCCATCCTCGGATTGCTCTTTGAACAATTATCAAAACAACAACTGAAAAAATGAGAATAGTTATGGTCAGAATAGAAATTTCTAAAAGAACATAAGTCGAAAAAGTGAACAACGCCAAGGTCAAACCATTATATTATTACAGTACAGATGTAGTAACTCACATGGTAACAGAAAAAAAATGTAATGCTTGTATTCTTAAAATATTCCGTTTATTTTCTTTCAATTAAATCAGTTTGTTTATAGTCAATCGTTCTTTGTTTTCAAATCAGTCAAATCATATATTTTACTGTTTTTTACAGTTTTACACATAATACAGAACTTTTTGATATCTGCAATGTATTTGACAAATCACGTCAATACCGAAACATTAAACTGATGGTACTATCGAGGACTAAGTCTATTACCAGGAGGACTTAACTTGAGTTTTGATCTGTCCATGACGTGAACAATTACAAAAAAAGCACTATTTTACCTGGTCATGTGCGAACAAAGAGGCGGAAGTTACCAGAGTGAGACTCAAAACTCATAGCCGAAGAGAGGGCAAGATCAAGAGCTCCTTTTCACACACATAATTTGAATTGTTTTAATACATTTGGTAAATGGTTGACATTGTTGTAGTGCCGAACTATTTTGCAAATACGATCTGATTTATCTTTCCTATAACACAGGTTAAAAAGCAACTATGCCTCATCTGTGTCTATGCTAGAAGACCAAGTAACAAATTATCTAGCATATTTGAAGACTGCACATCAAAATTGTCTTCATATTTATTTATAATAGATCAGATTAGCAAAACTAGTGAAAATGTCTAAATGATACCCCAGTTCTATTTTAACGTTCGACTTCAATTTACACCAAATAACTTTATTTTTTGTCAATCAGCATTAACTTTTACAAGTGAACTATATGTCCAATACAACAAACAGAGGCGAAAACTAAGGGAACATATACTAGTATTTATTTGTGTGTACTTCCATCAATATTGGGTAGGGACGATTAAAGTGCAATAATACATAATACAAATCAAATGCATATTTGTTTTTTCAGAAATATTGAAATGCAGATTGTTTTAATCCTATGGGGCATGCTCAAATGAATAAATTTATATTCCATAATAAACGATCATGCGGATAATCATTTTAAAACTTTCCAATTGAAGTATTGAAAATAATGAGCTATAATGTAGAAAGAATTCTGCTTTCTTCTTTGCTATGATGCCAAATTTAAAGTTCCATTTGAGAATCCGGGGTGCACTGTTGTTGTTTGGGGGAGGGGGGGGCACGGATCATGATCTGTCAATAAGCATAGTCACAATTTCTGTCATTTTATGTCTGATATTCCTGTTGGTCCAGATAATTCATGAGTTCATGGTTAAGTATTCATTGCAATATTTCAATATTCCAGATTGCTTCTGCATTTTCAAACTCTCCGTTGATGAGAAATGTAACAGAGTGTGGGTGATTTTGAAAATGACAGACTAGATAAGGTCACTGCATACGGAAAACTATCGGCGAATTAGTATATTGGAAGACAAAAAATAATTCAATAGCAGTAAATTTATTCAAATTTGTATAATATAAAGGATATTGTTAGACCCCACCAGGGGGCATTATGTGTCTCGGTCTGTGCGTCCATTCGTTCGTCAGTCCGTTCGTCCGTCTGTCCCGCTTCATGGTTAAAGTTTTTGGTCAAGGTACATTTTGATGAAGTTGAAGTCCAATCAACTTGAAACTTACACATGTTGTCTGTGATATGATCTTTCTAATTTTAATGTCAATAAGTTTCACTAATAAGTTCACGTACACTTGTGTTATAGCCATTTAAGTATATAAAACATATTAAACTTTTGTTTCACTTGACCTTTTGTAACACACACGATTTTTAATTCATTGGTTGAATAATGTTATTGCTGAATTAAAAAAGAATCGTCAAGGCATTAACCATATAACCATAAGTTATATTTAAAAAATCCTTATAAGCATTGAACATTTGCCTTATTCAATGCAAGATTCCTTTTTTGATGTAGACTTCTTGAATAGTTTCTCATAGACTTTTTCTTAGCCCATTAATATAAACTACTTACCGCATGCAAGTGACAATATCAAAACCAATATAGCTGCTAAAATGCGATATAGATCTGGAAAAATACGAAAAGCAGCTATTGAAAGTGGCTTGTATTTAACGACATTTTTATTGTCGATTTTTTATCAATGTATAATTTTACTACCAAAGACGGTAATGTCAAGTGATAGTTTGAATCATAAGCTATTTTTCAATTAAATGTTTTGTTGAGTGTCGGTGTTCAATGTATAGATGGGTGCAGTCCTAACCTGTACAGCAAGTTAACTTGATAACCAGTCATTTGGACTGGTCAAAGTTAGCCTGTGACAGGATTTAGGACTACTATGACCAGTCCTAGGACCTAAATCTAGAAAAGCGGACTTGGTCCTGGGACTGTTTTTATGTCTGCAAAAAAGTTAACATGGAAATAGGTCCGCTCAACACTAAGTTTCTTGTAACCAGGAAAAGACATTTATTACCGAAATTATTTGACAGCATCAATCTAAACTGACCATATTTGCACTTTATTATAAAAATCTGTATACCCGCATAGCTCGCTTTGCCTGTGTCTGTTGTGACGTTTTTGATTATAACGAACGCAATCTATGTATTTCTGTATTTGTCAAGCTAGGGATATCGTTACCATAAATGTTTTTTTAAATCTTTACTGAATTTGTCCAGATTTAAAGATTTGGTTTTGAAGTTTGGTTGTTATTTCAAACGAGATAGCACATCCTCATTTTTACGGAAATGTTGTTAACCGTCATGACCGTAGCCAGAAAATTTAAAAATGATCCTTGTAAACGTATCGCTCCTTGAAATAAACTTATTCTAAAAGGTTACCAATTCAACACTGTAATAAGATCATTGAATATTGTGTTTATTGGTATAAATATTGATTTTGTTCGCATAAATTTAAGGTGCCAGGATGTCCTCGTTTTATATTAAAAATATTAATACGTAACACAATTTCAGTAGTTTTGATACCTCATGCTGACTTGTACAACAAAATGTTTTGACCGCATCAACAAAAACTGACCATATGTGCACTTTAATTTGTAAATCTGTATACCTGCATAGTAAATCAGCTATATTTGTTATGTCAGGATTCAATGTTTTATACAAATGACAGCAATATTGGAATACAATAACTACACATTTTTGTTTGCATAAATGTAGGGTGACAGCATGTCCTCCTTTTTTCAAAATATTGATATGTAACACAATTTCAGCAGTTTTAATACCTCATGGTAACTTGTACAACAAAATTATTTGACCACATCACCCAAAATTGACCATATGTACACTTTAATTTGTAAATATATATACCAAAATAGTAAATAAGCCATATTTTTTTTATGCCAGGATTCAATGTATAATACCAATGACAGCAATTTTGGAATACTAAAAACAAATTATTGTTCGCATAAATTTAGGGCGCCAGCAGGTGTTCCTTTTATTAACAAAATTGATATGCAACAAAATGTCAGTAGTTTTGATACCTCATGATGACTTGTCTAACAACATTATTTGACCCATCAGCAAAAACAGACCATATGACTGTGCACTTTCTTTTGTAATTCTATAAACCAATCATAGTAAATCAGCCATATTTTTTATGTCTGGATTCAATGTATAATACACACATGACAAATGACAGCAATGTTGGAATACAATAACTACAAGTTTTTTTTCGCATAAATTATAAATTAAGCATGTCCTCCTTTTATTAAAAAAAAATGATACGTAAGAAAATTTCAGCAGTTTTGATACCTCATGCTGACTTGTACAAAAAAGATATTGTTGTCAATATATTGGAATTTTATGTGACTGCCATGTAGGTAAGAGGTTTTTACCAAGACAGGACTATAATAATTCGTGTTATGTGTTAAAGCTTTTGATTTTTCCATTTGATAAGGGACTTTCCGTTTTGAATTTTCCTCGGAGTTGGGTATTTTTGACATTTAAATGATGTAAATCATTTTGAGGACGATTCTCAGTTTCAGGGATGATCCCTGTGGTTGATATATGAAAATGCTTAATATATCCGTCATTGTCTCATTGTCTCTATCCTTTGATCATATTTGAGATTCTTCTGATAATTTTTATGTCTTCCATCTGTTTGAGCCATGAACAACCTGACTGTATGAAGAAACCACACAGATTTCAACAGCAAGTACAACATAGATGTTATTTTCAAAGTGCTGGTTTTTTTTATTGACCACATATTTGTTTGGTTTGGTGAATTCCCATATCAGCAGACGGTCGGTATTCAAATAAGAATTACTGTGCACCATTACTGGTCTATTTGTTTTTGTACTCATATGAATATGAATTCACACAAAACCCTCTCAAAGACAACAACAAATCGTCTTGCCAAGTTCTCCAATTTCATTTTCATATATATTGAAGATGTCCTGTCACTCAATAACCCACATTTCAATGAGTGCGTACATATATTCCAGTGAACGTAATATTAAGGATACTACCGAAAGTAAAAAGTATGATTCATATTTTGTTTTTCCCGTGATATTTCAAGCTAGAATCTATGACAAACAAAATGATTTTACAATTGCCAACTTCACAATTCTCAGCAGTTACATACCCTTTGTTCCGTCGTATGGGGTTTTTATATCTCAACTTAAACATCTTGTTCATGAATGTTCACAATATGTGGACTTCGTCAACAAAGGCCTTACACAAAAACTGCTTCAAGAGAGTTGAGAGGAAGAACATTTAACATGTCATAAGCTGTATGGTCAACAACACGATTTGATTGGCCGATGTGATGTGTCGGTGTCTCAATTAACCAGCGATATGTTTTCCCGGTCTTAAAATCGTAGATATCAGTATATTCTACTAATCTGTAATTTTACCGATTGTGTCCTATTCCCGATTACGACATTTGACTGAGTTTAGAATTGCATGATGCATGCACAGCTGGGTAAGCTAACTTGTATTGTATCTGTTTTCATTTAACTTAATAACAATGAAGATTTACACAAGGCGACGCAATAAAACCCGATTATATTTTCTTCTAATTCTTCTATTATTTTAGATTGATATTTTTTTAATCAGGATTGAACTTACTTGTAGGAACATTGTGTACGTTGTATATGTAGTTGTCAAACTCAACGATCTTAATTTTCCTTGATATATTATACCTATAAACAAAAATGAGTAAACATTTTCTTGTCGCATAGTTTTATACAGATCGAAGCAGGAAAATGTTCATAAAACTATATAATTTCAACTCCCTAAGTTACAGCTAGCAGAATCTAAAATATTTTTTCGCTGTAACTTAGATGAATTATACATAAGTTAAAAGTATGTAGCATTTGAAATGTTAGAAACTTTTCGCCGTGAGCATATCTGATACACCTGAGTGTATCCATTTGTTATTGGTATTATGAAATACAAACTTTGGAATATATATTCACTTGCGTATCATGACAACTTAAATTTATGTTTTTTTTTTTTAATAACTTCAACGAGCGATACTAAATTTTAGTTTATTGTATAAAGGTAGTTGAACAAAACAAAGACATATAATTTGAGACATAAAAAAACACTTACCCTTCTTCTAAATAACTGATTCCTGTCATTTCTATGTCATCATAGCAATTGATATCTGGAAAATATAATTGAGAAGTTTGTTTTTCTTTATAAAATGTTTCCCTTTTATAAGTGGTATACGCATGAATATCCGTACTTGTTTTGTAACAAATTAGTTTACACAATTTCGTTAACCAGCATGTATGCAAATGTACTCAATTGTTTTCATTGCACTAATAAAGTTTGTTAACACTAAAGTTTAGTTATAAACATACACTAGAGATTCGTTTTCTTTATATTAAGATGCTATTACTTCACATTTGTGTTCAACGTGTACATTTTAAAGAGATAATTATGGAATTGTAAATAATGCATCAAACTTCAATAGTAACAATCAAGGACCCATTGTTTCCATCTAGTTCTCAATGGAATACCTTATCAAAAGTAATAATTAATGTCCTACCGTTTCCATCTAGTTCTCAATGAAATAACTTAAAGTATGCGACAAATACTGACGGGGATTCTGACATAGGACCAATACATGAGCGATGAAATGTCAAAGTGGCACAGTTAAAAGTCAAATAAAAACTAAAAACATGCCAAAACACAACTAAGGTATACCAGATACGAGTAAAGGTATTTATGCCTGGAGGGGGAGAACATCCTTATAATTTTGAATATTTACACTTTTAATGAAAAAAAGTCCATTTACATAAAAATGAACGTTGCTATAATTCTTGATAGCAACACAAAAGTGCTTACTACTTGGCTGGAAATATCCTTGGTACTAAATGTCCATATACACTGAAATCGACCCAATATTAAAAAATACCTTATTATATTAATATGCATAGCCTTAATCCCTATACTGATTTTTATAAACAGGCTAAAATCTATGTAACAAAATGTTTGATAATGGTTAGGCTGAAGATTTATCTTTTGTATAGATTGAAATTTATAACTTTTTGGAATTTTGGATCCTCAATGCTCTTCAACTTTGTACTTGTTTGGTTTTATAAATATTTTAATATGAGCGTCACTGATGAGTCTTATGTAGACGAAACGCGCGTCTGGCGTACTAAATTATAATCCTGGTACCTTTGATAACTATTTACCGACAAAAATGTATCAGACATAAGAATTTACGATATTAATGAATTTTACTGTTTGTAAAAGTATAAATTATTCTAAATAATAAGGCTGTTCTTATCCAAAGCAGAAAACCCTAGCCATATTTGAGCACAACCTTTTTGAACTTTGATCCTCAGTGGAACTGTTCAACTTTGTACTTGTTTTGGCTTTCAAACTTTTTGTATCTGGGCGTCACTAGTTAGTCTTGTGTGGACGAAACGCACTTCTGGCGTATTAAAGTTTAAAGCTGGTGCCTTTTGTTAGCTATTATTCGTGTGTTTCTTTGTTCATTATGTTCTATTTATTTGTATTGTAGTCCTGTAATGTTATGTTGTCATTTTAATGTTATATTTAACAGTGCCATTAAAGCGGGAGGTTTGGCATGCCACAAAACCAGATTCAACCAACCATTTTGTTTTTAAATTGTCCTGTACCAAGTCAGGAATATGGCTATTGTTATATTATAGTTCGTTTCTGTTTGTGTTACATTTTAACGTTGTGTTTCTGTTGTGTCGTTTGTTTCCTTTTATATTTGAGTGTAAATTCTCATTGCTATAAGACGTGTCACGGTTCTTTTCTATCTCAAATTCATTTATTTAGTTTTGATGTTATATTTGTTATTCTCATCGGATTTTGTCTAATGCTTAGTTCGTTTCTGAGTGCGTTACATTTTAATGTTCAGTCGTTGTTCTCCTCTTATATTTAATGCGTTTCTCTCAGTAGGAGTTTGTAACCCGGATTTGTTTGTTTTCTATCGATTTTTGAGTTTCGAACAGCGGTATACTACTGTTGCCTTTATTTAGTAATAATCTTAAGATGAAACAGTTTTTGTCTGTTGTTAAGTTTTTATAGAAAATTACGATGATAGAATATCGGTCAATGGGATGCTAAACTTAACTCTAAAAATAAATTTAATAAAACATTTTGGGCCTCATTACGAGAGAGACAGCTCCATATTTTTGTTACATATTGATAGTATTTAGGCCTGACAAAAAGAGACTAGTAATTTACCTTTCATTTTAATCGTTTCGTTGTATGGATTTATTCCGAGATAACAGGAGCAATCTTCAGTTGAAGGATCGCAGTAACACTGTTTTTTCGGGTTCTTGACAAACGAATAGCCTGTAGCGGTATTACAAATACATAATCGGTCGACCGTAGTGTTGCCGTCTTCATACGTCTCCTGACCTAAGCTGCTGCAAAATGATTTTTGATAAGTGCAGTCACTGTACCCATTTGTGTCAAAAAGGAAAGGCTGGTATCTAGTTTCATTGCATGTTGCTCTGTTTAAGTTCGGCTGAAAGACGTATTTATAACCTGCAAATATTAAATAACGAAAGTGCTTTATACTTGACCATACATTATACCTTCGTAAATTTTACGGACGCCATCATGAGTTGGTTGACCGTTATGGAATAACCGTTTCACAAATGATATCGGATATGTTCCTTACGTTGTAACTACAATCTCCTTCCCTTTCATGAATGTGACCTACCGAATTATACTATTTACCGGATTTGTAATCACATAAGCAACACGACGGGTGCCACATGTGGAGCAGGATCTGCTTACCCTTCCGGAGCACCTGAGATCACCCCTAGTTTTTGGTGGGGTTTGTGTTGTTTATTCTTTAGTTTTCTATGTTTTGTCATTTGTACTATTGTTTTTCTGTTTGTCTTTTTCATTTTTAGCCATGGCGTTGTCAGTTTGTTTTAGATTTATGAGTTTGACTGTCCCTTTGGTATCTTTCGTCCCTCTTTTATACGTTATATTTCGCTGCATTTATCACTTCCTATTCAGGTACATGTAATTAAATAAGTTTAAAGTAAAGTTATTTCTTTATTAACATTGCAATACAGTAATTAACAAGAAAGAATACTTTTTATTGAGGATACTTTCTTTTTAATTGGTTATCAAACTTTTTATTATCATTTATGAAATAATATTTGAACTTTTTACTCTAATGAAGCTCAACACTAAATAAAATTTTCATTCTGTTATTAACAGACAAATATTTAAATATTTAAAAATGCATACCAACAGCTAAAATTCTAGGTCTGCTACATCTTTCTCTGTATATATTTATTCTAAAAGTAACGTCAAATAAGCAAGTATAATTTCTTGGTGGCTCACACATGGATGTTGCCCGAATTTTCCAGTGTGCCGATGATGGACAGGTTAAGTTGTATGCTACATTTGAGGATACAATCTATACAAAAGATAAATGCAAATCAATTAATATTTTAAGCAAGTATTCAATCAAAATTGTATTTTTTAACACAGAGGCACACATACGATGGTGTGCGCGCACACGAAAAACTCGCCAATAACATCAGACTAAAAACTGTATATAAAGACGCGCGCTGAGTCTAGATAGCATTCGAAAATATTGTTGGTAGGCCAAATCAAACTTAAGAAATAATTCCTGTATGTCATGCTCTATGCTCATTTTAACATGGGTAGGCATTATATTTTTCGATATTTCACACTGAGCGTTTGACATGAAGGAATTATTTCGATTCTAATTGGACACATTCAGTATATTTATAGGTCGAAGCGTACGAAAATACCGTAAACATGATTGGCTGTTTCTATTTCCTCCCCAAGGAGTCTGTACAGAACATTTCATATTTGTGTAAGTTTAAAAACTACGAGCAGGGTAGATATATATAAAGGTAGTAGTATACCGCTGTTCAAAACTCGTAAATCTATGCACAAAAAAAAATCGGGGTAACAAACCAAAACTGAGGGAAACGCATTAGATATAAGAGAAGAACAACGACACAACATTAAAATGTAACACACACAGAAACGGACTTAACATTAGACAAAATCCGATGATAATAACTAATATAACATTAAAACCAAATACATGAATTTGGGATAGAAACGTACCGTGACACGTCTCATAGTAATGTGAATTCACACTCGAGCAAAACAGTCACAATCGGGAATAAGTCACGCTGTAATTAAAAGATTACACGACGTTATGACAAACCACAATCGACCATGTGGTAAAAATGTCCTTAGGTAGTTTTGTCAAAAACACATCGTATGGATCAACTAATTCGTGAAGGTGTCCATAAAATTTACGGAGTGTCAATTTTAATCTGTCCTCCTCATAACTTTGTTGAAGCAGTTTCTGTGTAAGAAGCACACTTCTGTATATGAAGTCCGCATAGTGTGAACAAGCACGAGAATAACGTATCAATTGTGATATGTTAACACCATACGAAGGGGCAGAAGGTATGTTACTGCTGAGAAATGGGAAATCGATAATTGGGAAGTTGAAATCGTCCTGTTTATCATAGATTTTCGTGTGAAGTCGTCCATCTGCGTCAATATTGAGGAAAAGATCAAGGTATGAAGCAGTCCCTCTAGTATCAGTAGTATCTTTATTTTCAAGTTCGCTGGGATATACAAACCTTCTAAAATTCAAACTGACCACACGCACGATACACGCACGCACGATACACGCACGGTGAATGCACGATACATGCACGATAAGCGATGAGCGTTACACGGAGTATTAACGCAAAATGAATGATGAATGATGAACGCACGATACACGCACGATGCACGATGAATGATAAATACACGATACACGCACGATACATGCACGTTGAATGATTCATTGACGAATAAACAACGAACGCTTTTTACAATATTCCCAAAGCTATTTTATCTAGAATAGTATTTAAAATTGATCATTTTAAATACTTGTAGCTGTTTTGCCGATACCAGCATAATAGATAATATGCTTTTTTGACAGCTCGGATTCAAATAACTTAATTAAAGTCGGCTATTTTATAGGCACCGGAAATATTTGTGAACTTGGACATAAGCTCCTAACAATCAAAATATAGGGTCTTGATTTTGTTCAGCCCGAGAGTTTAAGTTTACGACAAACGAAGGCGAGACATTGTGTTACGCGAAACCCTTACTAATTTTATTTCATACAGTTAAAAATCTAAATTATATTTTTATTCATACAAAGTCCGACACATTATATCTACAGACAGTGGCTGGTTCTATAAATTATTTCAACTACATGTTTGATATAATTGATTGCAATAAATAAATGATCAAATGTATTTTTATTTTCATGTTAATATTTTTTCACTTTGACGGATAAATTTTATAAACGATTATAAATATTGTAAGCTGTTTTGGTATTCACTACAAGCATAGCAGAAATTAATTGATTCTTTTATGTTAACATGCACTGCAAATTTTTGTAGTTCTCTACATGTATACTTATCAACAGGACATATTAGGTTAATTTCACCAATGAATGAGTAGTTGAACAATATTTAGAACGTGTCAGTTTTTCGTTGATATTGCCGAAAATCAGTGATCCGACTGACACGAGCGAACTTACATAACAATGGATTAAACAATCATAATCTCTTTTTTTATGTAAGTTACAATGTTCCTTTTACTATCCATTGTTATCAGATTCGTATGTGTTAATTTAGAGCAAAAGATATTATTTTCTCAGAAAAATTTGATTCGTACAAATTGATTAGATCTAGCTAAGAAAATGACATTTACCAAATAATTAAAAATTTAAACATTTGTAATACCAAATATATCATAATATACTTCTGAAACGACTTTTCGTCCTGAATATGCATGAAATATTTGCCACTGGAGGTTTAAAACCAACCACTGAATAATCAATTAATCAAAGTTTGCTCTCAGTAAAAATGAATTAAACAATATAAGACACAATAGGTGTCTGTTGTTCGTTTGTAAAATCATACTGAATTTGTTTATATTCCTTATACAATTTCAAGTAAGTAAGAAAATTCATACATAATTTCAAATATCTTGACACTTCAATTTTTTAGGAGGTGAGATTCTCGGGGTTTTACCTAAAACTCTTTAGGAAAATGCAATTTTTAATTCTAATTTGAAACCAAACGGTAATAGATATCCCAATGTATTTTTTAAAATGCATGTCTAATTTGATAAGGAAATTTGAAAAATCGATCTCAATGGTAGTTGGAAATATTCAGTGCAATCATTTTGTGTCCGTGTCCGTCGTTGTCTTTCATACATATCAATTGGTGTATCCACTGTTTGCTGTTCGTAATCTGTTGTTTATAGCAGTCAGGCCTCGCGATCGGTGTCCAAATATAAGCCCCCACTTAGGTAAATTAATGATCATTTATAGGTGAGGGGCTATTTTTTTCGATGCAAACATTATTTGATTTCCTGAAAAAAACCAGCTTAACAATTTTCTATATTTTTTCATTTAATCATAAACCGATGCATATTAAATGATTTTTTTTCAAATTTAAAAACATCT
Source organism: Mytilus edulis (assembly GCA_019925275.1). Taxonomy (NCBI): domain Eukaryota; kingdom Metazoa; phylum Mollusca; class Bivalvia; order Mytilida; family Mytilidae; genus Mytilus; species Mytilus edulis. The sequence goes on along the minus strand of CM034354.1, from coordinate 60,516,240 downwards.
TTTTATGGTAAATATATCTAACTGTCAGAGTAATTTTCTTATCCAAACAATTATTTTTCATTTTTTAAGGTAATAGTGTTATTAATTTTGTAATTTGACACGTGTCTTATAGTTCAGTGATTTTCGGAAAAATTAACGAAAACCGGCACAGCCATTGTTCAATTAACATTTGTGATCTTTTATTAATTAAATTTGAATATATGCATTAAATATCAATCTCTATCTAGATAAGAAATTTGTTTAAATTGTACAGCACCCCTTTTAGTCCTTAGTAGCATATTATAACTCATTAGTGCACTTATGTGTCCTTAGCAGTGTTTAGACGCACCATTTTCTGCTGTTTGGTCGGATTGTTGTTTCTTTGACACATTCTCCATTTCAATCCTCCATTTTATTCAATTAGTTGTAATTCTCTTCATCTCTCTGTTTGGTGTTTTTGCAGACAAAAAAAATCGCAGAATTAATCTAAAAAAGCAGACATTAAACTCTTTCTTCTAAAATCTTTTAGCATTCAAACCTTATTGCATGGCATTGAATTAGTATTTTATTATCAGTCTTATCATATATTTTATGACCAGAATAATAGTTTCCTATATAATGATTTTTGACAGAAATTTGCTTACTTAATAATTGAAGAATTCGTTCTTTTTATCGACACATTTAAAATTGATGCCGTAAATGTTATTTTGCGCGACGTCAAACTGTGAAATATCGGGAAAAGATGCATTTTTTCGAGATTTAACCTTTAGCTTAAGACCATATGTCCTTCTTTTTTAGAAATAACATGTGGCTTGATACCGTACGGAGATTTGTGTTCCAACTATTATGAAGAAATTAACGACTTTTTTTTAACTAAAAAAAAAACAAACAAAAAATACCGTTTTTTTCTTAAATCAATTTCTGATCATTTCTTTTAACAAAAATCAATTATTAACAAAGAATTGTTACACAAATGTAGTAAGAACCCAATTTTGTAACGAAGATATTCCTTATCTCTTTACCGAAATCTGCATACCTTTATATTTTGAAACATAAAATGTTAAGGGTGTCTGCTCAAAGGACATTAAGAAAATGTCGAATAATTCAAACCCATTTGTCTTTTAAATTTAGAACATGAAGATATAATTTTTAGCACATATACACATGTACAAATTGATTTTGTAAAAAAAAAATCACTGTCGGTATAAAACTGTATCACATGCACATAATTTTCCTATAAAGCTTTAAATGTTAGATCATGAGGGTCTGAATGGGGATTTATTATTTCTGTATTCTACAATTTTAGGCAATTTGTTCCATAATTCGTTTTACCTTTTGCCGATCATTTTTTATTCCATATATTCATGTCTAGTACCTCATAATTTTCTTTTTCTATATATTTGTCTGATTATTTTCTGTATTCTTTATTTTTTTATCTATAATTTCCTTCTATAAACCCCCATCCACACCCTCATGTATAATGGTAGACGATAAACATTTTAGTATACATACCCACCATACAAATCACATATTGTTATTACTGGCCCGTTATTTCCACCTGGACACAGGACTTGTATAATATATATTACGTAATAATAACGGATATAGTAAATTCAGTAGGTAATAACCTGTATCAACGCATTTTAAAAGGGCATTGAAAAGATAATGTTTTTGCTTTTGCTCCATTGAAATACCTCATTGTGACTTGGAAAGAACAACAATTAAGGCGATGATCGATTCCTTTTTTTTTTTTTTGTGTATTTACGGATATGGTGTCTTCCTCCATATCATTTCTTTTTCTACTACATTATAATTTATATTTCTACAAAGTTCAAAAGTAATGTCACAACTATGTGGAAAACTTCCTTAACCATACTCCTTAACCCATAAACAAGACGGAGATACGTAAAATTAAACATATGTATCAGATATAAATGATACATACCTGAAGAAGGACAGTCAGTAGGATCAACATGTTCATGATGTTTGTTCTTCATTTATAATATATGTCATCTAAAAGGAAAAACAATAAACACATTAGTTAATTGACCATGAACTTTGCATAACAATACTTTTAAAATAATTCAACCTTTGGATTTATATTCTTGATACATCGTTGGTCAATGTCAATATGTTTGTTATATCTTTATTTCCATGTAAACAGTTCTTCAAGTTATTATTTTTAAGAAGAATTATATCCTAAATTATTAACATGCATGTCCACATGAGTTAATGATGAGATGATAAAAACGTATTTTGTAAAAGTACCAAGTGATTAAAATCAATCATATGTAAACAGGTAAATAGAAAGACCTCGATAATACTATTCTGTAAAATAGTTTCAATTTGATTCGGCAATACATACAGTGGACAAGCAAATAATAAAGTTTCTAACTTATGTTTGAAATTTTAAAATCCCAAACCTTGATTTTACAGGTGACCAATGGAAACAATAAAACGCGCGTACATTTGTTTTAATACATACAAGGCGACAAAGGGAGTGAATGCTTTCACCGGATTGAATAGGGAGGATTACTTGTAGGAACATCAAATAATATTTTAAAACGATCTGATGTACAACATGTAACGTGTCAAGGGCTCACTATTCTTAAATATTTATAAAACAAAAATGAACAGATGATCCTGAAATGTATTAAATGATGTTATCATTATCACTTAAACATGTTATTTTCCCCTTTTACTTCGATTTCGTATAAAAAGTAAGATGATAATTGTATTTCTTCGTACTAACCGGATCGTTTAGATAGGTTTTCTTTTCACACTGTTTTACACTAACCTGTCTGGAGAATTGTAGAATGGTTAATTTTGTTATACATTTTGTTAAATAGTAAATTTTGTAAATTTTGATAATTTTCACATTAACTTTTGTTTGGTATTTGAGTTTTCTTAGTTGTAAGTGCTTCTTTCAAATTATCATTTGAAAAAGAGAGGTTTGTTATATAATATAGTTATAAAGGCTCCACGATATGTAATGTAGAACAAGTAAACATTTTTTTTTAATAAGTAATGGACAAAACTACACACTATAGCATACAATGTGTTCATATATGGCAATAGGACCCCAATGTCACTCGCAAGAATTACGTCCGTCAGATGAATTTATGATACTTAGTGTTACTTGTTCAGTTAACTGCTTCTCAGTCAAACTTTATATTTGGTGTATTTTAAAACAGGACAAAGACTAATTGTCAATAGACGCTATATATGTATATACATTTCAAATGTTTACAAAGTATGACGAACATAATTGGTTTAATAATACACATTTAAAACACCACTATTTACCATAGTATTAATGTACGCTTATCTTAAAAACAAAAGAAGTCTTGAACTGTGATCTTTTTATTGGGTCGATTTCAAAAATTGTATAGATCTTTATGTATAAGTATTGTATTTTTAAATGCATAACAAAAACACATTTTGACAAAAAAAATATTTGTTCTGTCTTTATCCATTTAAACAATGAAAAACGATTTTAAATTTTCATTTATCAGAACTGTGCACAAATGATAATATGATCCTATAAAAACAATAATGGATATATAATTGACAAAGATCGATTGTGTAATTGTAATTTATAAATAATCAATACTTATTTCAACGGTTATAACTTGTATTACAAATATAGTTATGTATCGTGGAAGCATATTCACAAGAATCTCATCAACCGTACAATTATATATAAACATGGTATAATATATATGTATTACACCTACCGAATTATATATCAACACTGATCCAACAGAGTTATGAGAAAGAACGACTGAAATGTTATGACACAAATACGAATTCAATCATTTTAGCAAGTTTGGCTATTCATATGCTGTAAAACTGTCGTTTGTTTGTAGTTACGTTTTAACGATATTAAAATAATGTTTTTTAAATATACACAACGTGGAATTCCCATGTTTATTCAACTAAATATGCTTACCTGAAACTACTCGATTCAAATTAAAATAAAACAAATATGATGACATAAATGTTTAATGTTGTCCATTATAAGTTATTGACTGTCCATGTGGAAAAACATCACATATTCGTCATTGTAGTAACATCATATTTCCTATAAACAGTACGAAATCCATATAAAATGCTAGTATGTGATTCATTGTGATAAGCCCCAAACATTTACAAGTGTATACTGTACATTATATCGATTGATTTATAATAACTCGTTGTATTTCAATGAGAATTCTAACCAGGATACCTGATATTGTTCAATAGGAATTTAATAGACCATGCAAATGATCATTGAACTAAAGTTTGAAGTCTGGTATTTAACATTGACCTTCTTAAGAATTGCAAACATGTATTTAAAATTCGTCCATTAATATCATTTTTTATTTATTTAAGATAACTTTTCAATAAATGTATAAGGAATAATACAGTTTATTGATTAAAATCCAAACAAAATAGTAATAACCTATATATTTAAACAGATCATGTTCTAGTCTGTATAAAAATAATGAATTTCTTTTGAAAATGTGTTTAAAACTACTCCAAACTGTGATCCGATGTTGTACAAACATGAGGTTAGATTGAAAATAAGTCGTAACGTTGGTGATAACATAATTTAACGGTACCAATTTTCTTGCAGCAGATGCGCATTTCGACAATACATGTCTCTTCAGTGATGGTCGTGGCCAAAATATTTGAAGTTCAAAGCTTATATAAAAGATGACCTGCATTCAAAGTCGGCTTGCAAATGTCAGTCTGACGTTGAAGAACGACGTCTACATAACCTTGCTTTAAGAGTGCGACCTTACACTATGCCAGCACAACGTCGGATGTCATATATTGGTCGAACGTCTAAATAAATCCAAATATTGAAAACACACGTACACGACAAAAAATATACATTATCCTTCATATTAATATTTATAGAATACTAAATCCAAGAATTCAAATATAGTCAACGAGTGATCGATACAGTTGAACCCATTTAGCGGACGCAATATAATCGATTTTCTCTTTAGATTAGTTGATAGTTTTAAAAGTTCATATTATAATTGGTTTATTCGGGTGTTGGTTTTTTTTTGTGCCAATAAATAAATAAGACGCCTACGGGTGCGGGAGTTACATTGCTACATTGAAGACCCATTGGTGGCCTTCGGCTGTTGTCTGCTTTATGGTCGGGTTGCTGTCGCTTTGACACATTCCCCATTTCATTTCTCAATTTTATAGTCGAATGTGATGTGTTTACACAGATACTTGATAATATTTATTTATGCGTGCGGTTTAGTGACTTATTTTACCGTATTTTTATTTTGTACACACGATGCTCACTTATATTACATGTATATTGGAGATGTATTGTCTGAAAACTACTTATATATTAAGCGATTTTCGCTATGGTTGTTATTGCTATAGTTTTTACAACATGCATGGTACAAAGTAGTTTATTTTATCCCAAAATGATTGATGGGAGATGCATTTTGTAATCTAACCACTCTTCTAAGATTAAGCCCATCAGTTTGCCGTTTTGTCATATAATGAAAATTATATCATTTTTCACTTGATTCTTATTTTGAAATGTTTAAGAATATCCATCATAGGAGTTACTATGCAACCCCCTAGTGGATGATCAGCAATTACCATTCCTATACAATCCTAAACCGGACTAAGCACATATATGTTCTTTCGTTGTTTTCTTTTGTAGTTGATGTGTTTACCTCAGTGTTAGTTTGTAACACGGATTTGTTTTCTCTCACTCGATTTATGACTTTCGAAAAGCGGTACACTACTGTTGCCTATATTTTTAAAGAAAATCGGCTTCAACCTTTCCAGGCAGGGTAAATTTGCACAAAGCATTATGATAAAGTAAATCAACCCAAAGCGTTATTCACAGCGGAAAATGACTCCAAGCCTTCTGCATAAGGAAAATCAATACCAGTGTTGTCAACTTACTTATTTATAATACAAACGGGTCCGACCGGGTAAACTTTTACATGGGTGTTCACACCAAGTGTTTGTCCCATTAAACAATTACAACAACTTTATACACGGTAGCTACGTTTTATGCAAACAACATGTAAAAATACAATACTTTTTTAATCAATACACAATAAATATACAAGTTTTTCACAGGAACACGCAAATAAATAATTACAAATGAACAAGCAACGTTAATGTGTTTGAACTGCTGATCGCGTTATATTTAGCAAGGGAAACTACGATCTATAAATAGGGCAAAATATATATTTAGAACTTGATGCGGAGATCAGTAAAATAGTGTGTAATGCTGTTTACTTTTTGTTAAATATAATTCAAATATATTTCTTCTTATTCTTCAACATCTACATAAAAACAGCTTCTCTTTTCAAAACTAAAACAATTGCTGGGCGGAAGTTGACGTCAACCATGGGAAAGTGAAAGTACGGTAATAAATAAAACGTGACGTCGTGTAAATTGTTCTTTCACAACAACCAGTCATCTAAAGCATTAATTGTGTTATATACCAAGTTAAATTGTTGTCTACCAGCATTTATTATAAGGAATCGTAAAATTGAACACCAAATATAAAATTGAGAATGGAAATGGGCAATGTGTCAAAGAGACAACAAACCGACCATAGAGCAGACAATAGCCGAATGCCAACAATGGGTCTACAATGTAGCGAGAAACTCCCGTACCCGGAGTCGTCCTTCAGCTGTCCCCTAAACAATTATGTATACTAGTTCAGTGATAATGAACGTCATACTAAACGCCGAGTTACGCACAAGAAACTAAAATTAAAAATCAAAAGACTAACAAAGGCCAGAGTCTCCTTGACTTCGGACAGGCGCAAAATTGTTTTGAATGTTTTTGAAATCTCAACCCTCCCCCTATACCTCTAGCCAATGTAGAAAAAAAATCAAATGCACAATATTACGTAAAGTAAAACTCAGTTTAAGAAAAGTCCGAGTCCGATGTCAGAATATAAAACAAAAGAAAATAAACAAAATGACAATAATACACAAATAACAACAGACTACACTATAGCAGTTACTGACATGCCACTCCAGACCTCAATTAAACTAATTGAAAGATTATATACTGCACAATCCCTCCTGTTAGGGGTTTAGTATTTTATTTTTTTTTATTTTGATTTTTTTTATCCAACATATATAATATACAACAGTACAGTTATCAAACAATAAGTTCATATATATTAATGTAATATAATACAACCTATTAGAAAATGTATTGAACTTGAAAATAACATTTTGTTTGGATTTTATAATTGTATCTTATTAAAAAGGACATACAAAAAAAAATATAAAGAATTAATAAATAAAAGAATTAAAAGATGATTAAGAAAAAGAAAAAAAAACAAAAGCAACAAAAAACAAAAAACAAAAAACCAATATAAAAAAAAACAAAAAATCATTTTGATGTCTGCTAATTTTTTCATAGTTGCTAATCCACCAAATTATCCTGTAAAGCCTCTTGGTAAATGCACCAAGCTTGATTAAACTTTTCAAAACATTTATTTTTAACTGATATCTTCTTCTCCAAAATATAATGATGCTTTATTTTTTCAATCAATGCTGTTAAACTTAATTCTCCTTTAAAATATCGTGTATTATATATATATTGTTTAATCCAGAGAAAAATATTGTTTTGAGGGTCACCTTTGTACATTCGTGATAAATTTCCAAACAAAAAAATATCCTGTGTAAATGGTATACTTATCCCGTTATGGAGAAACCACATTTCAGTTTGCTCAATAAATTGTTGTACATAATAACAATCCCACAGTATATGTTCAATTGATTCAAGTTCAGTCTTACAAAAAGTACAATATGGGTTTTGCACAATCCCAATTTTGTTTAAAAATGTATTTGTTGCCAGAATTTTATGATTAATTCTATACTGAAGCCATTGTAGCTTAGTATTTTTTGTAATAGCAAATGGTAGTTGAAAAATCTTTTTCCAGTTTTGATTTTCTAAAACTAAAATTGCTTCCCATCTTTTTACTCCTGTAGGAACAGTGTTGTTTTTGTTCAGCACCAAATACATATCTTTTGATCCCTTTTTGCTTTTGAGAATGGTCTTTATAACTGATGGTATGAAAGGAGATACTTATTTATAATCTCCCCTTTTAATTTTTTTGGAAGTCTTAGTTAGCATAGAAATTATGCTATTATATTTCATGATGTCTATATCCATCTGCAAACACTGCTGAAATTGATAAAAATTTAGAAAGGTACCATTCTCCCCCACAAAATCATTTACATATAAAATACCCTTACTATGCCAGTCTTTGAAAAAAACTGGTTTGTTATCAATTCGGAATAGGTTATTCATCCAAATTGGACTGGAAAGAAAATATTCCCAGTCGTGCAAATTCATTTCTTTTTCAATTACCATTTGCCAAGCACCCAGTACATCTTTCCAAAATTTATTCTTAATACTTTGCTGTAGTTGCTTTACATAGCTATTACCACAACTAAATAATCTATCTTTATCAACATATGACAAAAATATATTTCGCCATTTACAATCATTTCTACAAATTCTTCTAATCCAAGTACATTTCAAAGCATTTATAAAAGCATGTAAATTAATCATTTTTAAGCCTCCATCACAATAATCTTTTTGTATTACATCTTTTTTCACTCTATGAACTGGTGAGTTCCAAATAAACTTATACATCAGTTCATTTATCTGTTTAATAATATCTTCACTTGGATTAGGTAGTGACAATATTAAATGATTTAAAATCGGCAACATAAGTGTCTTTACAACAGTAATTCGACCAATAATAGTAATGTTACGTCTAGACCATTGTTTGACTAGTCTTTTTATTTTTACAATATTTTCATCATAATTGATTTTAACTAGTTTTTCTAAATCAACATCAAAATTAACACCCAATAATTTAAATGATGTGCTTCCCCAAGTAAGATTTTGATTTGTACAAAGTGTCTCTGTGCTGTACTTTTTACTTCCAATCCAAATGACATGAGTTTTGGAAAAAGTATATTCAAACCAGAAATTTTAGCAAACCAATCTAGTTCCAATAATGACTCATTTAAAGATTCTTCACTACCATCTAAAAGTAGTGATGTATCATCAGCAAACTGCGAGAGTTTGTGTTTAACATCAAGAACTTTGATTCCATTTATATTTTTGTTATCTCTTATTTTTAACGCTAAAATTTCAGCACAAAGAATGAAAAGATAAGGCGATAATGGATCACCTTGCCTACAACCCCGTTCAACAGTGAAAAAGTCTGAAAGATTCCCTCCCTGAATGACTGCTGAATTAATGTTTTGATAGAGCACTTTCACCCAATTTATAATAGAATCGCCAAAATTAAAAAATTTCAATACATTTAAAAGAAATTCCCATGAAATGGAATCAAAGGCTTTTTCAAAATCTATCAGCAATAAAAGGCCTGGTATATCATTATCTTCAGTATATTCCATGATATCATAGATCAATCTTAGATTTTCCCCAATATATCTTCCACTCATAAAACCTGTCTGATCAGTATCAATAAGTTTAGTCAAAACTGTTCTAAATCTTCCTGCTATAACCCCAGAGCCAATTTTATATACAGTATTAAGCAAAGATATAGGGCGCCAGTTTTTTTTAAAAATGTCTAGGTTTGTTACCCTTTGGAAGACATGTAATTATCCCCTGTTTTTGAGTAACAGAAAGTTCCCCTTTATCATACCCTGCATTCAAGGATCTTACAACAAAAATTTTTAAGTCAGGCCAGAAAAATTCAAAAAATTCACTTGAAAAACCATCTGATCCAGGCGTTTTATTGCTTTTCATTCTTTTTAAAGTTTCACCAGCTTCCTGAACTGATATTTCACCTTCTAGTTTATCTTGTTCATCCAAAGATAACTTTCTAACATTTACATTTTGTAGACTATTTTCAATATCTTTGGGTTTACAACATTCAACATCTCTGTTTTTGTACAAATTTTCATAAAATATTTTAACCTGTTTAAGTATTTCTTTTTGGTTTAGTATTATACCATCATGAAATATATGAGAAGAAGGTAACCCGTGTCATGCCAATAACTGGTTTTAGAACAAATGTTTTTCGATGCAAAGACCCTATAAGTGAATCAGTATTACAGCCAAAATAGGCAATCTTTGATGACCTGACAACAATATCGTAACTATATCAATTCTTAATAAGTCTGTTTAAAGGTTTAGTTAGCTTTTAAAGTGAATACTGATATTTATATTTATATTGATATGTATTTTGATATTCATTTTCATTAAATATATAACACTATCCAATATTGCAATATTATACAGAGAAATGCAACGTGTATACTTAATGATCGCTTTCATTGAAAACATAAAGGTTAAAAAGATAAATCTGCTGACTGACTACATGTTAGCAAGATGTCTTGTATCAGCACATTGAATCATCATCTGAAAATTTTCATACTGTTTTTACATCAATGAGAATTGTGAGTTGTTCAAGAATATTATGATAAATATAATTATGATAATGACACAGTCAGTTCCAATAAATTTATCTTCTATGAGGCCCTTACATGTTGTACATACAAATCTAAATACAATCCAAAACAGATATTTACACATAGCTAATTTACAGTCAAGAAGTTCAATGTATCATTATTAACATGATAAGACATAAAATCTAAAGTTGGTTCTCCCTTTTCTATGTCTTTATATATGTATAAAACAAAAGAAGAAGTGGTATGATTGCCAATTAGAAAGCTCGCCACAAGAGACCAAACAACACAGAAATTAATAAATATAGGTCACCGTACGGCCTTTAAAATGAGCAAAGCCCATTCCGCATAGTCAGCTATAAAAGGCACCGAATTACAAATGTAAAGCAATTCAAACGAGAAAACTAACGGCCTAGTTAATGTACAAATGTTGAACGAAAAATAAATATGTACCAAATCAACAAACGACAACCACTGAATTATAAGCTCCTGACTTGGTACAGGCACATACATACATAATGAGGCGGAGTTTTACATGCTAGCGGAATTTCAACCCTCCTTTAACCTGGGATAGTGGTTTAAAAGTACAACATAAGAACAAACTATAAAATGAGTTGCAAAAGGCTTAAAAGAGGGACGAAAGATGCAAAAGGCTTAACTTTGTTTTCAGTGACTATACACGGAAACAACGACATATATTGCAGCATTGCGACAATTTCTGTCGTATGAAATTTTGAAAACTATTGTAAACAAAAGCATACACGAATGGATTCACACAAGAATTCGCATATGAAAGTGAATTGGCCAAAAATTTGATAAGATATGTTGTGTTTGTTTTTGGAAAATTGGAATCAAATTTTAAGCAAATAACAATAACATGAATTGGAAACCAACATATTATAAATAACACAAAAACAATAGCAATCATTCTTGTCACTCGTTTATTTGATCGAGCATTCCTCTCTGCGTTTCTTGTGTCAGTTCGATTTGACATGTTTCCCCTCTAAAAATAAAGCAGGCGTAGAAATATAGTGTAGTATGAGCTATAAAACTTTGTTTTACATGTTTTGCTCTTCTGGGACATATGAATTTACAATAAGTTTGAGGTTCGTGTTTAAGAATTTTAAGTTTATCAGTATTGCTGTGTTTGGATTACTGTTCGTTTGTTTGAATACGACGTATTAAGGAGGTACACCTAGGTTAAGGGAAATAACTCTTAAAATCATAAGTACGTTTGTGTCAGCCATTTTCATATATATGTTCTAAGCTTCTTTGATATATAGATTATTTCCAATCTGTTTCAGGTAAATGCTTAAAATTCATTGACGAAACTTGACTTTTACAAAAGCATCACTGATTTAAAGAGCTATTTTCCTTAACCTAGGTCTACCTCCTTAAATAGGTAGGAACTCATTGTTATTTGCGTTTATGTAAGCAACGTGGATTTTTTTTTTTTTCATTTAACGTTCGATCTGTCTGAAAAAACAAAACACAACTTATTCTACCTTACAATAAAAAACACGATCAAAAGACAAACAAAATTTTACTGATACAATATTGACAACTACAAAAAGACCAACATGATCCCGTAAAAACATAATGGTTGATACCAGGCTGCGGAAGGATAAACGAGAGTTTTTCTACATGTGACACCCGTCATATTGCATAAGTTAGTACAAGCACATTTGGCAAAAGAGGATTGTTGTTACGAAAATTAGAACATATCCGATGTCATCCGTGAAACAGATATTCCGTACAGTCAAACAACTCCAGATTGCGGATGTAATATGTTCTAATGTATGATTTCAACTTTTTACTTAACACTCTTGGTTTTTTAGCTTCTTTTTAAACAGTAACCCTCTATTAAAGATTCAAATTAGATATTCGGAAACTAAAACAGCCTCATTTTACAATTTTAGGGGCAGATTCGGATATGAGGCAGACTTTAATGTTTCTGTTGTTTTATCTTTTATGTAAAGTTCGTTTGGATAGATGCCTTCTTAACATGGGACTACTGTGACAGAAGATAGCATTTATATAATACAACTCTTTGGAAAAGGACAGCACTGGATTATTAGACGATAGCATCTTAAAATAGGATTTCTAAGTTATATGGCAATGCTAGATGATTTTTTTCTTTTTAAAGAGCTCCTATTTTCAGTGAGCCTCATATTGATAAACGAATTTATACACAATAAAAGGACTTATAGTCGATAATGTCGGATAAATACAGGTAAGTAGAAGTAGTATGATTGTTTCACAAATAGCAACAAAAATACCGAAATGACACTAGTTTTACTGCGATACACATAAGATACAAAAAATCTATATGTTAGTGAAGAATAATTTAAAGTCAAAAGCTATTGATAGCTAAAGTATATTTTCTTTTTGATGTTTATGATGAAAGCATTTCACTATATATGTTTTATATATTGTTAACGCATAGCAATTATTTTATGTTTCATAGCAGTTGACAATTACGCATTGTAAAATACTTACCTCCGACAAAACAATTTCATTACTTGGGTTCCTCCATAAAGCACGTAAAATGAAGGAATAGCACACTGTCATGATTATCAAAGGGAGGATGAATGTTGTTAAAACAATTGTTAAGGTGAACGTTTTATCAAATAGTTCTGATGGCCATTGAGTTTGGCATGACGTCAATGTTATATTTTCATATTCAGATACATATGCGTTGGTAAAAATTAAGTATGGGCTGCATATCAATACTGACACTGCAAAACAAACAATAAAGACACGTCAGAAAGGCAAATGGAAAGTAGAAATGAAAAAAAACAACATTATTATTATTATTAAAGCAATTATGTATTAGTCTAAACTGCTCGCCTTATTACGTATGCAAATATGAATATATATATATATACACACAAATTAAAAACACACAAGGCTCCGTCTTGAACTTCGTATTTCACCTCAAATGGTTTACTTTAACAAGTTTGACAAAGATTTACCCGAATATGACCTACCGTTTACGAACTATCACTGGGTTAGAACTAACAAAAAGTATAATAACGGGTGGCACATGTACATGTAGTGCAGAATCTTCATACCCTTCCGGATTACCGCAGATCCCACGCTGTTTCTTAGTTGAATTCGTCTTTCTTGGTCTTTTGATTTTTTATGTTGTGGTTTTTGTACTGTTGTTTATTTGTTTGGTCCTTTCTATTTACCTTTCGTTCTCATTCTATTTTTAACTTTTTTTAGTTTGAATGTCCTTTCGGTATTTTTTGTCGCTATCGGATCTCTTTAATAAATAAACAGTATGCCACATATTCAGTTAATGTATCTAGATTTTGGAACCATTTCTGACCTGTCCATACGACAATGCTAGTTGCTACAGCTTTTCCAAGTGTTCTCCACTTCCTGGAATTGACAGGATTAATAATGGCGTGATAACGGTCCACTGTCAGAGCTGATAATGTCCAACAAGTAGCATACAGAGTAACCTATGAAAAAGAATTGTAAACGTTGGTTCTTTAATCTATGTGTTAGCTAGACCAAACAAAATATAAGAACAATTGTTTTACCCCATGAAATAGTCTTAAATGACACAAGATATTAAAAATCGTTTTAGCCTTTTAAAATTATTCTTTACTAAGTGATACTTGAACGGCCTTGTACACATCGGACAATTTAATTGAATTAATGTTAATGCTGTTTAATGTCACATAGCGATGGCATAATAAGTAAATAAGTTTTGAAACCAGCTTCTGTCTTTTGGTTTCTTCAACAACCAGATATAAATATATTTGTATCCTTCGTTGTGGTGAAAACAGTTTCCTTGACAACGTAAATGTTCGTTTCGGTAATATTTTTTTTCGAAATTTTATAGGTATTTCCATTGTCACAAATCTTACCCCTTTTATAGCAAACTTGTTTATATACTTGTATGCATCAAAATGAATGATCACCCTCCGTTCCTAAATTCCTTTTAAACCGTTAAATAAACTTATATAATACTAACGAATTTAACATTGTATTTAAATCTTTTATCACCAATTTAAATATTGATTTTGTTATCATTAAATCTAAATCATACTATTGTCGTTTGGTTATGTGTTACATATTTGTTTTTCGTTCATTTTTTTTGTTTTAACATAAAATAGGCCGTTAGTTTTCTCGTATGAATTGTTTTACATTGCCTTTTAAAGCTCACTATGCGGTATGGGCTTTGCTCATTGTTGAAGGCCGTATGGTGACCTATAGTGGTTAATGTCTGTGTCATTTTGGTCTTTTGTGGATAGTTGTCTCATTGGTAATCATACCACATCTTCTTTTTTATATATACTATTGTTTCATGGTACTATAATCTGTAGATACTAATATTTACTCATTTTACATGGTCAAGTTTTTTCCAAACCTGTTACTGACCGTCTGTACAATAAATCTTTGTATTCTAGGAGTGTACTGATTGATATTCCAGTTTAAGATACAAGATTTTTGAAGTATCATGTTAGTTATTGGCTTTGAAAAAGTTACCTCAGATCCGTTAGTCACGAAATCAGAACTTATTGTTTATGGAATATGTATAATATGTTAAAATTTTAAAGACATACCTGTGTAAAAAAGTGTAGTGGTTCAACGCGTCCTATTATTATTGCTAATCTTTGTATCATGATATATTTGTAATGATGACAAATAAATGTGTTTGAAATAACGGACAGGCAACCATATGATATGCAAATTCAGTCTTTGGCAGGCGAATACAAAGTAAGAAGCAAACGTTAGAAGATGGTTTCTTGCTTTCATACATATAATTTTGTTTACAAGTATGACATGGCAACAGTATAGATTTTACAATAATTAATTTGTGAAGACGACTTTTTTATATACTGGCAGGTGAAAAAAGATTCAGATTAAAAAAAAATACTCACATACAATAAATAGTTTGTGAGCTTGCAGATGAAGTTTCCAAAAATCCAACTTGGCAATACCGTTCGTAGTAAAGTAACAGGGACCACAAATAGTATGAACATCAAATCAGTGAAAGCCAGATTTATCATGTAAACGTTTGGCACTGAACGCTTCTCGTAACGTAGCTTAACGAAGATGACTAGCCCATTTCCTATAGTTCCAACAATAACAATTAAACCCCATGTAACACAAACTAGTATGTTGTATGGTGACCGTACTGTTTCTAGTGAAGTCTCGTTAAATCCTAATGCGTTTGAAAATACTGTTTGGTTTATTGATGCTGTCGGCATTTTCAATGTTTGTTGTTGTTTCCTGAAAAGAAAAAATGTTTTCGACGTTTGTCTTTAGATAGCCATAATTATTTGTGACTAAATTTATAATGCTAGTATCTTGAGTGGTCTTTTAGGTACATAAACTACCTTTTATAAACATAACCTTAATATGTTTGAGGCCAATTCGCATTCGTTTGTTACAAATAACACTTTGTGAGGCACATGCTAAAATACCAAAAATACCAATATTCACTGCTGTAACTCATCCAAAATCTAAAGAAGGTGTATAAATTAAACAGAATAAATAGTTTGTTGACATTCAATCATCGATTTTGTTGTGCTGTTGGCATTTGCAATGTTTGTTGTTGTTTCCTGAAAAGAAAAAAAATGTTTTCGGCGTTTGTTATTAAGTTTAGATAGCCATAATTTATGTGTGACTAATTTTATAATGTAAACATCTTTATCGGTCTTTTTAGATCCAGAAACTACCTTCTATCAGCATAACCTTAATATGTATGATGCCAATTCGTATTCGTTTGTTACGAATAACACTTTGTGAGGCACATGCTAAAATACGAAAATGACATCAAAATATAATATTAAGCATCTATTTAAAGAATCTAAAGAAGTTGTATAAATTAAACAGAATAAATAGTTTGTTGACATTCAATCATCGATTTTGTAGTGTTTGTATTAATTATTATGGTTTCATGTTCAATATTTTGTATTTAATCATGTTTCGTGTATCTGAGTAGTTATCAAAGTACAAGGCTTATTTGATGCATCAGACTCGCGTCTACATAAGATTCATTAGTGATGCTCATATTAAAATAGTGAGAAAGAAAAACTAGTATAAAGTTGAAGAGCAGTGAGGACCTGAAATTCCAAAAAGATGTGCCAAATACCGCTAAGATAGTCTATCCCTGGGATAAGAAAATCCTTGACATTTCGAATAGTTCATTCTTTTGCAAGTAGTAAATTTATGAAAATGACCATATAATGGATATTCATGTCAACATTTAGGTGCAGACTACTGGGCTGGTGATACATACGGGGACGAAACATCCACCAGCAGTGGCACCGACCAAGTGGTGTAGATAGTTATCAAAGCTACCTCTAACGCCACTGAAATAGGAGACAAAAATACAAAAGGAACATTCAAACTAATTGATTAAACATTAACTGAATCAGCCATGGCAAAAAACGAGAAAGCAAACGTTCAGTCGAAAAGCAACAGAACACAATAAACAAAGTAAACTGAAGACTGTACCCTCACCCCCACCCCCATCCCACCCCCCCCCCCCTCGCAAAATAAAAGTATTCTCATGTGCTCCGGATCGGTAAGCAGATGTTGCCCCACATTGGCACCCGCCTAAAATGTTCTTATTTGTATGCGTATTTTTAAAATTAGCATGCGTTCCACCAAAATGAGAAGTGAAGTTTTACCTTTTTTCTGTTCTTTCTATTACGTACCTTTACTGTTGAACTATCTAATCATCAATCATCCAATTGAAAGCAAATTCAGATTTCCCTCATTAATTATTCTCCTTCAAATTCACAAGTAGAGTTTCTGGAAGTTTAAAAAAAAGGAGCACTGAAATAAGTCTTTCAACGCCAGCTAAATATTAAAAGAGTTTGTTTACAAATAGATACGCTGTATCCGTGTTGATTGATATTGCAAGTACGTTACTACGGATATGACATTTATAAATATTTTCATATTTCCTATCAATTTCTTTTTTGAATTAATTGATAATTCCCTTGTGATTTACTACTCGAAATATTATAGTTGTCATATAAATCATTCAAATTAGACGATGATTATCACAATTTAGGATAACATTTATACATTGGATTCATTGATTCAGTTATTTTATTGTTGTGTTACACGTTCATACAGCTCTTAATTATTAATGTTTTAATTACATAAAGTATCAAACTATTGACTATGACAGAAATATGATAAAATAAGTAAAACCAACGTTTATTATCCACTGTTAAAAATATGTTTTAAACAAACCGAAATGGAAATGAAAGCTAATTCTGGTATTCCTATATATATTATCAGTAAATAAACTCATTAACGGTACCACGATTAAAATTATGTAGGCAGGACGTGCTTTATTATAACAACAAGTTCTGTAAAACATAAATCATATTCACAATTTTAAAACAAATTACTGTCTAGTCAAACCTACATATAAAATTGACTCACCGAAAAAGAGACTTGTGTTACCAAGGATATTCAAATTTAAAAGAAGAATCTGCTTACCTTTCCGGAGCATCTGAGATCACCCCTAGTTTTTTGGTGGGGTTCGTGTTGTTTATTCTTTAGTTTTCTATGTTGTGTGCTGTTGTTTGTTTGTCTTTTTCATTTTTATCCATGGCGTTGTCAGTTTGTATTAGATTTATGAGTTTGACTGTCCCTTTGGTATCTTTCGTCCCTCCCTTATACAAACTTGCAAAGCCATGGCAAAACACAAACGAAGAACACCAAAAGACATACAACAACAATCAACAAACCAGATATACTAAAAACGTAATAACACGAACTTCACCTAAACTGAGGGTGATCTCAGGTTCTCTGGAAATGTTAACAGATTCTCTTCTACACTTGCACTTGTTGTGTTGCTGCTACAAATACAAACCTGGTGGTAAGTCATATTGAGTAGATCACATCAAATGATGAGTTACAGGTGGTGAAGTTAAAATCATTCTTTTGGATATTTTACGTTTATCATCATGAGTTTATTGAATGTTATGGCATATGTGTTTCTCAGATAACGACAGAAGTTTTCCAATATAGTTATCACAATTACCTCTCCTTGGTTTATCTGCTCATTTTAAATTATATACTCCTTAAATAAGTCATAATAGGACACTCAAGCTCTGGAATTTAACAATTTTTCAGATATGTACTCCATATGCTGTCGTTACTGATTGTTACTTCCTTGTAATTTAAATTTCAGAATTGGGAAGCTGTACCATAACATTTTTTTACTCAACCGACCCTCAGTTTTAAGTCAAGATATGAGGCCCACTGAAATGTTTATGTTTAATCTTCGTTTCAAGTTTAAGATGAAAAATGCGTTCTAAATTTGAACTGTTAATTGAGATGGTGTCATCTGTATAGCGGATTTTTTTAAAAACTAATGTTTGCTACTTCATTCGTTGAACTTATAGCTTTTCCGGATTCGCTCTTTTAATTGCGAGTAATAACATTCGCTGATTATAAACCATGTAAAACTCTGGGTTTAGGTAAAAAAAACTTTGAAGAGGATATAACTTTTATGTTTTGACAGCTAATATGTGTATCTGTTTATTTTGAGAGAAATGTTTAAAATATTACAAAATGAAAAGAAAAAACAAAGAAAAAACATAATTTTCTTTTCCTATAATGTTTAAGCCATGGTTAATATTTCAAACTAAAGAAAACCACAAAACTGAAATCAGATTCCTCAAGCATGGCTGTCTACCTTTCTCCCTACAATTATCAAGAGTAATATAAATATCTCAGATCATATTTTCTTTTACACTATCAATTTGGAAAATGTTCGAGAGTATTAACAAGTCAAAACACAATGGGGATGTTTCTTGTAAATATGAATCATTGAGCCAAGTTGAAATATCGCTGTTCTATTCCTCCTAATTTATATAGTAATGTGTTTCAACTAATTATGTATGAAATATTCTATCAATTTACAAATACTGTTGGTTTTACTCTATATTATTCCAGGCATGGGGGATCTAATGATCGATTTAGTGACTGAAATGCTTTAAACAATGGGGAATTTTGATTTTCATGATAATTCAGTATTATAAAAGAGGAACGAAAGATACCAAAGGGACAGTCAAACTCATAAATCTAAAACCAACTGACAACGCCATGGCTAAAAATGAAAAAGACAAACAGAAAAACAATAGTACACATAACACAACATAGAAAACTAAAGAATAAACAACACGAACCCCACCAAAAACTAGGGGTGATCTCAGGTGCTCCGGAAGGGTAAGCAGATCCTGCTCCACATGTGGCACCCGTCGTGTTGCTTATGTGATTACAAATCCGGTAAATAGTCTAATTCGGTTGGTCACATTCATGAAAGGGAAGGGGATTGTAGTTACGACGTAAGGAACATATCCGATATCATTTGTGAAACGGTTATTCCATAACGGTCAACCAACTCGTGATGGCGTCCGTAAAATTTACGAAGGGATGATTTCAACTTCACCATTTGAAACTCTTGGTTTAATAGCTTCCTTGTGTGCAGTAACCCTCTATCAAGAAAATCATGATAGGAAATGCAAGCACTGGAATATCGTATCAATTGGGAGATATATACCCCGTATGCAGGTGCTGCTGGAATGTTGCTACTTAGAAATGGAAAGTTAACAATTGGAAAGCTGAAATCATCTCTTTTGTCGTAAAGTTTTGTTTTCAACCGACCCTCATTGTCAATTTCTAGATGTAAGTCAAGATATGAAGCCGACCTAACTGTATCTGTAGTATCCTTTATCTCCAATTCGATGGGATAGATGCGTTCCACATAGTCACCAAATTTTGAATTGTTTAGTGAAAGAACGTCATCTATATAGCGGAAAGTAGAGTTAAAGGATATTGCTAACTTCTTATCTTTCTTCCTAAGAAGTTCCTGCATGAAGTCAGCTACATAATAATAAAGAAACAAGTCGGCAAGTAGAGGGGAGTTTGTTCCCATTGGGATGCCGACAGTCTGTTGAAAAACACGTCCTCCAAACGTTACAAATATGTTGTTAATTAAGAAATCAAGCATCTTGATAATATCGGTTTCAGAGAATTTTTTGTTTGAATCAGAGTGATTCTTTACAAAGTATGATTTATCCCTCCCTAAGACAAGATACTTGTATCGACGTTGGCCATTCTTTTTTATGAAGCAAAGTAATACCAACTCTTTCAATTTGTCTTTTAGTTTGGAATGTGGAATACTTGTGTAAAGAGTAGAAAAGTCAAATGTTTTAATACTGTTACAAGATGAAAGAGAGTTAGATTGTATGTACTCTAAAAGATCTTTGGAATTTTTTAGTATCCACATCTGATTCACGTCACCTCTAGAATAGGCAGTTTCACAATAACTTTGAAGTCCGTCTTTGATTGCTGATAAAATAGATGTTAATAATTTAGAAAGAGGTTTCGTGGAGCACTTGGAAGACCCAGCAATATATCATTGTTTGTAAGGACACTTATGTAGTTTAGGTATCCAATACAGTGATGGAAGATCCAGTTCTTCATCTTTGGTTGAAATACCAAAGGAACAAAGAACAGACCTATGATTATCCAGGATTTCCTCTTTGGTAAGTGTCGTGAGGGTATATGTTGAGTTTCCAAGTGAATTGTCTATACCTAATTCGTTTATCAAGCAATTAATGTAGTGACTTTTACAGACAAAAACGATGTTATTTGGGGCTTTGTCTGCGGGGACAACAACATATTTATCATGGAGGTCGGATAAGTGTTTAGCAACATTTGGGTCTTTAAAGATTGACGTAGCATGGGCATTGATGAACCCATTTAGTTTCTTAATTCTGATTTGTATTAACGACCTCACTGCTTTAATCCATTCGGATAGAGTGTCTACGTCTTCCTTTTCACGTTTAGCCCATTGCCTGGCATAATCCTCGACTGAGTCCATCAAAATTTTAAAGTTGTATTTCCAATTGATGGATTTAGGCTCACGATATTTCGGACCTTTCGATAACACATTTCGTAGAGAAGTGTTATTAACAATGTTAAGGTCCCCGGTAATAACGTGGCCAGCAGGATTATATGTGAATTGGGAACTAGCAGAAGTGCAATCAGGAGGTTTAGACTTGAAGTCGTCAATATCGAGATTCTGCAAAACGCGTTTGTAATTGAAAATTTTAGTTGCAATAGGTTTGGTATAGGTATAAGAAATTATTGGTACAGACTGGTCTTTGAAATAAGGAGGTATTTTCGATTGAACTAATTTATGATGAAGGATATTGCCTAGGTTAACGCCATCGAGACCTTTGTTGGCAAAGGAAAGATTTTGAAAAGATCTTTTCTCTTTTTCATCTTTTCCAATGCGAACTGGCTTGAAAAGTCTGTGACTTGCTATATCCGAAATTATAGCTTGAAGTTTGTATTGGTTTGAATGAGGGTTTGTAACAGTGGATTCCAAACATAATTTGAACAGAGAATGAAGTTTTGAAAGAGGTGAATAAAGTTTCGTGCGAATGTGATGAATACCTAACGGCTTTTGTATGAAGGACAGCAAGTCATTAATAGAGACATCATGCAAAGAAGGTGATGTATAATGACGATGACCATGACTGCGTCTACGTCGAGGAGTCGAGTTGAAAATATTCATCACATTCACCGAGTTACACGAAGGACTAGATAGTTGACAGAGCAAAATATTCAAAAATAAATTTAAATGTTATTTTAAAAAAAAGGGCGTTGGACATCAGCACTATTATCAGTCCGAATCTTTTTGTAATTTGAACTATAGCCACGCCATTGCTTGTTTCACCTTTTATCTTCTTTTTTTTTTGTATTACCATGTTTAATCTAGAAAACTATTCCATATATGATTGTTTTTCTAAATGTTTATGATAAATATAAACGAAAGTATTTTTTTGTTTAATGTAGATGGAATTTAAAGAGATTTGATAGAGTGTTCTTGTATTATAAACAAACACATAAACCAGATAGAATAGTATCTTGAAACTGCAACAGTAGTTTTTTAGAAGCAATAAACTAAAGAACTATGTCAATTGGAAATGCTCTGATACTATATATGCGCTTGAATTTTTACTTGATAAAATCTTTGTTCGCTTTGGAGATTCCGTATATCGTCAAGTTATTGGAATTCCAATGGGGACTAACTGTGCACCACTTATCGGGGATCTGTTTTTGTATTGTTATGAGTTACAATTTATGACTAAAATTAGCAAAAACCCATCGAAACCACATTTGTTACAAAAATTTAACAATACTTTTTGATATTTGGATGATATATTGGCTCTCAATAATGGTGACTTCAGTATATATACTAAAGAATTTTATCCTGTTGAACTTACTTTAACTAAAGCTAATACTAACAATGACCACTGCCCTTTCCTCGATCTTGATATTTATATCATTAACGGGAAGCTTAATACAAAAATTTATGATAAAAGAGATGATTTTTCATTTCCTTTTGTTAATTATCCATTTTTAGATGGTGACGTTTCCTTGTCACCATCTTATGGTGTTTATATATCTCAACTTGTACGATTCGCTCTTGTATGTAACAACGTATTAGATTTTATGTATTACTGAAAAATTATTACACCAGGGTTTTCGATATCACAAACTAGTCAAAACATTTACTAAATTTTATCATCGGTATAAGTAAATAATTCGTAAATATAACTCAACATGCAGACATCTTATACGTTCAGGTATTTTACGTCCAATCTGTTATGGTGATATTCTTTACAAAGCACAAAAATATCAGTATTCACCTCAAAAGCTTACAAAACCTTTAAACAGACTTATTAAGAAGGGATACAGTTACGATACTGTTGTCAGGTCATTAAAGATTGCATATTTTGGCTTAAATATTGATTCACTTATAGGATCTTTGCATTGGATTTAACACATTTATTTAAAAACAGTTGTAGGCATGACACGGGTTATGTTCTTCTCATATATTTTATGATAGTATGATACTAAACTCCTAACGGAAGGGATTGTGCCTGATATTCATATGATGACGACTCGGACTTCTCTTGAACTGAATTTTAATGTGCGTATTGTTATGCGTTTATTTTTCTTCGTTGGCTAGATGTATAGGGGAGGATTGAGATCTCATAAACATGTTTAACACCGCCGCAAGTTTGCGCCTGTCCCAAGTCAGGAGCCTCTGTTCTTTGTTAATCTTGTATGATTTTTTATTTTAGTTTCTTGTGTATAATTCGGAGTTGAGTATGACGTATTTACCGGATTTGTTATCACATAAGCAACACGACGGGTGCCACATGTGGAGCAGGATCTGCTTACCCTTCCGGAGCACCTGAGATCACCCCTAGTTTTTTGGTGGGGTTCGTGTTGTTTATTCTTTAGTTTTCTATGTTGTGTCGTGTGTGCTGTTGTTTGTTTGTCTTTTTCATTTTTACCCATGGCGTTGTCAGTTTGTTTTAGATTTATGAGTTTGACTGTCCCTTTGGTATCTTTCGTCCCTCTTTTATTATCACTGTACTAGTTTACATACTTTTTAAAGGGGCCAGCTGAAGGACATCTACGGGTTCGGGAGTTTCTCGATACACTGAAGACCCATTGGTGGCCTTCGGCTGTTGTCTGCTCTATGGTCGGGTTGTGGTCACTTTGACACATTGCCCATTTCTTTCTCAATTTTAGATATAAAACATATTGTTAGTTTTCATTTCCATTTGACAAGGTGGATCTTTATAAATTTGGCTGCTCCTCTTTTTTCTTTTTTATATTAGTGTCTACGTCTGATATGTATTCGGACTAGAAAGACCTATTCTTGCAGTGTTGGGTCTGCTGTTTTTTCCTATTTCATCTTGCTCCGACTTTATGGTCGAGGTTGATACAGAGTGTCTGGTCGTTCTACTACAGTCTCATATATTATTTGCTCTCCAAATTTATTTATTTTTATTTTGATCGTTCGTAGTGAAGATCATCAAACATAATCACTTCGAACGCTCGGAAGTATATACAAGTTATTTTCATGTGCATTGTTGGTTTTTTTTCGTACCCAATTTTGTTCTGTATATATGCATTTCCGTTGTTTAACATATAGTCTCTTTTGTCTTAATAATTAAATTATATCTTATTTTATATCTGCAAACCATTGAATAGAAAACAGGAAATACTTGTAAGTTGTTGTAAGCGAAAACATTATGTAAAATTTCTTGTTTTAACTGATGAAATGTTCAAAATTACACCATTGTTTAATATCAATACATACTAACTGGTTTCTTTCATTTTTCTAAATATTATTTACAAAATTGTTGTTTTTTTTCAGTTCGACTTGGGATATAATTTGTTATCCTCTTCAATAGGTTTCATGTACCTTCACCACAGGGTTTTTCATAGGAGTGTAGTCCTCAGTCTTTAGCTTTCTTTGTTATGTTTTAGTATTGTTATTTTATTTTCGTCATTTTTCGTGTTTTATCATGGCACCTCAGTTTGTTTTTGACTTATGATTTTGAATATCCATTTGTTTTCTTTCTCTTCTAATACGATCACTGATATTTATTATGTACTTTGTAATTCAAACATCAATGTATGTGCACATCCATGTCTCTTGATATACAGCCTGATAAAGTGCTTTAATCGGGAAAACACGAGAACAAACCTAATATTTCATTAAAGATGCGCATTTTGTTTACAAAAGACTCATCAGTGACGGTGGAAAAAAATATGGGAAAGGTCCGAAGTTGTTTGCCAATCACAGATAAGGTAGTCCCACAGTTGTATACCATACTTGAATTTTTAAATGAAAGCATCTAATAATTATTTGATAATTACAGCTGTGACAACTACGTATAAACATGATTCAGTACTGCTTGATGTGCGGATAAAATAGCACTTACACAAGTATATAACGGAAATAAAGATGAAACTGCAAATTCCTTTGCGATACATCATAAGGGTTTACAAAAAACTGAACAGGACAACAGACATTCCATATCGACAAAAGTACACCAGACTGCACAGGAAGAAACGGGCATACCAAAAATGTCCAAATAAATACTTTCAACCGATTTTTCCAGGGTATATGGTTATTTTTCAAAAACTTCAATTAAGGAAAAGCTTCCCTCTTTTTTGGCTTATAAGTTGTTTCACATTGTGTCGTGATGAGGGTTTGTATAGCTTAAAATTCAATATGCAAGAAATTTCCTCATTGTTAAAGATCTAGAGTGACCTAGATTTTAATCACTACATCCATTAGCTACGCTGAATTTTTTTTTCCTTAATGCAAATTTTTCCTGTTTCTTTTTATTATCAAGGCAAACATTTTTGCTTCAAAATATACCGACATCATACAGTAACAATCATGTTGGTTCTCACCTGTTGTCTTTCTATACTATTTTACGTGAATCTGAAACACTGTAAACAGAATAACAACTAACGTGCAATAAAAAGAGACATACATAACTTGGTTGTTTCTATATGGTGGTTTTTTTCTACAAATCAACACAAGCTAGCATTTATTTTGAAAAAAATATGGACAAGATATAAATTCAAGATTAAATTGTTAAATAAAATTTAGTATTCGAACACTAGTAAAAAATGAATAACAATAAACTCATAAAGTGTATACAAAATCAGGTATAGAACAACAAACAATTAAAGCAAGTGATTACGTTGACTATTACATTGACGAACAAAATCACAACTATTGTTAAACTCCTCTTGTAATGGGGAAGAGGTAGTTTTATACATTCTCCAAAAAACTAGGGTTCGTGTTTTTGCATATTAGTAACTCAGGTTTATTTGGTAACAAAAGGCCTGGATAAAACCACAATATTAATTAATTTTTTTTTAACCTGAACTTTTTTTTGTTTTTTCTTTTATTGGCCTTTTAAACTTTTTTTATTCAAGCGTCGCTTATTGGACGAAACGCAAGTCTGTCGTAAATACTAAATTTCAATTCTGGTATCTTTTATGAGTTTTTTGTACGGTCACGTGATCAGAAGTTTGAATAATAAAAATCAAATAGGTAAACATATTTTGAAGAATGGATGGCATTGATGAAAAAAAGGGGTAGGTCCGGTAAGGGCCGATTTTGGCCTCAAATTTCAAGTTCATCTGACGAAAGATTTTAGACACTTTTTAAACACTTAAGTGTCTATTTCAGTTGATCCAATTAGTTTATGGAAAAGATTTTAACTGATGTACTCATTTAAAACGCTCCGATTCTAGATTAAATCTGAAAAATCTATCAAATATGTCAAAATATGTTTCTTTTCAGATGATTTTTGTCCGCATCTGTGTTCATCCTCAACCTTTATTTATATTATGTATTATCGTCAAATACAACTTACATTTCAATATAAAGAATGAACACAAATGCGGCCACTTTCATTTAAGACGGAAACCGTCTAAAATTTAACTAAAATGCTAAAATTGTGAAGATTTCAGTAATTTAGCATGACTTAATGATGCTAGTACCCGATATATGTACATTGTTTTGTCAAAAACTGCTCATATTTATGTAGCAGAAGCATTTTAGTTTCCAATAGATAACTCAAAGTTTACATTTCAACAAGTTTGTAAAACTGCTATATTTTTGGGCCAAAACGTGGTCTTACTGACTTTGATGAGTCTTATGTAGACGAAACGCGCGTCTGGCGTACTAAATTTACACCACTGGGTCGATGCCACTGCTGGTGGACGTTTCGTCCCCGAGGGTATCACCAGCCCAGTAGTCAACACTTCGGTGTTGACATGAATATCAATGTGGTCATTTTTATAAATTTACCGTTTACAAAAGTTTGAATTTTTCGAAAAACTAAGGATTTTCTTATCCCAGGCATAGATTACCTTAGCCGTATTTGGCACAACTTTTTGGAATTTTGGATTCTCAATGCTCTTCAACTTTGAACTTGTTTGGCTTTAAATATTTTGATATGAGCGTCACTGATGAGTCTTATGTAGACGAAACGCGCGTCTGGCGTACTAAATTATAATCCTGGTACCTTTGATAACTACTTACTGAACATACTCCTTTAGTAAAGTGTTTTGCCCTAGACTCCAAAAGTAAATGACGTGAAATTTTAAAATAGAAACAAATATATTAGTACTTGTCCGGAGAGTACGTTGTCAACAACTACAAATTTTCAGTAGCCATCGGTTTGGGGTTTTTTTTTTGTAAATAAAGTATTTGAATGTCACACAAAGGAACAATGTACATATTGAAACATTGGAGATGCACTGATAAATATTGCAATATTCGCTGTTAATGTTATTGCAATAGTTAGGTAGAAAGCAGGGTTGAAACTAGGTTACCTTATCACAATATGCTTGAAGAAATACAATGTGTAAACCATCGTTCTAAAATTTAGCACATCAGTTTCCCTTTTTGGCGTATCATGAATAATCAGAAATAAAGTATGACTTTTGCAACCTTTTTAAATCCCGATGAGGAAGAAGTTTTATGCCCATATGAAGAACAGTTTAGTGTCTGATTGAATAAAGAGATTATGTACACAATGTAAACATGTACTATTGAATTCACCAAAATTACAATAAAGTGAATTTACCCAGTTTACCATTTTTTACTTGATTCTTATCTTAAAATGTTTTAGAATGTCCATTATAGGAGTTGCTATACAACATCCCTGTGGATGGTCAGCGATTGCCATTCCAATACAACCCTGAACTGGACTTAGGACATATATACACGTGCCTGAATCACCCGGCTGAAACGGTATATTTGATATGTAAAGCTGATTGTAAACTCTGCGCGATGTTCTTTTTACAGCCATATTTTTGCTGGTCTTCTTCAGGAATGCTTGCTGCATATGGACATCTCCTATTATTGCTGAAAATCTACTATCTGTATGACAAAATATACTTTCATTAATTGGTTTATTATTTGCTGAATACTAATTTTTTATTACATCCATAACAATTTCTTTCATTTCCGATGATAAACTACGGTCACAGTTATGTTCTATGTGACTTTTGATTGTATGTTCGTCCGGAATAATGGCTATTGGAATTGATTTGAGTGACTTGATAACACCTTTTACATTTTTTTCTATTTCTTCGAGAACGGCGTTATTGTATGTTTCTTCTATTGGTTCCAAGTCAATACACTTTTCTTTATTTTCGAAAACCTGGGGTCCGCTGTTGTTACGAAATCCTGACACCGCTCCACAGCAAACAGTACATAATATTGGTTGTGGTATTGAAAAACATAGAGGTCTGTAGTCAATACAACAATTGTTTAGGTACTCTGACTTCATTCCTGTGTAAATGAAACATAATATTTGAACGTTGAGCTTTCGTTGTCTTACTACCTAAAAATATTCGAGTTAAGGTGGATTGGAACTATTCTACTGTGCACAATTACCGTGCACACGAAAAGTTAGTGTCGCAAATTCACTATTATTTATTTAATATTTTGATTGATTAAAAATATTAAATAATTATATGTTTGTCACTAAAAAATTATTATCGTTATCATGTGTATCTGTGAAGGCTCAAAATGACATTCCCCGCCAACATTTTGGGTTTTAAGGCAAATTATTTTTTTCTCTTATTGGAAACCTATATTTTTATTAGCTTATTCTTTGAAGCTATAGTTCAGTTTTTATATAACAGTTTGGGACCACGTGTCACAGACAATTTTTTGATATTCCGATAAAAATATGTCAACACCACTTTTTCCCTATCATTTCATTGAAAAATGGTCCCTTTTAAAAGTAATATTTTGAGTTTAAATGGTCCGGGAACCTATTTTTTTCGACCAATTTGATTCACTCTATATAAAGATTAGAATAGCAAAACATATGGCACTTCTGACAGAAACTTCGAATAGGCCCGAGCCACCTTAATACGTGTTTTAATTTCCAGTTTTTATTTTGTGCTTTATCACAGCTTTGTTTGGCAACCGAGCGAGAATATTTGAAATATTTGTCTTTTTTTGTGATATCTTATTCTTATCTCATTCTTTATAAATAAGAACACCAGAAAAGCATTTTGTTCAATTGCTGTTAATATGAAATACTTTAATCAACACAGTTATCAATCAATATACATTTAAATTTTGAAAACGGTTGATTATAATAAGGTCTTAAACAGATCGCAGATCTCAAGGGTAGATTTCACACTCATGGGAAATGCTAACAGTATATTTACCTAAATTATAGAAATATCATAGTGTTTGATGATTTGAATAATTGATTCCATGAACATCGAATCTTAAATCCAGGCCTCTGAACTGGTAGTACGCTCTGGAATAAATCATCTATGAACAGTGGCATGAATGTAAAAAGTTTTTTTCATCACCAGGCTGATTAATACGGTGCTATATATCACCAAATTAAAGTACGTCACTATCGGATGCATTCAAAGGGTCGATATAGATATTTGATTATCCGATATATTAAAAATGTTTTATTAACCCAAACAGAAATTAAACGTATAGCCGAATCAGTACAAAAAATCAGACTTTTGCATAAGGTAAAATAAATTCATTAACGTATTTAATATCAGAATTTAAATTCCTAAAAATTACTTACCAATACTTCTAAAAGATAATTGCCTGTCCCTTGTATCAACATAATCAGAATAATCAATACTGCCTGCATGAATTTCAACTAAAGCTGCGTCAATGCTAGTTTCTTTCTCATTATCCACTTCGAATGCTATTTCTCTGATTTTACCACATATATGAGTTTCCGTTTTCCTGATAAAGTTTCACTGGTACGGTTCTTTCGTCGTCAAGGGAAATATTATCTGATGCTAATTCATCTGCGCTCAAAAATACGTGAAGACACGTTAAAAATGCTGTATCCCCTCGCACCTGAACGAAACCTCCAAGGGTCCCTCTTTTAAAATCATCTGTCCCGACCTGATTACCAACCTTCAGTTTTGATATAAAGTGAGCACTTCCTTCCAAAACATCTGTTCGCAACCCATTTAACGTGATTGGAAAATGATTTTCGCCTATAGGTATTATTCCTTTTCTCTTACAATATAACTGAACACACGACTGCTCTATTAC
Organism: Mytilus edulis; assembly: GCA_019925275.1. Taxonomy (NCBI): domain Eukaryota; kingdom Metazoa; phylum Mollusca; class Bivalvia; order Mytilida; family Mytilidae; genus Mytilus; species Mytilus edulis. The sequence continues at coordinate 60,485,853 of CM034354.1, read as the reverse complement.
CCTGTGTTTCTTATGTCGAAATCCACTGGATTTAAATGGCGATTTGCAGACCAATGATAAATTATTGTGTTCAATGAAAAGATGTTTAGCATCAGCACTTGATATTGATTCTTTATTAGGAAAATGAATTTTACCACTCAGTTTTTGTAAATGTTCATGTATTTGACTAGCTTCCTTACTTTTTACTATGTCGTCATTTATATAATTTATGTTGATTTTCCAAAAGATTTCCGGTCTATCTGCTCTGAGTGTTTTTATCTCGATATTTATTGCAATTTTGTCGGAACAAAATATTTGTTGTTTTTTGTGACAATTAAATATGAATGAAGGCCAGATATCAATTATCTGTTCTCGAATTGATTTATCGAGACTTAAAAAGAACTTCTTTGTTATAAACCATGCTAATACTTTTGATGTATCTTTGTCTTGGTTGATCATTGATGATGTCAAACCTTCCAACAAATAATGATGACATTTTTTCCATTGGTCATTAGTCATGTTAGTCATGATAGTGAGTAAGAATAGACATAAAACGGAGTCGTTGTTTTTAATCAAAGGCAAGAATATACCTGTCCAAAACTTAGACGAAAGTGTATTTCTGTCAACATGATGAGATGTGAACACAAGTTTAGCAAAGTCTGAAATATGTGTTTGGCTAAAATCGATCTCTATTGGAATATCTGGAACAAAAGACATAAATGGATTACTGTATAATGATTTTGACCATTTGTAAACCATTCATACAAAAATATTTGTTCTGTTTATTCTAATATTTTACAGCCAAAATAGATTTACAGGGTTACAGTGCAAACCTTAATTGTCATTAACTTTTTCAAAGAAAGGTTTAGAGAGGTCTACGCATTTGATTTGGTGTTTAGACTTTTTGATTCGAGTGTCATTGATGAGTCTTTTGTTAACGAAACGCATCTCTGGCGTCCAATATTACAAGCCTTGTATCTTTTTTATACAATGTTTTTCTGCCCTTTATATAAGAGATAACGAATTCCTACTAATTCAACATGTTTCAAACATATATATATGAGGATAAACGGACTCAAATAGTGTTCTTTTTGAAACATTCATTTGCAATTAATTTATATCTTTATTCACGAGTTCTATGATTTGACTAAAATCATGTTATTGGCTGTTTTACATCTTTACATATTCTATGAATGATTTTATTGGTAACAACCTTTCGATGGAATAATTGATCTAGTTAATGGTAAACAAAATAGATTTGCATAATTTATTTCAAGCTTTAGTGTGTCCGAGGCAGAAATTCGAACCAATAATCAAGTTAAAATTTTAATAAATGGAATTAAAGAGAAAGCAATCTTCAAGAAACAAACGTGACAATTTACTTAAATAGTTATTTTCATACTTATTGTCTTTAACTTTACGATGCATGTATAATATGAACAGTCTTTGCGTGAAATTTAATGGCAATGCTCTCCACTTAATTTTATGAAATGATTACTTCCTTATTGAATTTTATCTTTCAAAATACTTCTTATAAAGGAATGTTAAATTTATAATAAACAGGAAATACTTTCATTCAAAAATTTAACTGATAGTGTTTTCTCAATTTTATAAACTTACAAAAAAAAACTGATTTTTACCTTTCTGATCTTAATAAAATATTTCCAAAAAAAGTCCAATAAATAAAAAGATTTATGGGTAGTTCATGTAGTTAGCAAGAAAGAACATATATGGGATTTAAAACAAAGAATATACAGCATAGGATTATGGAGCTTGCATTTAAAATGTATGTAAAAGAAATTTGTCGTATTCATAACATAGAAAGATAACTCAAATAGATATATAAGATATACGTGGGTAAGTGTGGTTTAGTGTCAGATGAACAACAAAACATTATATCTATGTTTCTCTTAAAGTGTTTGATACTGGAAAATATATCATGGCAGATCGGTGAACAATTGCATAAGATTTTAAATAATTTTTATGAATACAGAACAACAATATAATTTATCAAAACATGTAAAAAAGAAATATAAAATCTGACAAAACATTTTCGGGGGTAAGATACAAAAGAGAACTCTCGAAAATAACCAGCTTTACAAAATTTCGTAAATATAACATCGTCATATTAAATAAAAAATAATTAATTGATATAAGTAAACTTTTTATGTAGGTTTCATCTGCAGCACATCAATTTTTTTTTGTTTTCATCTTTAAAAAAATAGTTGACAGACACATATTTGTTTGTTTCATACGATCATCAGAAAAGTCACAAACAATTTTATAAATGCTTTTAATTCTGTATTGAAATTATACCAACCTGAACATTTTATATTAGTATGCAGTCTCCTGTCGACTTCACAATTAACAATAAAAGCATTACATCTGATAAGTAAGTTCTTCAAACCTTGCAAAAGAATAATAATCATAAAAAAAATAAGAATATCTATATTTCCCAAAAAGAAAAATGCAATTTTGTATTAGTGATAGATTAAATGAATTAGTCATGCATATAATATAACATGCTGTGTTTCTAGCATACAGTTCTGAACCAGAGACATCTAGTATAAGAATTATAGTATGCCAATATTTAAAAGGTTTGATGGATGGTTGTTGAGACTCCTGCTTAGTATATATTTCGTGATCTTCGGTCAGCTTTATGCGTTACTTTGATATATTTTCTGCATCGATTTATTAGATCTTAACAGGGTGCATCCCAGCTGCTTAATTATTATTTCTAACTAAACATGTCACATATGTTTCTATATCCTGTCGATAATCATATTTAGTATTGCACATGATTTCTCATACTGATCATGTCCTATTTCTTAGTAAACATTGCCTGATTTGTCAGGACAGTTTCGCTTTTAGTTTTTTGTCAGTTAATGTTAGATCGGAATGCTGTGTAGATGTCCTTTTGTACATGTTCCATGCAAAGATCCTGTAATGCAGCGGCTGAAATAGGACATTTCTGCTGTTTTATATGTTTTGTAGTAAGTTTATTAACTTACTATAAATCAGGGCGTTGTATTTCCTATTTTGAATTGTTTCATGTTTTATCCTCTTTGGGTATTTTCTAGCTACGAAACACAGAATATGTGTCGATAATTGTTGAATACCTTCAATGATATGAACATGTTCACGTCTTTGTCGTTTTGTCTTTACAGATAAGGGTCTCATTAGCAATCAGATCTCAATACCCAACTGTAATCTGTGATAAGATGTCAAGCGCGAAATAAAAAGACAGACAACAATATTTCTAAAACAAACATTATATCAGCATTTGGGGTACTCAGTGGACATTTATGTTTGTGTCATAGCATTGAGGACAAATTATCTCTGACTTTTGAGTGTCTGATGTTCTCTTGGTATCATCCACCTCCTTATGACTAGAATGACGAAAGCAGTTCAATCAGCATATTTATATCTATTAGAATTAAAAATAACTTTTATGATGAGTGCTTCAAGGCTTTACGTCGAAATGATGTTTCACACTTACGTGACACTGACAAGTATTTATACTTTTATTTGGTTTAATGCTAACAGAAACATTCACAATGGCAACTATAACTTACCTTTGTACTTGCCCATTTTTTTGCTATGCATTTCTTTAATTCGTTTATCCATTATACAATCAATGAAACTGTTTTTAGTGAACTCTACATACAAATAAAACGTGTTTATCATCATTAAAAGGCTATTGTTAAATAGACGAGGATATTAGGTTTCCCAGCTACAAAATATTGATGTTAGCATAACTTTTTAAGCAGATAGGTATCTAATCATTTAAACTGCCTATTTGTTGTATATGCTCAAGTTACCTAAACACCTCACATTAAAAATCATAAAGCATAAAGTGATAGTTTTCCAATATTTCGTTATCTAACGAATAAGTAACTTAATCAAATGCATCAATACAATTAAAGTGTTTAATTATATGCTTCCAAAACCCATCCCATGTGACCTTTTTATTGATTAATCCCAAATTAAAATTAGAATTGTGTTTTGCTTAAAAGTCAACAATTTGTCTGAACATTGAACTACAGTTAAATTATCTTTTTATTCGTAATCATGAACTTAATTATTTATTCTTATCGATTTGTAATGATAGGTAAAGGAAGGATATCAATTGATGACTATATATATTTCTTGTAGTATAAACTGTTACAATGAAAACATGTGTAATCTTTTACCCAAAAAAAAGCACTGATAATTCACATATGGAATATATTTTTCATTTAAAATCAATGACTATAAATACCTGTCTTTGCAAACGGTGATGTTGTTTGTAAATAGTTGTGGTGTACAGTTACATCTAAGTGGTGATTCTTCCCATCACTTTTGTTTGCAGAGTTAAATAAAAATTCGTCAGACGAAAGTGAGTCTCTTGAACAGTACAAAGTAATTGGTGTTACTTTTGTAAAAACAACACCTGGATCCACAACTGATTTATCCTTTCAATTAAACAAGTGAAAAATCATAAACAAATTACGTGAATATTTCAAGTTTTTAGAAAACAATAAGAATTTAACATTTCTATGTGTTTCTAATTTATTAACGTTCGTTCATGTACAACAAGTACGCTTTTCATAAATTATATACGAATCTACGAATCAAAGACATACATGTAACTTAAATTGGTCACTACGCCGTCAAGTACTCTGGATTCTTAATAAAGAATTAGATATTCAATATATACTTATAAATAGTTCAAAATTATTGAAGTAAATATCCATTCATTCATTTGTTGAACATTTGCAAACAACTAGAAAAGAGTCACCCGTCAAGGCACGCTTAGGAGAAATTATAATTTAAAATGGTCCTTAAAGCTCAAGAAACATGCATTCTCGCGGAATAACTAGGTTAACAATTGTTTCATAGGTGAAACACAAGAACCTGCGTTGATTTTGAACGTGTTTAGATTTCAATCCTAAAAACAATATTAACTAATGATAGATTACTTATACTATTGTGGATTCATTTATGTTCGTGGATTCAGAAAAAAATGCATATCCGTGGATATTTTATTGCAATACTCATAAAAGAAGACCCTAAAATAATACTGAACGAATAACAACGAAATGAAAAACAACGATCAAGAGTTGTTGACATATTTTTTAACTACGTTTAAGTCCTGCATTTAATCACAAGTGATTAAAAATTGTTCCAGAGTTGTCTCTCTTTGTCTGTTGTTTATTGTATTCACAAATACCAAAATTAAAATACTATTGATTTTCTGTATATAATAATCATTTGTGTAGAGGTTCAATCCTCTGTTTTTCATATATAACTTTTACAACTTATAAAAAAGTAATCATTCTAATTACACATATATTTTATTACACTAACTTGTGTTTTCATTTTCATGACTAGAATATAAATTTTTACTTTGTGGCATTACTTTGGCTACAGAGTATTTTATAATATTTTGTTGAGGCGCCAGGGAGACTATCGATTACCTATACACAATGGCTAGCAGCTGACCTATGTTGACATAGTGTCATAAAAGCCCTGGTAGTTAAAAACGGTTACATCACCACCTACCATGGGGAGTTACCGGGGGAAACAGTCGTATTACCAATGCTCCAGTTATTAGTGCCCAACCTTTTGGCAGATGTATGCCTCCCCTCTATAAGATGAGGTACAAATTGTAGAACTTGTCAGATCCAGAGCAATGGCCGAGTGAAATAATCCCCCAATCACTACCAGTCTCCCTGGACCGCCACATAAGAGCCCAAGTCAGCTACAAAATCTGACGTGGGTTTTCGTCTCCGCAAAATTTCAAAATGATTGTTTTTTTAGGGATAGGGATTCGTTCCTGCTAGTCGTCCTGCTCTTCTATCCGACGGCCCTTGATGGCATTTCTTTTGTTTGGCATCTTTTCCTTTTTAAATATTTTAACTCTTTTCTGCAGCACCTGCTTTGTTGTCGACAGCAAATTAACAAGTGCTCGGTACGGGAATTCCATAATTCCGATTCCACCTGAGAGAGCCATATATGGTAATGAGCTAATGGCTGCAACATCCACACACCTCCACAAATATTTGATTGAATTAAACCCAATTATTGAAAATATAAAATATTGATAATCTCTATTAATTTCGTCGTTGTTCGTGGTTTTAGCTAAGTCTGCATTCATTCCTTCAGAAAATTAATTTTTGTTGAACATTTAGATTCGTGGTTCTCTTGTACAACGAAATCCACGAATAATGGTATCCAACGATTAAAAATGAATCCATGGTATCTTAATGTATATTAAAAAATTGAAATTCAGATAAAAATTAACAAACCAATTGTTCAGAGAATAATTGAAGGTCTTTCAACATCAATTTTCTTTATTATTGATACAAAGCTATTTCCGGTCGAAAGCATTAGCAAAAGTCCTCATTGATAAAAGGAAGGCGATTTCGAAGCTACGACAATAAAGACTTTTGCTAATGCTTTTGATTGCTCCCATTCTTTTGCTATTTCCATCACCGACAATTTTAGGTTTTTTTTCTTATTTTGAAAATTAGTTTAAGGGTTAAACGATACAAAATATAATTGTTAACTTATCAATACTATAAAAACTTCTGATGGAAGTGGTATTTTTTTATAAAAAAAAGTCTTATTTTTTTCTTTTAATATTGATAGTTTCATAATTACCTTAAGAAATATCTTTGGTGGTTTGGGTACAAATCTATTCTGAGAACGCTGGTGTAGTCGACCTTGCAAGTGTTCGTTTACATTTGTATTCCTTCTTTTATCAGTATCCAATGCTTATAACAAACAAACTGATTGTCAATAATGAATATTGTTTTAATTTTTAGCATATTTAATTAATGGTTAGTATAAATCTTAATTTCGATGTCAAATATAAGAAATAATCATGATGTTTCTCGTAAATCGATGTCAACGCGACAAAACACAAACCAATGAGGGTTTCAATTTGAATGGAGCGAGGCCTGTGCGTATTCATGTCAAATCTAGGGATAAGATGAAAACATTAGCTAACTAATATTAACAATTTTTGGATAGACCAAATTCTCAATATCCATGCAATATATATAACAATATGTATAGATCGAACAAGTGGCACAAATATTGAATATAAACAACAAAAACCTTATAAAGAAAAACAGAAGCTTCTGATAAAAAGTTAGTTTTTTCAATATAACGGAACTATGATACTGTCATACAAGGGAGGTTTGGCTAATTATAAAACTACGATTAACCCGACATATTTTTCAGGAAATACCTGTATTAGATCAGTTGCTTTTCAATTGATCCGTTGATTGACAACGTTTGATATTGTCTTCTCTTTTTTTTTACTTCCCCTTTTCAGTTTGGCTATGGAGTGCTGTATGTTTGTTGTTCATTTTGATAATTAATTATTTCAATACTCCTTTTACCAATTATGTTGCTCATTTAAAGACTAACACCAGTCATATATCTCATTAAGTTAATACGTACAGAATAGGGGCTACGACACATTGAACATATGTGTTAAAGATATATTCTGGATTAATAAACACAATCAAGATGCATAAAATGTATGACAAAATAACGTAAACTTAACAATAATGAGTTAGTTTTGCTCAATATGTATAGCCATTCTTACAAGAAAAATCACGAAATGAAATGTTTTTCCTAACATTACGTATCTAATTTAAGTTGATATCTTGGTAAAGCTGATATATATGTGATATGACTGCAAATCAGACCCCCTCCACAAAAGACCAGCTATAGGTCACAATTCACCTTCAACAATGAGAAAATCCCAACCGCATAATCACCTTTAAAAAGCCCCGAAATAGCTATGGTAAAAGAATTCAAAAGAGAAAACTAACTTCAAGTATGTTATAATTTTAAAAAAAATAAAGCATCATCTTGATGATGATAGTTTCTGGGATTTGAAAATGTATGGTAGGATAAGTTCTTTCATCCAACAAGATATTAGTAACCAATTAGGCTTTCTTACTTTTATGTTATAAAGTTTGATCTGATTTTAAGGTAGATTCTAGTATACCACCATCTTAGATTGTACAATCTGCAAATTTGGATACAGGTATGCAATTTGTTGGTTAGACTGTTTATTTTTAAAAAGAAATCTTCGTAATTTATTGTATTAATAAAAATACTTAAACAAATATCATTTTTGTGTGTTTTTAGAATCATTTTTTCAAATGAGCCATTTAAGGGGAGTAAAAAAATTCTTCTGGACTAATAGGGAAATTTTCTATTGATACTTATAGCAAGAAAACAAGTTCGGTGACACCATTTTTTCTTTTTATTTTCTTAAAACATATAATAAAACCTATTGTCTCACAATTTATTTCAAAATTTTATCTCATAGAATTTTTTTATGCCAGAAATGAGATTTTCATGAACAATCTAACCATATTTAGGCGATTTTCAACGATTCATAGCTTAATAAATAGCACGGTGACCCATATTTTATTATATTTTTTAAAAAGGATAGTAAAATCTTAATTTTGGTAAATGATAAGACAATTCTGTCTCAAAAAGTCTATACTTATGATCTACCTTAATATGTCTTTAAATTAAAAGTCGGGCGGAAATAACAAGTTGCATGCTATTGTACGTAGATTTATTGGACCATAGCTATCAATCGCCTCTGTTTTTTATGCAAATCTGATTTTTTACCACCATATTGTCTCACACACTATTACGCCCGGTTTTGATTCTTATCACAAAGATATAAATAACACTGATAACATCGATTGAAGAAATGATGGGTTTTTCGAGTTGTCGGAATTTCACGTAACATAGATCAGAAATGTGATTGAAAAGGGTTTTCTTTTTAGTAAGATGGACTTTATTTTGTGCTCCTTATTATATTCATGGTGATACCTAAATTTCTTATCGGTCAGAACATTTAGTCTAATTAACAAACAAACTCAATATCGGCTTCATTATATACACAACAAAACAATTTATGGAAGTACAACGGGTACCGTCATTTAGCATCATTTTTGAAGATAGTTTTGACAACCCCTAGTATCAATATGCTTCTTGATTTTGATTGACACCAACATAACAAAATTGATCAATTTGGCAAAACATCTAAACTTCCTTTTAAGGTTTTGATGAAATAAGCATACTTCGTATTAAATTATGGAACTTTTTGCGTTATATCGGAAGAAATATCAAAAACAAAAGTTGTGTGGCGCTAATACGCTTTCGTAAAAAAAACCAGCTTGTGTTTATCTTTTAAAACAAAAAAGTTATACATTTCTGTCGAAAGGAAAAATAAGACCACAGATTCGAATTTTGAGAAAATATCTAAAATTTCAACCTCAATTTACTTAAACGTAGCACATGATGGTATATGTTTTATTACATATTTGATTTATTCAGGTGAAAAATAGCCTATATGCCAATTTTCATCAAAATTTCAATATGGGAACAAAACTGTATCGTATGCCCTTAAGTCTAAAAACCCGAAACGCGTATCTGGAATACTAATTTATAATCCTTGAACTGACATTTTTTTTCATCAAAATTATGTAGGAGGGTGTTTCTTTGGGATAACCAGTTGTTAAGCACACACTTTAGCATGCATATAGAAGAGTACGATCAACAAAGTATACAGTAAACAGAAAAAGAATCTATATATAATTTTTAAAATCTATTATCACCAGCCCAGTAGTCAGCACTTTTTGTGCTGACATGAATTATCATTGATATGACTTGTAAATTAAATGTTTACAAAATATTGAATTTTTGAAATACTAAGGCTTTTCTGCCTCAGGCATAGATTACCATAGCTGAATTTGGCAAAACTTTTAGAAATTTTAATCCTTAATGCTCTTCAACTTCGTACTTTATTTGGCCTTTTTAACTTTTTTGGATTCGAGCGTCACTGATGAGTCTTTTGTAGACGAAACGCGCGTCTGGCGTATATACAAAATTTAGTCCTGGTATTTATGATAAGTTTATTTATTGAAGAAGAATATCGTATTATCTAAGTATATACGAGTAATCAATTGTAATGTAAATGACACATGTGCATTTTATTTGCGTAACAATAGCAGTAAGACTCCGTCAGAAATCAACTTTCAACGACGATTATCTCTATCTACTCACAACAGTAATTCATAGTATCATTAGGTATAAATATTTTCTTTTCAACCTGTATCGTCATCACATTCTGAACGAAAAACGCCTGACAAGACTTTGCAAAACAAATACAACGGTCAAGGCAAAAAGCCGAAATATCAATATTTTACAATATTAGCATCTTTTCGGTAATGTTTGATGACATTGGTTTTAAAGTTTATATCACATCAAAACAAACTTTTATTCATAATATTTTAGACTAAAAACAAAATTTGGACCTTGCCTGAAATATCCATTTTACCTTCTCTATTGATGAAAATATATACTGTCAGTTGCCTAACTTTTATTTAAACTTACCCATTTTCACATTGTGTTCCTTTGCAAGTTCAGTCATATTGCCTGTATACCATGGATGCCATGGAGGCCATGGATGCACTTTAGATGACAACTGAAATCAAATGAAGGTATGGTATGAAAATGTCTAGGCGTAATACGCATCCAACTTTGTAACATCAAGGAATTTACTGGTTTATTTCATATAAAGATTTCATCAATTGAAAATTGAAGCTGCAAAACTGAATGTGAGTAATCAATGAAAGAAGTGTAACACACAAAACGCGTCTTGAATAAAGGTCATCGATAGCGGTAAACTTTATGTTGTTTGCTAAATAAAATCATTAAACGCTTATTGATAGAGAAACCGATTGTTTCAAACAGGAAAGCCAAAGTGTCAGGTCAATATCGTGATTGAGTTTCTTCGTTAAGGTAACTGTAATATATTTTCACATAAATATACAATATCAAATTATTGTAAGTTAAATTCTCCCTCGCCCTCCTCGTCCGAATTTAAAGTATGTAATCTCTAAATTCAATAGGCTATACACAAGACAAACACAGATATAGGATTAGTTGCTCGCAGTAACATCTTATTTTCTCTTGCGATACAATATTTTATTTTACTTTATTGTACATACTTCTTCGATTGAAACAATATATAAATACATGACATATAACAGTGTTCCTCTTTCGCATCGTTTCTTTTTCCTCGGCTAATACCTCCAACGCCTGTACGTACATTAAACATAGCAGCAACTGCATATAAACCTATGTGACCAACTTAAATTCGACGTAACTGCGAGCACCTTCGATACTAATACATTTAAATGCCAAAATGTATATAGTATCATTAAACCCCACCCGTAAAAACCGCCAAAACTTTCCTCATACCTTATGCACCTAACATCAAATTTATAAATTATAGTACATACTGTTACAAAACCAGTATCCAAACTAGTTATACTAGTTCCCATCTATAAATAATTACTTCAAATAGCAAACGGGGAAAACCCTATTTCAAACGAAAAAAAATACATAAAATATCGATAAAATTGAGAATGGAAATGGGGAATGTGCCAAAGAGACAACAACCCGACTAAAGAGCAGACAACAGCCGAAGTCACAAATGGGCTCCTGCTTGGGACAGGCGCAAAAATGCGGCGGGGTTAAACCTATCCATCTAGCCAATGTAGAAAAATAAAGGCAACAGTAGGATACCGCTGTTCAAAATTCATTATTCGATTGAGAAAAAAAAACTTTCGAGTTACAAACTGAAACTGAGGGAAACACATCAAATATAAGAGGAAAACGACGACACAACAGAAACACAACATTAAAATGCAACATACACAGAAACGAACTATGATATAGCAATGACCATTTTCCTGACTTGGTACCGGAAAACGAGGGTTCAAACTGGTTTTGTGGCATGCCAAACCTTCCGCTTTTATGGCAATATTCAATATAACATTAAAATGACATCATAATATGATAGGACTACAATACAAATAAATGGGAGAACATATAGGACAGAGAAACACACGAATAAAAGCTAACAAAATGCACCTGGTTTAAAATTTAATACGCCAGACACAAGACTAACCAGTGACGCGCAGATGAAGAAAGTTCGAAAGCCAAAACAATTACAAAGTTGAAGAGCATTGAGGACCAAAAGTTCCAAAAACTTGTGACCAACAAACAAAGCAAACCACACAACAATATGCACAGTCGAACTCAGTTCAAAAGAAGTCCGAGTCCGATGTCAGAAAAGGTAACAAAAGAAATTTTTTTCTTGTGAGAAGTAGAATCTAGGGAAAGAAGATATCTACATAGTAATACAGTTTTCAGTGAAGTGATGAGTAGACTGTTTTTTGTTTTGACTTTTTTATGCGTTTTTGATATGATTGTGCCCATCTTATTCGGCTTATGAGTTTTGACAATAACATCAAAGTGTAGAATGTTATATTCCGGGCACCTTTGATCATCCACAGGTGGTGTTCGTGTTGTCAATCTCTTGTTTTCGTAGTTGTTTTCTGTATACAGTCTTTTGTGTTTCACTCATTGATCTTTTAGTCTCAGGCATTGTAAGTTTGTTTCGATTTATGAGTTTGAATATCACTCTGGTATCTTTCACCTCTCTGTTAGTTTTTCCTGCATTTTTTGAAAATTATAATAGATACAAATAAATCACCACCCACCACTGACATGACAAAACAGTTCGATCTCATCAATTGATTGACATATTCCATTGATGGTGTAGAAATGTGTAGAAGCGAAGCAAAATTATTTCTGCCACAGAAAATGACACACTTGTATTTTGCTTATTATTATTAGTAGAAGTAGCTTTTCAGTATTTTAGATTGTAACTGTCAGCACTTTTCAAAGTTTTGCGCCTCGGGCACACTGAAGAGGTATTAATTAATGGTTGGAATATGTATTTTGTTTCATAAAATGTAAAAAATATACAAATTTGGATATCTAAATACGTCTCTCAACCTTTTTAGGTTATTTGAATGCATGTAAGAGAGATCACACAATATAAATATGCCTAAGAAAATACTTTTTTCAGCTTTTGGCCTTAAATCTGTTTTACGTAGAAAACTAGTGAAACAATGGTATCTAGCGTTTTAATAGTAATTATCAGGAACTCTTTACGGACGCTATCAAAATTTCGTATTTCTGTTTGAGATAACAATTTATATGAAATAGTACAAAGTTTGATTTCTTGAATAATTGACTTTAATTAAAAGTAGCAAGGTATAACAAATAAACAAATATTCAGATAATATATAATGTATTAGCGTCACTTCCACTAAGATTGTGATTACCCATGATTTGCATTCTCTAAAATTTTCAGAATATAACACAAATCTGATTTTCAATATTTAAAAACTACGTCGGATGTAAAACAAAACTCCATAGTTTTTAATACCTTTTTAATATTTTTCACCATCTTTGGTCCATCTCCTAGATCTGTTTGCTGTATGTGCTTGTTTGGTCTACTTTGAACGCTTGGTTTTGTCTTTTCGTTTCTACTTTTATCACTGTTGAATCCTATTGAACACAACGAAATTATTATAAATATAATACTATCATGTTTACATTTTTATAAAATACATATGTACATACATTGTAACATTACAAACAAAATACTCTATAAAACCCATGCACTATCGTAACATCAAGTTTCAAGTAATAAAAATCTGTTTCCACACTGATCACATTTTAGGTGGAAAGAGTGGGGTCTCAGGTAAAGCTGATCAAATGTGATCATTTAATTTGTCTAAAGCAATCTTCTACATATCAAAATTAACTGTCATAATAACATTTTTGTTTGGACAATGTTATGACAAAAAAAATGTTAAAGTCAAACAGAGAATTGTGTGCAAAAAGTTTTCAATCAATTACTTCATTTTAACGGACACTTTATTTTAACAGAGTCACTGGGTATTTTGTTTGAATGGTAGGTACAGTTGTACTTTATGATAATAAATAATGAACCAAACTAACTGCCTTTAACAAAAAGTTTTGCTTTTTTTCAAATTTCAGCTTTTATCAATCAATATTTGCAGAAAAAAAGTGTAATCAAATTTTTTGCCTTAATCGTAGGTTAATACAATCGAATCATATGGTCCTTGCTGTTTTGTAAAATTTGTACAGTTAAACAGTGTTCCTCTTAATTTAAGTTCAATTTATTGTCTTAGTGGCTTTCATTTTTTGTCAGAATCGATTTTATGAAAAAATAAACTATAGTACTAGGGGTTGCTACATATTTATTCTTATTTAAGTAAAATATTCAAGTGATCTTTATTAATGTTTTGTAGCAATATGAGGATTAGAAATTAAGAAACAAATATGTTTTAATACTAGTATACCATTTTTACATAAATTTCACTTGTTGATTTTAAATTTATCTGTGTATAAGACAAAGTGCAATACCCAGTATCATTTCACACACATTATCCTCCAAGATGATGTGAAAGCAAGAGAATTAGTCAAAGCGTGTAAACAAAAAATATCGATGAGTTCGGAATTATAACAGAATACGTTCTATTATTACAGGTACCAAAGAGTATACGGTTTCCAGTACTGCAAGCTTTTAAACGGAAAACCTTAACGTTTAATGATCTTTTACTAGTGTACTAGAGACTAGTGTGTTGATATCTTATAGTTAACATGTAGTTAACATGTACGTAGTGGCTCCAAAAGTATATATTAAGAAAATTACTGCTGAACTTCAATTAAAGACTGATGTCACTTTTATTATAAATATTTTCATTGCAAACATACTTCAACGATGTCGTAAAAAACCAAAGAATGTCTATGGGTAAGACAAGAAAGCAACTATTTATGATTGAATGAGATGATATTCTAAGGCCCTCTTTTATCAGGCCAATCTTGGTAGAATTAATGATAAAACAGTTTCACCACTTATTCAAAGCTTACCAATGCTCTCCTCGCTTGTCCATTCAGTGTCAGAATTTGAATTTGCATCTTGAAACATTTTCTATAATAAGATAAAAAAAAAACATATTTGAAAAATGTCTACTTAGTTTATACCATTTATAAGTCCAAGCACACAACAGATTTATTCCCCGAACACCTCAAACACTGACATACGTTTTAGCTTAAAAGTGCAAAAATAAATGATAATAGTTTATTTTTAATTCTTAAGAGAAAAGAAATGTAATATTAGTGACCAAACACGATAGTTACGGGGTCAGTAAGTTATATCTGGAGTTAGAGCGAAGCATCAACAGCAAATGTGTTTTCTCAGTTAGGGTTGCATAATTACTGAATGAAAATTTGTAACACAATACCAATGTTTCTTTATTGTTCGTTTAATACCGTTAGTTAAAGTGAACAACGAGTTTTAAGTATTCAACGAAGTACAACATTTAAGCTTTATTGAGGACATTGATAACACCACGAATTCAAATTTCAGTAAAAATATATTTTTTACTCAATCTATAACAAATAAGCACCAACAACAATAAGTGAAACCATATAATATGAATTCAAAAGTATTTTCTAAATTTCTACAAATGTGCACAAAAATATATAAAAGAAACAAATAATCAGCAAATATTATAATTCTTATTATAATATGACGTGCTTCTTTCGCTTTGTGAACAACACCGTGATAAAAATATCGATATATCTTTACTTAACGCAGACTCAGAGATATACATAAAAATGTATGTTACTATATATCTCCCACCTAAATCCACATGTATTGAAAGTTGTTTGTAAATGCTTTGTCGAATTTACTCTTTTAAAAAATGCAATTAAAAAACACAAAAGAACTGTTATTCTTATTCGGATACATAACCAAAAGAAATAATGCACAAGAGCTCGGAGAAATCAACTGAATAAAAATAAAATAAAATTCCGCGAAAGTCTATTAAGGTTTTTGACGCATATAAGTCCTTTCAAAACATGACGTCATACGAATGAAAACGCTAGAATTGAAGGTTTTCCGTTACGGTTATCATCGAAATCGTACAATATTTTATTAAAAGGGATTTATGAGGTAGGTTTTGTTTAATTTTCTATTCGATTGCATTATTTTTATATTTATTGATTTCAGCAAGTCAACATGGGGCTCCTTAGTTATGACATGTAAACTTTGGTTATGACGGTAGCTTACGAGAAAAACATGTAAATTAAAAATGGCAAATGTTGGGTTTCAGAATTAAAAGAATTAAATAGGTTTTTTTCTAGCGGTTTTTCACGAAATAATTTATGCAAGCTACAGATGTATTATAATGTTTTAGCTTTATCTAACAGGGAGCAAAAAAGAAGAGCCACACACAAGGCATTCCCATCCTCGCTTCAGTTTTTTAATGACCGTATTTTTCTTAATAGAATCAGAATAATTCATGGAAGCCATAGGTTTGTTGGAAATTTAGACAGGGCCTGAGCGTTAAACAAAAAGACAAAAGTAGTATACCGGTGTTCAAAAGTCATAAATCGATTGCCATTTTCCTGAGTTGGTACAACACATGTTAAGAAAAAATATATAGCGGGTTGAACCTGATTTTACGGCCAGCCATATAAAATATTAACAGTTGTGATAATAGATTTTGGAGTAAATCTTTTGAATTCACGCCATATGTGAAATACACTTAATATAATATATTACTGAAAAACATTTTTTTTCTTTTTTATTCGAGCTTAACTGATGAGTCGTATGTAGACGGAACACCAGCCTGTCGTATTCAATTAAAAGTCTGATAGTTTAACTGGCAGATGAATGGGTGTAAACGTTTAGAGACATGTTAAGTCGAACATTCAGTTTAAAATAAACCTAGAAATAATTCGTTTTAAATCCTTTATCACATTAATTGAGAAATATCTAATCAATTTAGTTAGGAATATCTACCAAAAGGATTATATCTTTGAAGATGGATTTAAGAAGTAATGAATTTCTCTTCTTTCTTCTTGAAATTCGGTTTCATACAAAATAAATAGACATTCAAAATGTGAAACAATTCATACATGTCATTAATAAGAATATAATTATTCTCATCAAACGAGAAACTAACGATTTTATTCTTATAGTAACCTATCCCATTAACTGCAAACTGATAAAACATTTGAACAACTATACAGGTATCGGTCAGAAACATGCAAAAAGAGGGGCGAAATAAACTTACAACGCCATGGCTATGAATGGGGGAAAAAGACAATTAATACAAACAAACACAACAAAGAAAACTAGAGACTGAGCAACACGAACCCCACCAAAACTGGGGGTAATTCCATGTGCTCCGGAAGGGTAAGCAGGTCTTGCTCCACATGTGGCACTCGTCGTGTTGCTCATGTTATTAAAAAATCCGGTAAATAGTCTAATCCGGAAGGTAACATTCTTGAAATGGGAAGGGGATTGTAGTTACGACGAAAGAAACACATCCGATATCATCTGTGAAATGGTTATTCCATAATGGTCAACCATCTCGTGATGGCGTCCGTAAAATTTACGAAGGGATGATTTCAACTTCACCTTTTGGGACTCTTGGTTTAAGAGCTTCCGTGTGAGCAGCAACCCTCTATCATGGAAATCATGGAATACAGGAAATACAAGCGCGGGAATATAGTATCAATTGGGAAATATATACTACGTATTCAGGCGCTGCAGGAATTTTGCTACATATAAATGGAAAGTTTACAATTGGGAAGCTGAAATCATCTCGTTTGTCGTAAAGTTTTGGTTTTAACCGACCCTCATTGTCCATTGTTATCAATTTCTAGTTGTAAGTCAAGATATCAGGCAGACGTAACTGTATCTGTTGTATCTTTTATCTCTAGTTCGATGGGATAGATGCGTTTAACATAGTCACCAAAGTTTGAATTATTAAGGGAAAGAACATCATCTATATAGCGTAAAGTAAACTTAAAGGATATTGCTAATTTCTTATCTCTCTTCCTAAGAAGATCCTGTATGACAACAGTCTCATAATAATAAAGAAACAAATCAGCAAGAAGAGGGACAAAATTAGTTACCATTGGAATACCGACAGTCTGTTGAAAAAAAAGTCCTCCAAACGTAACAAATATGTTGTCAATCAAAAAATCAAGCATCTTGATAATGTCAGTTTCAGAGATTTTTTTATTTGAATCAGTGTGATTCTTTACAAATTAGGATTTACTTTAGTATCCCTCCCTAAGACAAGATACTTGTATCTTCGTTGGCCATTCTTCTTTATGAAACAAATCAATACAAAATCTTTCAATTTGTCTTTTACTTTGTTAGTTACTTTTTGAGAGTAAAAAACTCGTTGGAAGTACTTGATAAGTTGCACGCATATATTGGTGATTTTGAATCTGTTCAAAGTTTAGATTTTTCTACCCTATATACCACTTTGCCTATTCTTATGAAGATGTAACGGTTTATTTCTTCCTCTGTGATATTTTATCCTGAGGATAATTTGTCCTGGTAAATTTTTTCCAGGCATGGTATTTCACAGGTTGATTTTTTCCAGAGGAGTGAAAATCTATCTGTGTTATGCGGATAGTGTGTACCGGTATATATTTGCCGTACTATATTTCACAGAACCGTGTGAAATATAGTACTATATAAGTTACTCACAATCAATATATACCTGACTATAATTATAAAATGTTTCACAAAGGTAGACTAAATTTGCATAATTTATCAAAGGGAGGTAATTATGAGCAATTTATATTTTAAAGACATTAATATAATATATTTCTGAATCTATTTTATAGCGAAATTTTTCTTTGAATCTTATTTTTTATATATTCATTTATATAAAAAGATGACTTACAACTTGATTTAATAAGACAGATAACATTTCACAGGTAAAAACTATCCAGCTTTTAAACATGCTATTGTTCCAATATATTGTTTATATGCTATGATTTATCTGATTTCCATATAATCAACAACTACATCTCTGTCCCCAGACAAAACTATTTATATAGTTAAAAATATCATCATAATCAAATTCTTCTATTACTGTTAACAGAGGTCGGTCATTTACAAACGTATCAACCGTATCGTATACGTTGACGTATCCGCATCTGCAGATATATCAAAAACTATTATGTGATCCCGAGCTTATTAATAAGACCATACATTGTACTTCATTTAAAAAAAATGAAATCTCTTCGAAACAATCAAACATACACTTTCAATATTTGTGATAGTGGTATTTTGTAAAACAAAAACAAGGGGTTCTATCAATTACTTTTACATGCCGTTAAAAAGGAGCCAATGTAGGGCAGGTACACGAATATCATACACAATATTTTGATAATCTAGTTAAACAATATTTCAAGATCTTATATGAATAAACACAAAAAAAAATCAAATGTACTACTTATATACATGTAAGGAACTTTGAATATTGTTCATTTGCGATTTTATAATAAAAGGTAATAGAAAGTACTGAGTATCACTCTATTTGCCAATTAACAATTTGGTTCTACGTGAGCACAAGTTCATACACAAACAAACGATTTTACCGTATTCACTCCTATCATGCCCGTAAGCTGTTCCAACTATCCGAAATATCTTTAAAAGTAAGGTTACACATTCCACAAAAACTCGATATTTCCTTATTGTTTTGTAAATTTCTGCGTTAGAAATTAATCAGTCGCCCATTTGCATTATTGAAAGTACATAAAATTAAAGCTTGGGGTCATATACTGTTTTTTGGTATATCTGCAGATGCGGATACGTCAACGTATATGATACGGTTGATACGTCTTTAAATGACCGACCTCTAACAGAGCATTTGCAATTTTCACGTATCTAGATACGTGCACGGATCGACGTATACGTATCGACCAGATTTGTTAACAATAATGATTTTACCCCGATCTCAATTAAAATAAAATGCATTATATATAATATTTTCATCGGGACCAACTTGACTTAATTTATTCTTTCTTCATATACGTGTTATACGATACGTCGATACGGATACGCCAGCAAATACTTGATTAATGCAAATGCTCTATTAGTAGCAATATGCAACTATATTTCTACCTTACTTTTAAATCTATATTTGTACTGAGATCTGAAAACAACTCACTTTTACATGAATTTCACTAACCTTATTTAATCATGATATTACTTTCACAATTACGATCTTTGAAATTACTTCTGATTTTGTTCCCTATGTTTCATGATAATTTTCTTTTTAAAAGGATGATATTGACTTGAATATTTCAGGAAATTTTTCAAGGATAATATGTGAAATTATTTCCCATTATAATATATTTTTAACAATTTCGCTTTATTTCAAATACACTATTATTATTTCATTGTATTTTTAAAAGATTATTTTTTTCTAATAACTATTCAATAAGTTAACTACCCAGATAGAATTTCACAGCAAAGGATAAAATATCCCAGGGAAATAGTTTCCTCCGGATAAAAAAATAACAACAACTACTGTGACATTTTTTCCTCCGGATCAAATTTCACCCGGATATAATTTTTCTTTACAAAGACACAATTAACACACCTAATTAAATGGGCATTTCAAAAGTCAGAATGCCAATGCATATGTTCAAACTCTTTTATGTCATTTTTTAGTAGCAACAAACAAAAGAACTATGTAAATTGGACATGCTTTGATACTACTAAGAATATCTCCCCTTGAATTTTTACTAGATAACATTTTTGTTCGCTTTAGAGATTCCGTATATCGTCTAGCTATCGGAATTCCAATGGGGACTCACAGTACACCATTTATTGGGGACCTGTTTTTGTATTGGTATGAGTTACAAGTTATGACTAAAATCAACAAAGACCCATTGAGACAACATCTGATACAAAAATTTAACAACACTTTTAGATATTTGGATGATATATTGACTCTCAATAATTACGACTTCAGTATGTATACTAAAGAAATTTATCCTGTTGAACATACTTTGAATAAAGCAAATACTAACAATGACCACTACCCTTTCCTCGATCTTGAAATATATATCAGTAACGGGAAGTTTAATACCAAAATTTATGATAAAATCATCTAATGGTGTTTATATATCTCAACTTGTACGATTCGCTCGTGTATGTAATACGATTTTAGCGAGAGAAATGTATGTATTACTGAAAAATTATTACACCAGGGTTTTCTATATCACAAACTAGTCGACATATTTACTAAATTTTATTATCGGTACAAGGACATCATTTGTAGATATAACTCAACATCCAAACATCTTATACGTTCAGGTATTTCACATCCAAACTGTTATGGTAATATTCTTTACAAAGCACAAAAATGTCAGTATTCACCTCAAAAGCTTACAAAGCAACTTAACAGATTTTTTAAGAAAGGATATAGTTACGATACTGTTGTCAGGTAATTAAAGATTGCATATTTTGGCTTTAATTGATTCACTTATAGGGTCTTTGCATCGGAATTAAACACATTTATTCTAAAACCAGTTGTTGGCATGAGACGGGTTATGTTCTTCTCATATATTTTATGATGGTACAATACTAAACACCTAACGTGAGGAATCGTGCTTGGTATTCATATGTTGAAGACATAATCTTTCAATCAATTAAACTGAGGTCTAGAACTGGCAAGCCAGTAACTGCAAGTACTCTTTTGTTACTTATGTATTATTGTCATTTCTTTATTTTCTTTTTTTACCTATTCTGACATCGGTGTCGGACTTCTCTTAAACTGAGCTTTACTCTACGTAATGTTGTGCGTTTGTTTTTTCTACATTAACTAGAGGTATAGGGGGGGTTGAGATATCAAAAAAAATGTTCAATCCGTCGCATTTTTCCGCCCGAGCAAAGACGGGAGCCTCTGGCCTTCGTAGTCTTGTTAGATTTTTAATTTTAGTTTCTTGCGTATGATTCGGAGTTTGGTATGACTTCCATTTTTACTGAACTAGTTTACATATTTGTTGAGGGGCCAGCTGAAGGACGCCTCCGGATGCGGGAGTTTCTCGCTGCATTGAAGACCCATTTGTGGCCTTCCGCTGTTGTCTGCTCTATGGTCGGGTTGTTGTCTCTTTGACACATTCCCTATCTTCATTCTCAATTTTTCGTAATGAATTTTACACACAAACACGATGTTGTTTGGGGCTCTAACCATCCTGATAATATGTGAATTGGAAACTAGCACAAGTGCAAACATGAATTCGTCAATATTAAGATCCTGCAAAACGTGTTTGTAATTAAAATATTTAGTAGCAATTGGTTTAGTATAGATATAAGAAATGATTGGTACAGACTGGTCTGTGAAATAAGCAGGTAATTTCGACTTAACTAATTTATGATGAAGGCTATTGCCTAAGTTAACGGCATCAAGACCTTTGTTGGCAAAGGAAAGTTTACGAAAATATATTTTCTCTTTTTCATCTTTTCCACTGCGAAATGGTTTGAAAAGTCTGTGAATTGCAATATCTCAAATGATAGCTGTAAGTTTGTATTGGTTTTAATGAGGGTTTGTAACAGAGGTTTCAAAACATAAATTGAACAGAGAATGAAGTTTTGATAGGTGTAATGAATACAGCTTCGTGCGAATGTGATGAATACCTAACGGGTTTTGTATAAATGGCAGCAAGTCATTATTAGAGACACCATGCAGAGTCGAGGATGTATAATGACGATGACTGCTATGACTGTGTAAACGTCGAGTAGAGTTGAAAATATTCATCACATTCACCGAGTTACACGAAAGACTAGATAGAATAGCTATACCATCAATTTTGTCATTGCAACCATATGGTTTCGTACATTGTTCATATTTTGAAGAGAATAGTTCCTACGCAAAGCTTTAACTTTGTCAATAAGTCAAATATTTGGGCAATCAAAGGTAAGCTTAAAAATAAGCATTATTGTCGAATGTTAATTAACCCTTCCTGAAAGTTTCTTTTGAATAAGAAAAGAAATAAATGAAATTAATAGAAGGGCACATTTGTCCTCTTGTTCAGATTGTACCTGTTTTGTACTTTCAAATTTCCGAGACTAATGTGCTCTCAGGTGCAATTAACGGTAAAATGAATGTTTAGTACAATTCAAAAGTATATTTAATATTGACATGAAATGACTGTAATGTTTTTTTAACTTAAGACAAAGAAGCCTTTCATGCTTGAAATTGTTAAATTTAACATAGAAAGCAGCAAATTTCTATGAATTAGAAGTTGTATTCCTAAAGTTATTTAACTATGTATGTTATTTCTTTTTATGCTGATATAGATAGATGTGGTAATTCAAGGATCAAAATGAAACCCTTAATAAGCGGTATTGAATAAATGGAAAAAGATACCAAAAGTATATTCAGACTATTAGTCATTCACAGCATGGTAAAAAAGAAAAGACAAGAAGAATGCGCAATTCGAACCCTACCAAATGCTGGATATTTTTTGCTGGAATAGAATATTGTTATTATTAAGTTTTAGTTTTTATAGTGACTTAAATGTCATTTTAGCATTTAACAACATAAAACAAACTGGGACTTAATTTTTTTATATAATTACTTACTTTAATTACCGATATCTGTGTGACGTTTTCATTTGATTGTATACTGCGGTAGTCCCTCAAACTTTTGCCAAGTACAATTATGCAAGTTAACATTTCTATGCCGTAGAAAACTGATGGTACTATCATGAACTGTGTCCATTTAAAATCGGAAAGTCTTAGACAAACAGTAAATAATACAGTATCAACTAACATATCTTCAATTCTATACAACATTGAAAACATATGGCCTGGTTTTGATAAATGTATTTTTGTTCGTTTATGGGTTATTATTGAAATGATCCAGCAGAAAATAAGTCGAACTAAATTCTGACAACCACTTACAATAATTAGAAACGTCCAAAAAACTGCTAAATCGCTGGTTACTTCTTCATTTAGATCTTTTGCTAACAGAAGATTTGTTGTTATCATTGTCCCCATGTTAACCATAAATCCAATGTACATCCTGCATGCAATTATGTTACGATAAACGGCTTCAGAGTCTAATGCATCTTTTTTTACTAGTTTCAAATAAACGTAAAGTAAGAATGATGTAGAGCAATCAAAATGGAAATAATTTAACGCCATTTTGCAGTGAAGAGTTTTTTTAAATATTGTTTGGAATACAGTAAGATTTTTTTAGATAAAGAAAGTATTAATTATATAAAGTATCGTATTTAATTTTAAGTAACTCTATTCATTTAAAGACAATTGCTATTCAAATTTGCAGTCCAATAAATGATCCTAGTTAAAAACAAACATAAATATTCTATTGTAGTCGTTCAAAAATAAGGTGAAAGAATTTCTTTAAGTGTAATGGCATGAATCATCGAACTTAACTTTCTCTTTTCCTAATGCATTCATGCAGTATTCATACTAATTGTTTATAATACAGTTAAGATCTGTTCTATACTACAAAATATGGTGACTTGGTCTTTTCCTGACCGGCAGTAAAACGCTGTCAAAGTTTGGCTTTGCGGGATGTATCAAGTTTGCAGCCACGTCCGGTCAGAATGGGGGCGTTAAATCCGATGTTTCATGTAAAGAGAGTGCACGCTCTTGCACGTTAAAAACCCTTGCAACAACTATATGAGGGTTCCGTAGTTGGCCTGTTGCAAAATTTCTATCCCTATCCAATATACCCTCATTTTCCAGTGGCAGTCCAAATGTACTCGATCATCATCCTAGATGGCCTCTTTTATTACAAGACCTACCTATTTACAAGTTATTGTTAACTTGTTCACGTCCTGAACATGCATGAAATATTAGCCATTGGACGTTAAGCATCCAACAATCAATCAAGCAATATATTAATATGTATTTTGTTACTATAATCTATATTATTTTGATCCAGAAATCATTGAACCATAACAACTTGTCTTAATTATTGTTCATTTTTTTATTTTGAAATCATTATTGTTCACCGTTATGAACTATCATAAGTGTCTTTCAAAATTTGAATAATGGTACTAAATAAAATAATATAAAAAAATCATCACATAGGATTGTGTGTAAGTTAAAGTATGATATAAAACCGCTCCCTGAGAAAATTGTATGATCACATTATACTTCAAATATTTAACACTCCCTAAAGTGTTAATCCATCTGTGTAACTGTATTCTGGCAGTTCTACAAGTTTTTCTGACATTATTCAAGTGAGGTTAGAACTGGTTCCAACTGTATTTTCGTTTATTTACTATATACATATATTATATTTGTAATTGATTAAATATAGTATACTTACAACTAAACTCTCAGTACTACATTTAAAAGATTTTGATTCATATGTCTTTTCTAAAGTGGGATATATCTTGTAGAATTCTTAATGCTTTCTTTGTGATTAATAATAGACTCATAGCCATAGTGTTTCGTTTATCAGTAGGAGAGATTTTTAATCTATGTATATTGTTGACTATTTGTGTGACAAACAGAACTACTTATAGGCAAAATGGAGCAGCCTTCTACTTATATTTGGTCATTTTGATTTATATGCTTTTCTTCCATAGCATATCAATAGTTCTTATTATGACGCGAGCATTTAATTCAAAGTGGTTTGTCGTCGTGTATAAGACATCGGATCTCATCTATGATATTTTTCTCTTACTGTACAACCATTTTGTTTGTGGATTGGTATGTTCAAACACAGCTACGGCAGT
The DNA here is from genome assembly GCA_019925275.1 of Mytilus edulis. Lineage (NCBI taxonomy): Eukaryota > Metazoa > Mollusca > Bivalvia > Mytilida > Mytilidae > Mytilus > Mytilus edulis. The sequence continues at coordinate 60,460,356 of CM034354.1, read as the reverse complement.
AACTATTCTTTTAAGTATTGACATATTCTTCAACTGTTTATGTTTAGGAATTATTATTTTTGACAGAAAATGCAACAAGGATCGTTAGCAGCCTTTCACCTGCTTGAGTTTAATAATAGTATTGTTAGAATGACGAAAAACTATTGTATCATGCTATATCATTCTTCCATTTAATACGCAAAATTTCAAATGACAGATTTCGGAATATACATTCAATTTCTTAATTTGTTATCATGACATTGAAATAGAAAGAAAGTCGCTAGGATTAAATATATTTAAATTTTAACACCTATAAAATGCCTTTGATTAAGTTTTTATCTGATATTTAGTATGATGACAAAATGTTAACAGAACAAACAAAACATAAAAGATTTTGATTCAGCAATTGCAATTGTATTTTTTATTAATAAGAATTTGATAAACATTTCTGTTATTTGTAGTCTATTATCTTATGGAAAATATTTGAATCCAAATAGAGTCTAAAAGGTTGGGAAAAACGGAGGGTCGTTTTGGTATTAGATAACAGTCATGAGTAGCTACTAGTAATAGATGTTCAAAATAAGGTAACATGTTTGCAAAATGTCAAAAGAGGGCAAATTCAGCCTTACTAACGAACGGAAGGAGACATTGTGAGTCGAAATATTAAGCATCTACTCTTATTCATTGATCATCCGCCATTTGAATCAAGAATCCGTCAAGAATATCCAGATACCTTATTGCACATAATTGCTACTTTAATTTCAGGCGAATAACTTGAGTCGTCTAATCTAAAAACTAGAAAGCATGTCTGTAGTGAGCTTAAACACTTCGATGCGATAACTAAAAGCAACAGTTGTATTCCGGTGTTCAAACGTCTAAGATGGGTTGATATCCGTGTTACAAACTAAACTCGAGAGAAAAACATACCTATAAGAGGAAAACATCAGGAAAAACAGTGACACTGAAGTGCAACAGAAACAATTGCCAACATACATAGAAACAAACTATTTGATAACAACTGCCATATTCTTGACTTGGATCCGGACATTGAAAGATAACATTGTGGGTTGATCCTGGTTTTATCATACCTGTCAACTGACCCGGATTCTGCGGGTGTGACCCGAGATTTTCACAATTCTGAGGGATCACCCGGATCATCCGCCGGGTCATTGAAATAACCCGGAAATTCCGAAAATGACCCGATTTCACACGTATTTCTTAGCCTTGAGATTGATTTTCATAAGTAATATTCCTTTGAAATACCGGCAAATTCGTAATTCTTCCTAGAACATGCAGTTCATCTAGCTATGTAAACTGTCAAATTAAGTGACCCATTAAGTGCATGGCTTCACTTGACAGCTTTGGTGTCAAACACACTGTTGATTAACACCAATTAGTTTAGCTTTAGGTCGTAAATAAATTGCCCTGTTGTTTTACAAAGATATTTCAACTAAGAGTTACTTCCCCTTATTTGTCACCATTCAAAATTATTCCTTATATTTATGTTTTATGGGTGAAAAAGATTAAATCATAATAATATAAAATTCAAATACATATAGAAAAATAACTTTTCATTATTTTTATACCTTTATACAATTTTTTAAAAAAAGTTGAAAATTATTTTTTACATTTATACTTCCTTTAACTGTATTACTATATTTTATCATAGTCTAGTATGTTTAAAGGCTAGTAGTCTCATTTTAAAATTACATTTGAAAAATAAATTTTAGATGATGAAAAAAAAGTAAAGGACATATGACTGTGATACACAAGTTTATAAAAACCTTTAAAAGTGTTATGAAATAATAATAAATAAGATTTAAAATGACTTAACCAAGTGAACATGCATTGATGTTTTGGTATCTTTGATATACATTATAAGAAAATGTACCATAAATACTGAAATTCAGCTCGAAAAAGTTCGTACGCGTTATGACCTGAGATTTGATTCTTCAATGCAGGTCATGACCTGCATTTTCATCGTCACAGGTTGACAGGTATGTTTTATGGCTAGCTAAACCAATTTGATAGTATTAAGCGTATTGTGTGTTGATTTCTGTCGTGATATATGTCATCCTAAATGCAACAGTAGTTCACCAACGTTCAAATCTAAAAACAAATCCGTCACAAACATACACAACTAAGGTTTTTTTTTAAAACGAAGGAATACCATATCGGGTCTGTGTGCGTTAAAAGGATATGCGTCTCCCGAGGTGCATGCATCACACGCTCCATCTGCTGCGATTATGATCATACTTACCAACTGGAAAACAGAAAGTGTCACGTTTGTCATAGATCAATGTTTGCAGTTGTCCACCATTGTAAATTTCAACATAGAAATATAGGTAGGCAGCTGGCCTTCCATTTCTGGTACTTTCCTTAATAATAACATTCAGAGAACATTTGACCTAACTACCTGAGCATGGAAGATGCTCTTTGTTTTTGTCTTTAACAATGTTTTGTGTAAATATCACTTATTTAATACAAAACAAGTTGGAAATTGAATGATGAGATTTTTAGCATTACAAGTTTTCATTACAAACATCATAAAAAAGTTACATGATTGATTGATTGTTGGTTGCTTAACGTCCAGTGGTAAAAAGGTTACAGATATGACAACTGTTCAAGAAATGTTAAACTAGTTCCCGTAATTGAATTGGGGTGCACGTATAATTTAACTCACTTTCATTTTGATCATAACCAGCTAATATTCCGTTTTAAAAATACAAGAGTTTTACCATTTTTTCATTATTTAGTCTTCCGCTTTTCCGTCGAAAGACATTTGATATTGTTCTATTGTATTCCTCTCTTGAGTAGGTGCTATTATTGAAAAGAACGATGTAATGACAGACATTTTTCTACTTTGTAACGCCTAGGTTTAATTTGAGATCACTAACACCAGTGATACACAACGCAACCCATTAATCTACAGATTGATACTGGCACAACAGTGTTCTGAAACCAGTTTTAAGTGCGTATAAACCTCTCCTTTCTTACACAGAAAACCTTATACCGTAAATCAATATGTTAAGGCAATAATTCCTGCAATCATTCTAAGTGTAGGGATTTTTCTTCTATTATACGTTGCCGCTGTATAGCCCTTTTGTTTTGAAGCTGCGTGAGGAGGGGTTGAAGATTTTCGATTGATGGTCAACAAGAAAGCGACATAAATATATTGAAATGTATAAATTTTGATGATTAAAAAAAAAAGAGCTATGTACATCATTGAACTTTTGTCATGTTGATGTCGGATTATTAGTTCACTAGGGTAACATTTTCAAAAAACACCAAATGTTTAATTTCTAGACAACATGCAGGTTAATATAATTGCAATTAGTTCTTTAAAAAAAACCAGTTAGATTAATTTGCATGAATTTTACCAAGACCTTGATGATAAATATTCCATATCAATTTCTCAAAAAATACACGATGGTCTTGAAGAATAAGTTGTAGTACTGACGTTGTTAATCATCTTACTTAAGTGCTATATATTCTTTGTGAATTATTTCTTTAACTGTTTGGTTTATTTTTTGCAGTGTCAATTTGACGTGGCTTGGTACTTGTGCATCCCGTCAGTGTGTTGTGTTATGGTTATTTTTTGTATGATTCTTGTCTCGTTTTTGCTGGGTGCTTTGTCTTTATTCTTTTTTTGTTCATCTAAGTTGGCATGTGTGGGGTTTTTTTTCATATAGTGATTAAGATTTATAGCACCATGTTGACTGCTGTACTCCAAATTTTGACATTTTTACCTATAAGAGAAAGAAGATGTGGTATGATTGCCAATGAGACAACTCTTCACAAGATACCAAATGACACAGAAATTAACTACTTAAGATAATCATTCGGCTGTCAACAATGAGGAAAGCCCATACCGGACTTGGGACAGGCACATACATACAGAATGTGGTGGGGTGAAACATGTCAGCGGGACCCAACCCTCCCCTTAACAAGAATAGTGGTGTAACAGTACAACAACGCACGGTGACTTATAATTGTTAATTTCTGTGAATTTTTGTCTTTTGTTCTCATTAGCAATGACACCGCTTTTCGTCTTTTCATATACAAGTCATTTCAAAACATTGATTTTCAGCTCCAAATAACCTCGGTGACACCAGAAGCGTTTTCAACCCAGTGCTAGAAAATTATAATAACACTATAAATTTGGTCGTCAAAAGCTTTTTTCTAGATTAATTAACTTCATCAGTAACACTCATAAACAAACAATGGAAAGCCGTTGAGCTATTCGACTAATGGAGCCATATATTGAAGCGCCAAAACCATAAAAGGACAACTCTGAGTCAGAGGGAGTTGGAATGTACATCTTAATTATTCCTAAATTTACCATATAGCAATTGATTTGATGTCTTTTTATCTATCTTTAATTACTATCTTTATTATATGAGACTTCCTGGTAATCATTGGCAAGTAATTATCATTACGGCTTATCTATTGTTTTTCTGGTAATCAGATTTACAAATTTGCACAAAAAAGAAAACAGGAATTTAAGAGTAACCGCACATATACGAAAAACAGAGAAAAAAATAACGTTTAGATCCACTGTCATGTCTATTCTTATGTGCATTTTCACCTTGACTTATTAAATTTTCTGCTGCAACGATGAATAAGTCATCCTCGATACATTGACATAGTCATGATGACAACATTTTCTTCAACACAGCTTTACATATCTAATAAGCTGTAAATTAAATCTCGTAATAAAATAATATTATGCACTTAAACAACATTTATATGATCTACACTATGTTCTCAGATTTACAAATAACAGACGGTCTACATGGGTACTGGACTCGTCTCATATACAAACAATGCATCAGTATAATGTTGCACTCTACCTCCCCATGCTTTCAGTACAAAATTAAGAAAGTTCAGATTTGGTTTGAAGTTCCCCGGCTTCATCGGCCTGATATGGTGGTGGATTTTCTGTTTCAGTCGGTGCCTCGTATCCTACAATTGACAAGGAACTAATTATATTTTCATAGAATATTTCCTGAGCATGAAAGCCCCTAAAATAAAATAACTAACATGAGGTACGATTAAAGTAGGAGTATTCCAACCATGCTGTGTACCGTAATTAGTAAATAAAATCTTTTGGTGGGTTTTTTTCTGTTTTTTGGGGGGGGGAGGGAGGGGTCTGACACATGGCTAAAACAGTCACAAATATAAAACTTTGAAGACTCATATAAAATCAACAGCAGTCAAATAAAACTAAGATCAATAAGCGGGAACCAAAATTAACCTTTGCACATTAACAATATTTATGAACTGCTTTATGTAATGAAGTAGGTTCAGATACTTTTTTTCTAAAATTCGAATTGGGTTGTCGAGTTAGGAATAAGTAGTTGGAATTGTGGTAGTAGTAGCAACACAACAGCAGTTATAAGAGTCGTTTAAGGTGCAAGTTTTAGTTCTTTTGATGCTATAGCATTTTGCTATCCGAAATATGTATTTATTGTTTAGTTCATTATCATTGTATTTTTTTAATTATCTTTAGTGTTTTGTTGGCTTTTAACTATTTCATTAGCGTCACTGTAAACGAAATGCGCGTCTGGCGTACATTATTTTAATCATCGACTATCTATGATAAGTTACTTTAAACACTTTTTAGACGTAGATTTACCTGGATTGTTAAATCCACTGCTAGGTTGCTGGTGAGGCATAACTCCCGGTGGTTGTTGATATGGCATTGGTCCTTGCTGGTATGGATATGTCATGATCCCATACTGTTGCTGTGGATACGGTCTGTTACCCTGTTGTCCTGGTTGAAACACATAGCCCGGATAACCGTTCTTATTGGTGGTAGAATATGGTGGAGGACCGTTAGGTTGGGTAGGTTGAGCACCTATTTGAAGAAAGAAAATATAAGCGTTTGTTAGGAATTGTTATATCAAATGTGTGTAATATTGTGTATGTTAACTGTCATAAAAAAAAAAGGCCCGATATGTATGATTTGGCGTGCAGATTGAACATGCTTAAAGATTAATGGTTTATTTCGATTCTTTAATTGACATTTTTGGAAAGACCGCATTTTACAGTTTATTTAGACATCAAGCAAGGCAAATTCAATGAACGCTTAACACGCCAAAAATTCCAATTTGTTATAGTAGTAACTTCAGTTAATTTATTTGAAATCAAGAAGATAAGTAATTTTAAATTATAATTAATACAAGACAGTCGAAAATCTCAAAAGTCATTCAATACAAACTGCGTACTTTTTCGTACGTTGTTTTTGAATATCCAAGACGTCGCGAAAAAATAAAATCATCTAACCATTAAATCATACTTTCATATCTAAAAGACAACAGCAAAACAACATTTGACCTAAAATGGTTTACTTTTACAAAGTGTAAATTAAGACTGAGATGGGGAGTTGTCTCATTGGCACTCATATCACATCTTCTTACATCTTTTAGTATTATTTATGAATAATAATTTAGACATACCATTTCCACTGAATCCATTGGTATATATGCTATTTGGTGGAGGTAGACCATAAACTCCTTGGTACACAGGTAGTCGTTGTCTCTCCTTCAAGTTTTCATTATGTTGTTTGACCATGCAGCATATGCGGAATCCATCAATTAACCAACCAATTCCAAAGAGACCGAAAGTAAAAAAGTACAAGAACCCCCAAAGTGGTCTTTGTAAATAGAAATGATGAAATCCGAGAATTCCAAAAGGAAACCATAAAACATAGGCGTCATCGCTATACTTCAAATTCGGATCTCTACCACTAAATTTTTCTTCGTTATGTCTTTTCACTAAATTGGGTGTTCGGAACCAATCAACAATATAACCAACACCCAATAATCCGAATGTAAAGAAGTAAGACGCACCATACAACGGACGGTTTAAGTAGAAGTGGTGAAATCCTAGGATTCCGAATGGTGACAAAGCAAGTACTTCCGCAGCACATGCAGATTTTTCGTCAGGAATTTTCGGTTCTTGGTTAGCTTTTCTCACGTGATAAGGCATAAAACATATGTCAAGCAGCCAACCTATGCCAAACAGTCCAAATGTAAAAAGATAGGCAAATCCTAGACCATAATTACGCAGGTAGAAATGGTGGAATCCTGTAAAAAAATAACATTTGAGCAGTTTAGTCATGATAAATAAAACACTTTCGAACGTTTAAGTCGCGAAGCATTGATTGTTGCTTTCTTACCATCTTTTAGCAAACACTTTGCGCATATCTATGACGATACATAGTCAAGCATGTAAACAGTTTAGATATGTTTTAAATAAACTCTTCATAGATACCAGGATTGAAATTTAGTATGATGACGATAACAAAATTTATCGATTTTTAAATGTCAAAATAAACGTTTCGAGTCAAAAATCTGTTTTGTTAAGAAAAGGAGATAATTAAAATTGATTGCAAAAGTGAGCAAAGTAAAAATGTAAAATAATATGTAGAAATTTACCTAGCAATCCGAATGGAAACCAAAGACCATAGGCATCATCCAGTCTCTTTTTAAATTCGATTTCAGGATCTTTGGCTCTTTTGTTAGCATTCTTAACCAACCATGGCATTCGAAACCAATCGAAAAGGACACCAGCTCCTAGCAATCCGAATGTGAAGAAATATAATACTCCAAATCCAGGTCTTCGGAGATAAAAATGATGAGCTCCAAGAAAGCCGAGAGGTATCGATAATATGTAGGCCTCAATAACCGTTTTCGTTGCTAATGGTTGTCTCTGTAGGACCACAGTTGGTGCTGTATACTGGTAAAACATCTGGTTGCCACATCCTGCAGCTGCGTTTTGTGGTGCGGTGGCAGCAGTTGGTGGTGCCTGTTGTCTTTGGACTTCAGTTTCCTTAGACATTCTAAAACATTTTCAAAAAATGTGTTCTACATTTTCGTACAACTTGCCAATAATAAATGTACAATTAAATTCTTAACTTTTATTTTACCAAATTGCTTTCATAAGTTAACCCGATTTTAATAACAGTCTTTTGACGTTCGTCAACTTCAGCGTAGCAATTACTGCTATTTTACGAAGTTTGTCCTGAGATCGCTGATTCCGATTATGATATATCAATGTTCTTATGATTTGATCACTTCAATGCAGTGTGGTTTTATGCACAAGCTGAATATCCCAAGTAAGGAACCTGTAATGCAGTGGTTGGCCGTTGTTGCTGTCTGACATATTAGTTGTGTTTATTGTTTTGTGCATAAATAATGTCGTTAGTTTTGTCGGGTGAATTATTTACATTGTCATGGTGATGCTTTTATGCGGTATTGGTTTTGCTCATTGTTAATAATTATACGGTGACATGTTGTTGCTAACCTTTAAGTCATTATCTCTATGGAAAATAATTCATTGTCAAGCATACATAGCACACCTGCTTTATATAATCACATATTGAAAATTACTTTGAATTTTGAAAATTCGTACATGTTTTATAAGTACAAAAGTACTATTGACAGAATATATAGTCTTTATGATGAAATATAATTTATCTAAAGAAACTTTCTGTACAATAATGCTTTTAACAATATCAAATTGTATTGCTTATTCTAAAGACTGACCTCGGCAATGTATTAATGAAAAAAAATGTTTTAAGAACGAATTTTATTTTATTTTAAAAAAAAACCCCGTTGTTTTGGTATAGCATTATGTCCTATGGAAATAAATTAATGTAAGTATGCTTACCTGTTCTTAAAAACTAATGATTCAATCTGGTAACTGCATTATTATAAATAACCTGGTCTTATGACCGATCGTCATAAACGTAAATAAAACAAGTCATGTGGTTCAAGTTTCATTTTTCATAATGGAATAGAAAAATATTTATAAATTTAGATAATAGTATTGATCCGGGTCATGACTGTAGTTTTTTTTATATATACATATTTAAGTTACCTAAATCGGTCGGACTTAATGTTATGAATGGAGTTAAAAATAGCAATTATTCATATACCCGGGGTACACCTATTTTGTAAACCGATGTTATTTAGAATGTGTGTACTTCTAATCCTGACAAAGATATGTTATCTCGTGTTTACCACTAGAAATGCCTGTGCAAGTAATGTAGTACATGTAAACTACATACATCGAAAGATTAAAATTGGTATGACTAAAATAAAAGTGATTCGTTGATAACTCTTAACGTCCAGTCGCAAATATCACATACATGCTTAGGCCGATAATATGATTTATGAGTCATGACTTTGCTCTGCTATGTGCAAAATTGACCTGCTTAGTCTTGTCATTGCATGGGCTGCAAATTAATATGTTTCATATTGGGCAGCAGACCACACATACCCCACAACCCTACGTAATACGCTGAGTTGGATTTTTTTTCACTGAAGTGCCAGCTCAAAAGGTGATTTGATGAGAGAAAAAATATTGTGTTCAAGCAGATGAAAAAAAAGAATACTATGAATCCAGATTCTTCCCCATACCTTATAGTGTTCAATTTTGAAGAAGAAAAAAATAATTAAATTAATAATGTCGAAAACTAAAACTAGAGGCTCTAAAGAGCCTGTGTCGCTCACCTTGGTCTATGTGCATATTAAACGAAGGACACAGATGGATTCATGACAAAATTGTGACAGTGGAAAATATTTTGTAAAAATTTACAAAATGTATGAAAATTGTTAAAAATTTACAAAATGTATGAAAATTGTTAAAAATTTACAAAATGTATGAAAATTGTTAAAAATGGACTATAAATGACAATAAGTTGACTTATTTGTAGCTCTTGCTTTGCTGTACATTATTGCTATATACAGTTTATCTCTATTTATAATAATATTCAAGATAATAACCAAAAGCTGCAAAATTTTCTTAAAATTACCAATTCAGGGGCAGCAGCCCAACAACAAGTTGCCCGATTGGTCTGAAAATTTCAGGGCAGATATATCTTGACCCAATGAACAATTTTATCTCCAGCAGATTTTCCCTAAAGGCTTTGGTTTCAGAGATATGAGCCAAAAACTGTATTTTTACCCTATGTACTATTTTTAGCCATGTCGGCCATCTTGGTTCACGGGCGGGGTCATCGGACACATTTTTAAATTAGATACCTGAATGATGATTGTGAACACGTTTGGTTAAATTTGTCTTATTACCTTCAGAGGAGAAGATTTTTGTAAAAGATTACAAAAGTTTACAAAAAATTGTTAAAAATTGACTATAAAGGACAATAATTCCTTAAGGGGTCAATTAACTCTTTGGTCAAGTTGACTTATTTGTAGCTCTTACTTTGCTGTACATTATTGCTATTTACAGTTTATCTCTATCTATAATAATATTCAAGATAAAAACCAAAAGCTGCAAAGATACCCCAATGATAATTGTGGCCAAGTTTGGTTTAATTTGGCCCAGTAGTTTCAGAGGGGAAGATTTTTGTAACAGTTAACGACGACGGACGACGGACGCAATGTGATGAGAAAAGCTCACATGGCCCTTTGCCCGTTTGGGCCAGGTGAGCTAAAAATGTTCGTGCTTTGCGCGTATAAAAATTCTGACTCAGTCAAAAAACCAAACCCCGTTTTTAAAAGTTAAATGGTTGCTCCAGTAGTACAAAAGTAAACTACATATCAAATATGATTGGCATCTCTAAGTTGAGTTATGAATAGAATTGTTTTACTAATTCTAAAATTATTAAACAGTTTTAAAACGTTAGATGAGGAAGATATAGTAGATCTAAAAAACTGCCTTTAGCTTTCATTTACCGCATTTGGTATCTGGCATCTTACTTTTAAAGAGAGAGAGTAACTTGTAGGCAGGATGGTCTATTTTTTCATATATACCTGTCAATAATGATGTTGTGGGCTCTCCAACACTGCACATTGTAGGTGCTTTTGGTTTTAATCTGTATTCAGTAGGAATTGTACGATTTCGTGCGTAATTCATGGTTCTCCCAGGGCACTCCAACTTTCTATACAATATAAATGTGGCTACCACGAACTAGAGGCTCTTAAGAGCCTGTGTCGCTCACCTTAGTCCATGTGCAAATTAAACAATGGACACAGATGGGTTCATGACAAAATTGTGTTTTGCTGATGGTGATGTGTTCGTATATCTTACTTTACTGAACATTCTTGCTGCTTACGATTTTCTCTATCTATAATAAACTTGGCCCTTTAGTTACAGAGGAAAATATTTTGTAAAAATTTTCAAAAATTTACCAAATTAATGAAAATTGTTAGAAGATTACAAACATTTACGAAAAATTGGTAGCAACCCAACAACCAGTTGTCCAATTCATCTGAAAATTTCACTGCAGATATATATTGACTTGATAAACAATATAACCCCTTAACAGATTTGCTCCAAAAGCTTTGGTTTCAGAGTTTTAAGCCAAAAACTACATCCCCCCCCCCGTATGTTCTATTTGTAGCCATGGCGGCCATCTTGGTTGGTTGGCTGAGTCACCGCACACATTTTTAAAACTAGATACCCTAATGATGATTGTGGCTAAGTTTGTTTAAATTTGGCCCAGTAGTTTCAGAGGAGAAGATTTTTGTAAAGATTACAAACATTTACGAAAAATTGGTAAAAAATGACTATAAAGGGCAATAACTACTTAAGGGGTCAACTAATCATTTTGGTCATGTTGACATATTTGTAGATCTTACTTTTCTGAACTTTATTGCTGTTTTATCTCTATCTATAATAGTTTTCAAGATAATAACTAAAAACGTCAAAATTTCTTTAAAAATTACCAATTGGGGACAGCAACCCAACAACCAGTTGTCCAATTCATCTGAAAATTTCACTGCAGATATATATTGACTTGATAAACAATATAACCCCTTACCAGATTTGCTCTTAATGCTTTGGTTTCAGAGTTTTAAGCCAAAATCTACATTTTCCCCCGTATGTTCTATTTTTAGCCATGTCGGCCATCTTGGTTGGTTGGCGGAGTCACCGCACACATTTTTAAAACTAGATACCCTAATGATGATTGTGGCTAAGTTTGGTTAAATTTGGCCCAGTAGTTTCAGAGGAGAAGATTTTTGTAAAAGATTACAAAAATTTACGAAAAATTGGTAAAAAATGACTATAAAGGGCAGTAACTCCTTAAGGGGTTAACTGACCATTTTGGTCATGTTGACATATTTGTAGATCTTACTTTGCTGAACATTATTGCTGTTTACAGTTTTCTCTATCTATAATAATATTCAAGATAAAACCCAACCAGATGCTCTGCAGGGCACAGCTGTATACGACCGCAGAGGTTGAACCCTGAACGGTTGGGGAAAGTATGGACACAACATTCAAGCTTGATTCAGCTCTAAATTTGGATTGTGATTAAATAGTTGACACAGCATAGGTTTCTGACACAGAATGAATGTGGTCTAATAAACTTAAAATTTGTTTTTTGCCTTTGAGCAATTCACTATGCTGTTGAAAATTAATCCTCTCAAAAAAATGTTTGAAGAAATTTTCTTTTTATTTATGAAATTTGAAATGAGAAAAAATGACACCCCGCCCCAATTTTCACATCCCCCTTTCTCTTATTCCAAAACTGATCTCAATTCAAATTTCTAATGGAGTTTGCAACAATACTTACTCATTTAAATACATTAAAAAATATTAAAATGTATAAAAAGTGCTTGTTATCACTGAATGGTAAAGACTGTTTTAATTTATCAGTTGGTAGTAAAAGTGAATATACATTGTATATTGTATAAAACAATGATTTAAGTTGATTTAACTACTATTCTGGACAAAGAAAGATAACTCCAATTGAAAATTTCTTGCTATTGCACAACATTGTGCAATTAGATATTTCTTGCTATTGCGCAATACTGTGCAATTGAAAATACTTGCTGTTGCACAATACTGTGCAATTGAAGATTTCTTGCTATTGCGCAATACTGTGCAATTGAAAATTTCTTGCATTTGCACAATACTTAATATAATAATTTTGGATCCTGATTTGGACCAACTTGAAAACTGGGCCCATAATCAAAAATCTAAGTACATGTTAAGATTCAGCATATCAAAGAAGCCCAACAATTAAATTTTTGTTAAAATCAAACTCAGTTTAATTTTGGACCCTTTGGACTTTAATGTAGACGAATTTGAAAACGGGACAAAAAATTAAGCTACATACACAGTTAGATTTGGCATATCAAAGAACCTCAATTATTCAATTTTTGTTGAAATCAACCAATGTTTATTTTGGACCCCGATTTGGACCAACTGAAAAACTGGGCCAATATTCAAAAATCTAAGTACATTTTTAGATTCAGCATATCAAAGAACCCCAAGGATTCAATTTTTGTTAAAATCAAACTAAGTTTAATTTTGGACCCTTTGGACCTTAATGTAGACCAATTTGAAAACAGGACTAAAAATTAAGAATCTACATACACAGTTAGATTCACCATATCAAAGAACCCCAATTATTCAATTTTTGATGAAATCAAACAAACCTTTGGGCCCCTTATTCCTAAACTGTTGGGACCAAAATACCAAAATCAATACCAACCTTCCTTTTATGGTCATAAACCTTGTGTTTAAATTTCAGAAATTTCTATTTACTTATACTAAAGTTATGGTGCGAAAAACAAGAAAAATGCTTATTTGGGCCCCTTTTTGGCCCCTTATTCCTAAACTGTTTGGATCTCAACTCCCAAAATCAATCCCCACCTTCCTTTTATGGTCATGAACCCTGTGTTTAAATTTCATACATTTCTATTTACTTAAACTAAAGTTATAGTGCGAAAACCAAAAGTATTCGGACGACGACGACTACGACACCAACGTGATACCAATATACGACCAAAAAATTTTTGCGATTGAATAAAAACGGCAAAATTTCCTTAAAATTACCAATTCAGGGGCAGCACCACAATAACCAGTGAAAAGTTCAGGGCAGATAGATCTTGACTTGATAAACAATTTTACTCCTGGTCAGATTTGCTCTAAATGCTTTGGTTTCAGAGTTAAAAGCCAAAATCTACATTTTACCCCTAGGGTCTATTGTTAGCCATGGCGGCAATCTTGGTTGGTTGGCCGGGTCACCAGACACATTTTTTAAACTAGATACCCCAATGATGATTTTGGCCAAGTTTGGTTAAATTTGGCCCAGTAGTTTCAGAGGTGAAGATTTTTGTAAAAGTTAACGACGAAGGACGACGACGAGGGACGACGGACGCCAAGTGATGAGAAAAGCTCACTCGGCCCTTTGGGCCAGGTGAGCTAAAAAGCTGTTAATGATGAAGTTAGCATTAAACAACAAAAGCCAACCAATCAACCAATGTTTTAATGAAGATCAAATTATCTGTACCAGTGTATGTAGACCATCTCACAAGTGGTTTGTCCCTACCAAACTCTCCTTGTAGTTACTGAAGCAGTCAACATTCATGTCTTACCTTGCAACGTATGCATTCATGCACCCGTCACCAGCCAGAAATATCAATATAAGTTGTCTTATCATAACTTAGCAATTCTGTTGATAAAATAAGATTCAGACACTAAAGTTCAAGACTCTCTAGGGAAAGTTGACCTTAGATGAATTTTGCTCTTCTTAGGTCACTCTTTGGTCATACTGATCTTCATGATTTAGTTTTCTACAACCTTGGCTTTCAAATGTTTTGGATATAGCATTCATGATGAAAGTAAATCCAGAAATGCTCTTCAGAAGTTCAGATATAGAAATTATTAGTGTTATTTTCATTCAGTGTATTTAATATGTTTATGATATATTTGTTTGTTGGAAGATCTTTGATAACGTGACACTTTTATTGACTTGAAACCAAATAATTCATTTATTATATTCAACTTCTACCATGTATACATGTACCTTATCACTATTTATTCCTATCTGGATAAGTTCTAAAATTTCAAACCAGTTGTAGCTATCAGGAGCCTGCCTTGTCCAAACAATATATTGTGCACAAAACATTTCATAGAGACATGTTGAAACCATAGGAAAACACATCAAACAAACCATTTTAGACAACATACATTCGTCTTTCAAAAAATGCTTTTTAAACTATAAAAATTTTAAAATGTCCACTTTTCCAAATTTGTTTACTCCATAACCTCATTGCTGATGACCTTTGTTATTGATCCACATGACTTAAACAGTAACTGGGGTTTATTTCCAGATTGTACTCATAAGAAATATTAATCCTCAATTCAGTGGAAGGCCTGAATTTTTTCAAGTGAATTTTTTTTTTGGACGCTTTAGACCTTTTTGTGTTAATTATTAGTCTATTGTGTTGGACTACATTTATCTCTGTAGATGTCTTTTGCTGGTGGACATTTCGTCCCAGAGAGTATCACCAGCCCAGTAGTCAACACTTCGGTGTTGACATGAATATCAATAATGTGGTCATTTTTATAAATTTCCTGTTTACAAAACTGAATTTTTCGAAAAAAATAAGGATTTTCTTATCCCAGGCATAGATTACCTTAGCCGTATTTGGCACAACTTTTTGGAATTTTGGATCCTAAATGCTCTTCAACTTTGAACTAGTTTGGCTTTATAAATATTTTGATATGAGCGTCACTGATGAGTGTTATGTAGACGAAACGTGCGTCTGGCGTACTAAATTATAATCCTGGTACCTTTGATAACTATTGGTACTCTATGTTGTTTGGCTGCTGTCTCTTCAACATATATCCCACATCTCCTTTTATTCATATATTAAAAGGGATCTTAAATTTTATCTTCCATGGTATTTGATACCACTCCGGTGATGTCTTTCTTTAACAGATCTTTTAACATTTCCAGATAAAAGATTGTATGAGTTCGTCTTTTTCCATCAATCATGATGTAAACACTGATGTGTTTTAAAAAATAAACAAAACCATAAGTTCTACATAAAATCTGTATTTATAAAATTCTATGTTTAAAACAGCAAATCACAAAAGTTGGACTCCACAATTATAAAATCTTAACAATAATGATTTAATTGAGAATGACCATGATGCAATGTTTTCAACCTTTTCACTTCTAAAATGTTTGTAAAATACAATAAACAAAAGGGATATGATAAGATAACAT
The DNA here is from genome assembly GCA_019925275.1 of Mytilus edulis. Taxonomy (NCBI): domain Eukaryota; kingdom Metazoa; phylum Mollusca; class Bivalvia; order Mytilida; family Mytilidae; genus Mytilus; species Mytilus edulis. The sequence continues at coordinate 60,444,380 of CM034354.1, read as the reverse complement.
ATTTTTCATATTATAATCAATTAAAATAATTATTTAAAAGTTTGCAAGATTTTTCAATATAAAATCTCCTTGTGTATGTCTCAATAAATACAAATAAAGAAGGTAAATAGGAAAAGAAGAAGTAAAATAAAAACAAAGTGATTCAAAATAGGAAAAGAAAAAGTAAAATAACCAAAACAAAGTGATTCATTTTATATCTTAAACTGTTTGCCAACTTATTTTAAAGAGCAATTTATTTTTTAGATGTTTACATGTAGGAAAATAAAGCAAACATTATACCAAAATAAATAAATAATGAAATTAACTTTTTCATATTGCCAACTTTTGACTTGGGAGTTTAAATTTATTTGGTCTGTTACCTCATTTGTAACATCCAAAAAGTGGCATATTAAGAAAATAAGTAAGAAAGAAGTCATCTAGATATAATTTAGCATAACATCTGATTAAAAAAAATACTACAAATATCATTTCCTTAAGATTTTGTTAACAATAAAAAAAAACTTGCTATCTAGAATATAAAATAGTTTTTAAAACATGCACACTCTTCTAGCAAATCTGTGGAATCATTATAATCATTTTTAATTGAAATTTCATATTTCAAATTAGGAATCTTTTGGGGAAAGTTTATTCAATACTAAACTAACATAACCATTTTATATATTGGACAGAATGAAACACAAAATGGAAGAAAAGAACAAATAATGGACGGAAAAAAATAAAATGGAATGAAGCATTAAATAAATAGATATGTTAAATAAAAGAGTATTAGTTAAAATTAATAAATTAAGCGAAGTGACTAACCTAAAATTATAAGTGAACACAATGTGACTTGGTTAATATGATTTCTCATTGGACAGAGGATAATCCACAACATCATGTGACTTATTAATCTGATTCCTCATTGGACAGAGGATAATCCACAACACCATGTGACTTGTTTTACTGATTTCTAATTGAACAGACGACAACCACAATGTCATGTGACTTGTTTTGCTGATTTCTCATTGGACAGAGGACAATCACAATGTCATGTGACTTGTTTTAGCTGATTTCTTATTGGATGAAGAACAACCAGAATCAATAAATACATTGTATTCAGTCAGAAATTTTTGTAATATTTTTATCTTTGTAAAAATTGTGCCAAGATAAAAGAAAAATAATAGTTGTAAGATTCGTTTTCTGAAATTACAATAATAAAGCATGCATTTGCTTCCTTTGTTCAATTTTCTAAAAAAAAAAATCAATAATTCAAAAATTTCTGAATTTTCAGTAAAACATTTTCAGAAAAAATAATATTTATTGTAGAGTGCACACAAATATATATTTCTTTATAAGAATTAACTTAATTGTACAATTTGATTTTTTTTTGTAAATTTCAAAATCTATTATTTCCACTATTTGTCATGGAAATAATACCCAATCATTCATTCTAATAAATAATTCTAAAGAAAACTTGTACGCAACTGCTCAACAATAGCAATGCAAATGAATACATTAAAGTTAGAACAAAAGAGATCAAAATAAACCATTCAACCATGACAGGTAAATTATACCTAAACTTACAGAGGCAAATTCAAAGGGGGTGTGCATAACCCCAGCCCATTTTTTGAGCTTCTTATATAATAAATGCATATACTTTTTACAATTATCAAACTATAGCTTACAAAGATTGCCCTGAGACCCACAAATTTGGCAGGAAAAATGGTAAAACTAGTCAATTAAGAACATAGTCACGACCTGCTTCTAGTGAGGTCCTTAGTCACAGCCTCAATGTTGATTGTGTTTAAAATCGCATGCATATTTTAATTGCTGTATTCCTTTAGAAGCTTGAAGTATAAATCACCTGTCAATATTTAGAAAGTTTTAAAAAAGTAATTATTATTCAAAGAAACCCTACCTAACATTTCTTCACTGCAAAATTGTACTCAATGGATTTCACATGAAATAAGTGACATTAAACAAATTGGAAAAAGTTTTAGGCATTAACATAAAACAGTTTCAAAAAGGTATTCTAGAATCCTTCATGTTTTCTAAATATTTTGTGCAATAGTTTTTTGAAGAAACCATGCTGTTTCAAATCCTATGGGGCTATTTCAAGTGTTTTAATTTGCCTTAAATGATGAAAATTCCATTTGAAATTGTAACAAAAGACAGGTGTCTTTATAATTTGTAAAACTCTATTTTTACAATATAAAATCCATGTGAGCAAAACTTGTTGTGAACAATGATACTTTTTCCTAAATGAGATCAAAGGAAATTTATAATTTAGTATATTACAAATTATATATATACTATAAAATCTATACACTAACAAATCTACCATTGTACCCTGCACTCAAGACTTTTTTTGATTTACAAAAAAAATTAAAAAAAATCCATATTATTTTTTTCACTTAAGTTTTTGAACCAACAGTTTAATAGGTCAAATCTTGAACAGTTTACTGTGAATTCCAAAATTTTGTACGACTTTTAGAAATGTAATAATAAGAAATCACATTCTTATATCTGAGCATAAAGCTATTCCTAGATTTTCATAAAGTCGCAATAATAAATCTAGCATTTTTGTCTATTCCTCAAAAATCACAATAATTTCTGAATTTCCAAATATCCTCTTATAATTCTTTCTTGTGTATGTTTCAAAATAGACAAAGTCTTGAATGCAGTTTAAATATGTTTCGTAATAACAATAATAATAAAAGTTTTACAACAAAATAACAGTTTTTCATTAATTCTAACATTAATATGATACAAATATGCAACAAAATCATTACTAAACAGTAACATTTTCAATAAGTACCGGTTTTCTTAGATTTTATGGATAACCAGCATTATTTGTGGATAACAAGGATGAATTTCCTCACACAAATAAAGAGTAGAAATAGCTGTAATAGTAGCCAATGTTATCTTATACTGTAAATTCAGAAATTGTTGCCATGTTGCCAAACTTTGCCCGGTTAGTGTTGCTAAAATTGCAATGGGATAAGTTTTGCCTAATAAAAAAATGTTTCTCTGAAGCATTTATTGAAATCACAATAATCGATCTCAATTTTAAGGGGGTCTCATTGGGGGGTTCCAATTTTGGATACACAATAATTTGACTTTCCTGTGTCACGCTTACCAAAAATCGGCAATCCCGCGTCACGCTTAGACCCCAATGAGACCCACTTTTAATTCCAATCATCAATACAATAAATGGAGGCCAAAGTTTCTAAATTTACAGTACACAATTGATACATTAATACCCAAACTTACAATAGAGGAAAAATCAACCCTTGATATGCATTAAATGTACACAATAAACAAGTCTCAGAAAGTAATAAAAGTGGGAAAACAAAAATTTGAAACCGACATAGCAATAAAATTTGGAAATAATTAATGGCATAAAAGACAAAAGTACCTATTCAAGCTTTTTTTATACAGCTAATGTTCACAAACAAACAATGTGTTCTCTTTTGACTATCCTTTTAAAATGAAATAATCAAAATTAACTGTAAAAAAAACAATTTCTCTCTTGAAAAAATTTAAGACTTGAAAAATCTTCAAACTAATAGTGTTAATACTAATATATAAATGAGGCAAATTGTTGTTTATTATGTTCAAAATTAGCAATTATATTATGATTTCATTATAAAATTATTTAATGATTAAAATGAATGAATTTAGATGATATAAAAAGAGACATTAAAATAATTTGTAAAAAAACAAAACAAAAATTGTTGGCAATTATTCATTTTTAAGGGACACTTTAAAAAGCACTTATTTTGTATAAAAAAGCACTATAGTTGCATACTTATCAAAAGTAATGTATAAAATATATATTTACAAATACATTGTATATACAAAATTCTGCAGTCTAAGGCAATTATATATAGGAACATATTCATGAAATTTGTCAAAAGAAGCTATTTTTTTCACTCATCTCTCTTGTCTTTATGTGTTTATTTTTTAACACATTAAAATTTAAAAGTTTCCATTGAAAGACATCAACAAATTACATTTAACTTTAGGCAAGACTTAATGCGTGCAATCTTCATAAAAAACTTGTGCACCCAAATGCCTATAGCTCTCTATTGCTCCATAACATAAATTTTATCATGCCAAATGAATTAGCAATTTTACCAATCTTAGCTGGTGAGGCAGATCCGGATGAAGGGACCCCCTTTTGTGAGAAAAATTTGGTTGATTATGGTTGAGAAGACTGGACTTAGAAGCCAACAAAGTTAACAGTTCTCTTCTTCATTCTTTTGACAGACTTCTTGATTAGTTCAGAAGCACATTATACATATAAGTATGTACACTCATTAACATTTACAAGGGTAGCATTATATAATTATTTAGACAAATCATAACCTTCTGAAACAATTTTACATACAGTAAATTCAGAAATTTATGTGATATTTTTCTTAAAGGTAATGCCAAAATAACATAATTGCATGCAGAGTTTTTTTCAGAAATTGTTAAAATTAATCTGTCATTTTTGACAATTCTTAAAAAATCGCAATAACAAATGCAAAGAAAATTTCGGAATTTACAATATGTACTAAATGATACATGTAATTAGCTAACCAGTCAGTGGAATTTTCAGGCAAAAAACCTTTAACACTGGTACATAAAAGCCTATATTCAATATTGTTACAACACTTTTTTAGCCATATCAATAATTTCGTCATGGTTTAAGCAACATTTCACACAATAACACAATAAATTTGAGGTCAAATGAGATCAAATCTTCATTGTACCAGCGAAAAAAAGACAAAAATCGGACGCAAAATAGATCCTCTTCATTACTAACCATAACTTAACAACAGAAAAGTATTATTTCGTGAAATCATTACATGTACAATGGCTTATTGGTTTTCTTTTTCCATTGAAATTTTGTGAACCTTAATAGAAGTGCTTATATAAAACAAAAACTTTTGAAATCTCTTTAAAATACAATACACTTGCAGTGAAAGATATATTCAGAGAAGTCTTTTTATCACTAACTTTTATAAGCAGTATCATAATATTTCATAAGTTTGAAAATTAATTTTGTGTTCCCTATGAAGTGTATTCAAATTAATTACTTTTTGTTATTTTTTTTAACTATTTAATGATCAAATAATAAATTCTGAAAAATTAGCCATAATCCCTATCTTAAAAAAACTATCAAAACGTTTTTATCAATAATATTACAGGGGTTAAAAAATCCACTAGCCCGACGCCCGGGACTACAGCATTTAGGCCTCGGGCAACCAAAACTTGTGACCCAATATGCCCGACGGACTAGTGACAAAAAATTCTTGGCGTTTCTAAAATAGAAAGGGGAAACTCCCCTCATCACTTTTCTATCTTAGCCAATAAGATTCCACTACGTCATCGGAGATTCCCAGAATTTGAACTGATTTTGTACAAGTTATAAAATAGAACAAATAAATCTGGATGGATCCCGTACTTTCAATATTGATGTATCAGTACAGGGGTTATTGTACATTGCTTCTGCAATCTGATTGTACCTCCTCCTGAATAATTTATTGCAATATAAATGTGAATCCTTTTTGACAGCAGAAACCTAACTTAATTTTGTCAGATATAACTTTTGAAACATGTGCACAAGTTATGGACGCCATTTTGTTTTTGTTTACATACTGTGAAGAAGTCTCCAGAACCATGATCTAAACATTAACAGTCTTCAGAAAACTTAAACTTGATGCAATAAATTTTCATCAATCATAATAATCTTCATTGATATTCAAATGAATTCGATTTTTAAAGAAATAAGATTTATAACAAATACAATTTCAGTTTAGAGACTGTGCTCAGGTTGTAATATATTTAGAGCCCAAAGTTAGCTTAAGGCAAGCTGACCAAGGTTCGGACAAGAAAACGTGATGATGTATCTGATAAAAACCCTCCAATCCTTTATATACCCTTGTATAGCAGTGGTCAAGACTTGTATCATCTCGGGATTTGGTCAACTCATTATTACAGAATATTCAGTGAATATTCAATTATCAATTAATTGAATATATCTGATAATGCCAGTAATTGGATAGATTTTGCTAACATAAGTTTTGGGTATCCAATTTGCAAAAATCTACTGTACAATGGATAAAAATTGTTAACTTTATAGAATTCATTGTTATTGCAGCAAACTGAATTTGTAAGGCATACTAGGGCTAGCAGGTAAGTTTTGCTGGGCTAGTAGTTCTTCCAGCAGGGCTAGTAAAATCCTGCTACCAATTAGCCCTGGGCTAGTGAGCTACAACAAAATTTCTTAACCCCTGTATTAGACAGCCTAAAAAGATTCCCTTAAAAACTTTTCTGTTTCAGTTTGTTAGTCAACAATCTTATAAAATAGTAACACACTTTAAGAAATACACTTCTATGGTAGCAAGCTACATATGTATCTTAAACATTAATTTACCATTAATTAAAAAAACATATCAAATAAATCTGTTATCTTGGTTATCATGTGTAAAGTATTGTCCATCCAATGATTTAAGATCCTCAAGGGTCGTTTCCAGATCGTCTTCATTAAAACTTGTATTATGTTCCAAATCTAATGACAAATTTCTTTTAGCGATAAATTCTATATCATCGTTATCCATCATTTTCTCAATTGCTAAGTCACTTTTTCTATGTCTGATTTTTCTCTCTGACCTTCTGACCCCTACCTCTACTGTGTTCTGTGACCTTGAGATATCTTGACTGTCAAAGTCTGGAATGAAATTAACTAGGTCAAGACTATTGGTTTTTAAACTAGCTTTGATAGATTCAATTTGTAGTGATTTCTCATGATCTTCATCATTCTGAGATAGTCCACTGCTTGGGTATAAACTAGAGTCATTACTTTGCAATAAATGTTCTGGAAGTGACCGATTATGTAAATCTGAAGAACTTCTATTCACTTTCCGACTGCCATATTTAGTAGACATCAATGTCAACCTGTGAGAAAATGGTGCAACCATCAACTGTTCTGAATTCCCATTTCCAGTATCTTGTTGTTGTTGTGAAATGACATGCTCATTTCTTTGAGATGGAACATCAAATGCACCTTGAGACGGAACATCAAACGCACCTTTGTTTGACAATCTATTCTGATCCATTCTATTACCTTGCAGTTGTGACAATAATGCATCGCTGTATGAAGGTGGTGGTTTTTGTAATGCCTGATGTTCCGTTCTTGGTAAAATGCTTCCAATTCCAATCAGATCTTTCCTTAGTTTAGTTTGTTCCTTAGCTTGCAGTGGTCCTGACGATGTTTGATTGGATTGAGACATAGCCACTGTAACAACAGGCTTTATCAAAGTCACATTGCTGTCAATCTGGAACTGTGAACCTTGAATAGGTACAAATGACTGGACCGGACCAGCTCCATCTATTGGACTCTGTATAATATTTCTGCACGGTGTCTGACTTGGTGATTGTAAAGGATAAGGCGTTGAGGTCTGGAATCGTGGTGAGATAGCTGACGACACTGGGCTGAACATTGCAGTGTCGCTAGCAATGCTTTGAGCTGAGTCTGCACGAGTTGACATAAAACTAGAATTATGGCCCGATGTAACCGACGTATCACAATTTATGGACTGTGAAACTGGTGTTGGATTCAATATAGGACTGGCCCCAATACTTCCATATCCTGGATCTGAGAATGGTGTCTGATTGGTCATCCTGTCAACTGATGTTTCTCGTCTTCTAACATTTGTGGAATGAATAGGACTTGGAAATAATGTAGGAGTCGTAACAGACCTTCGATCCAAAGCTGAATTTGCTGAAATCTGTGATGTTATTCTTTCAACAGAGGGTGTTCTCTGCCTCCTACTGACAGGTCTTTGAGGACTGGCAAAGACATCTCCTACATTTGTTGGACGATCAGCAATCCTGTTAGTTCCCATTTTGTTTACCTCAATATTACTTCCTTGTCTACTCTGAGGTCTTGATGCTTGCAGTTGCTGTAATGCTTTACTCTGATTGGAATTTATTTCAAAATTTTGCAACGTATTCCTGGGGCTATGCATCTCATTATTTGAAATATTGTGCAATTTCTTCTGAATGGCCTCAACATCTTTTGAGAATTTTGCATTTTCTACATTATCATTTGGATCATTACCCATAATGCCTCCTGTAACCATGGTAACTTGTTCTGTTATGAAATCTGCAATTTCTGCAGGCAAATCACTGTCTGCTTCCATTGGTAGTTCTGAATCTGCTGGTATAGAAAATCCTGTACTACTCTGAAGAAGATCATGCTCATGTGGAACATTTAGTTGTGAAATACTCAGGTTGTCAGATAAAGGTGCATCACTAAATGACTTGCTTCTATCATGCAGCAAACGCTCATTTTCAAAATTAAAATTTGACTTTCCTGCAATGTTAACATGTGAAAAGTTTTCTGAATGTTTAACATTGAAAGTATCTACTGAACCAAAATCTGTGATATTTCTATCTTTCTTCTGCAGGAAAGTGTTGATCATTTGATCTAGTAACGGCTTTTCTTTTAACAATTGTTGTTGAGACTTCCTTAATGACAAGGAGTTCACCCCCACTGCCGCTGAACTAACTTTTCTCAGTGGCCTAACTGAATGTGGCTGTTCAGGTTGTACTAGATCAATCAAGGCATCTATTTCCAGCATGCTGATGTCTGGAGAATGTTGACTTTTGTGCTTCAGAACTGATGTGATTGTCTTATTAGTTTTAGGGCTCCCATCTATTTCAAAAGTACATGATCGACTCTCACGTCTATTTTCATTGCTTTCCTCTAATGGATCAAAAAGAATAACATCGTCATCATTTTCATCTCCTGAATTCAACCTCTTTCTACCAAAACATCGAAACTGGCCATTATCGGTGTTAAAAAATTTCCTTTTCCTACCACCACCTTGCTCTATATCAGCAGAACACCTGGATCCTGGTCGAGAATGAACAATCTGGTCACCATCTTCAATTTTAGCAAATTTGGAAGGTGTTTCACATGATACTTCCATCTCATTTTCTTTTTCTTTGTACATTTTCAGAACATCTTCTATATCCATTGTATCATCATCATTCAAATCGGGACTTTCAACTCCTTTCTTTCTATCCCCGGTATCCTGTCCAAGACTAAGGGTATTTGGTCTTGCTACAGCCGATTTAACAGGTGATTTCTCCAGTGGTTGTGGCACATGATTTATAACATAGACAACATCCCCTGTTGAAACTAATCCTGGGGGAACTTGTAATTGACCGCTCTGTAGTCTGTCCGTCCTGTCATTGTTTACTACTGATGTCCCAGGTGGTATCTTTTGAGACATTCCGACATTGAACAGATTTTTGACATTTCTGTGATCAGCTGGTACAAAAAATGACCCAACTGAAACTGGAATATTTGTCGCATTTTCTACATTTGAACACATCTGTGGATTAATTGTACCCGGCATATTCTGACTATTTGATATGTCTATATTAATGGTCCCTGTAACATTTTGAGCACCAGAATGTTGCTTGTTCTTTAAAGCAAGCTCAGCCTCACGGGCTCTTTTCTCCTTCAAAAGTTCAGACACAGATTTAGATTTGTCATAAACAAAATTGTCAGTTGGAGTGATTTTAGTGTCCTTTAAAATTGTGGATATTGTTTTTACTGGCGAGGCTTTTGGACGAATGAGTGCAAATCTGCTTTTTGTGGATTTCTTAGGAGTGGACGGGTTTGAATGAAGCGAAGTATCCAAAGTCTCCTGATTATTGAGTGGAACAATTGAACACAGTGTAGATGGTGTTGAATTTACAACCTTGAATGACGACATGGACGACTGACTCGGAATCTTCAAAATGGCAAGCGATGTCGAGACGGATGAAATGGGACTTGAACGAGGGACAACTAATGGCACAGATGACATTGAGATGTCTGGGTAACTCACAACGGGTTGATTTGTAGCAATTGGTGATTGTAGTGTTGGAACTGATACAACCGGTCTGATCATAGATGGAAGATTGTAACCAATAGGTGATTGTAGTGTTGAAACTGGAACAACGGGTCTCAAAATGGATGGCAGATTGTTAGCACTAGGTGATTGAAGTGTTGTAAGTGACACAACCGATCTGTTAATGGATGGAGCGTTGGTAGCATTTGGAGAAAGCAATGCTTGAACAACATTTCCAGGTGAAAATTGTTGGATGGTTGACTGGTGAGTTTTATCTGCAGCACTGATAGCAACTTTTATAGAGCCACTTGGACTTATGTTTGGCTGATTTCCAACAAGGTCCATAGTCTGTCTTCGTAAAACATTCTGATTATTAGTCTGATTTCCAATAGGGCCTAGTGTCTGTCTTCTAATTACATTTTGATTGTGTGCCTGTTGAGCCAGCAAAGCCATTTCTGGAGCTCGAGCCATCTGTTTCAGCAGCTGACTACAGGACGAACTTGAAGTGGTGACTGGTAGAATAACTGTATGTGCAGGAGTTGGTACTGAATTGACATTCTTCCCTATATCAGAAATTGGACCTTGTCCAAGAACAATTCCAGAACTTCCTCCTATATTGAAATGTGCAGGCAAGATGAGTTTGCCTTCTGATGTTACCTGCTGAGGCAATATAGATGATGTCAACTTCTGAGGCAATATAGTTCCTTTGTTTTTGGTTTCCATAGCAACCGTTGATGAGGCTACGGATGGCAAAGAACTGTTTGTGGCAATTGTAGACATATTTGTTGATGACACAACCAAATTACTCGGTGCAATAATCCCACTTTGTAAAACAGGTTGAAACATAACTTTTCCGACTAAACTTTCTGTGGTCCTCTTGGGTGCTTCAGTTACAGATGAAGATGGGTTGTCTTTTCTTAATGTTTGACTTTGACCAGCAACTTGTTCTATCTTCTCCAAATAATGGGACGGAAGTTTGGTGATATCAAAGTTGTTAGGAACGGTTATAAAAATCTGACCATCACTCTGTGTCAAATTAATGGACGGACCTTTGCACAAGTCAACATTGGAATCCTTCCTGCTTTGGATTTGCGAAAATGGAACAAAAGCACTACGAGATGAATGATTCGCAGAACTTATCAGATTGGCAGAGTCATTGTCTGTCCTCTCAACTGTTGTGTTACTATTCAACAACTGTTTAATACTTTCGTTTCCGACAGAAGTTTCAATGTTAGTGTTGAAGGAATTATTGTCTTTGACGGATACGGGAATGTTCCATACATTGGCAGAAATAAGAGACGGTTTTCTGATGATATGCTGAATCTGACTAGAAGTTTTCTCGCTTTCTACTTCCATTAATAAAACATTATTTGTATTTACTGGACGGTTTCCATCTACTTCATCAGAAATTCTACTTTCAATTTCAGCTCGATTGTTTATATTCCTACTTTTACTTTCAGCTTGATTGTTTGTATTCCTATTTTCTCTTTGTTCTATATTAAACCTTGGATTTGTTTTCACATTACTTTTATGAACAAAATTAACATTGGCAGTGTTTTCTTCACGTTGTACTGTCGTAAGCTCTCTCAGAATATTTTGGTCCATTTGAACATTTTTCGGAATTTCTATATTTAGATTCCTTGCAACATCTACTGGGTGATTCTTCCTAGCCGAGATGTGATTTGTTTTGTTATTGTCAGTTTTTTTCTGTTGACCACTATTCAAACTTGACACAGATTTGTCGTTTTCATCACTAACCATCTCAACATCAACTTCAGAAATAGACTTTGATCGTTCCTGTTTTGTTTTGTTCTGCTGCACAACCATGACAGACTGACTACGCTGTAAATCTGTTTTGCCTTGAACACTTTTTGATCGACTTCCACCGTCTTCAAACAATCGTTTTACGGGAGATTTGATCACCTGCTGGATTGATGGAGACGTAATAAATGGAGTTTGGCGATCATGAGATTCTTTTAACTTTTGTTCGTTTTCCTCGCGTTGCTGTTGAAGTTTTTTCTTTTGTTCTCGTAACAGTTTACCTTCTTGTAGTTTTCTCTGAAGTAACATTTGTGTTTCTTTGTGTCTGTCCCCACCGGTGCTGTTGGAAAACAAGGATGGCTCTGAAATACAAGACATATGTTTTATTAACTTATCTCCCTTACAAAAATAAAGAATTATCTCCCATATAATTGTTCTTATTTTTTATGTGTGTTGGAAAACAAGGTAGGCTCTGTAACTACAAGATGGATGTCCAATTTCTATAAATGAATAAACAATATAAAAAAGATGGTGTGTGATTGCCTATGAGACAACTCTTCACAAGAGACCAAATAACACCTAAAATTAACAAATAAAGGTCACTGTACGGCCTTCAACAATGATCAAAGCCCATACCACATAGTCAACAAATCATGTAGATAGCTGTCTCACAAGCAAAAAACCCTAACTGTAAAAATTTAAGGGCCTACACTAGTATTGCTACTATGCATTTGCCAATTTAAACATTGCACTGATTGGCTTTATGTCATGGTGGACAAGCCTTTTTTGATTCAATAATGAAAACAATTTATTATTTGTTTATATTTATGGTTTGAATAATTCACTCGAAAGCAAAAACTCATCAATAAGCTGTAGTTTTGTCATTACAAACTAGATGAAGGATTTACCACTATGAATAATGGTAAAGACTCAAAGAGAGCCCACCAATTAGTAAGGCCATTCCATCACATGGATTCCTCTAATAAATGCTATAATTTCACAGCCTACAATAGATTCTTTTAAGTTGTGAAATTTTTAATATTATTCAATTATCTCCCTTACAAATTTAAAGAATGATCTCCCATTAAATTGCTCTTACTTTATTCACAATCAATAAAATTGAGAATGAAAATGGTGAATGTGTCAAAAAAACAACCATAATAAAATTAGAAAACATCTTCAATATACAGTAAATTCAGAAATTATTGCAATGTTTTTAATATTGCAAAAAATGCAACAGGTTTATAATCACAACAATTTAAACTTGATTGTTCTTAAACGACAATATTGCAATAATAAATGCATGCAATAATTTCTGAATTGTCAGTAGTGAGAAATTCCAGTATATGCTCTCTTCAGCTTGCCCCTAAACAAAAATGTGTACCAGTTCAATACCTTTAATATTCTGTATGCCTGCATCTTCCATAGCAGCAATGACTGTGAAGGCTGCCACAGATTTACTGTTAACACACAGGTTACTGATAAGGTATTCAGCCAGATCTCGTATCCCTTGGAAGTTAGCATTGAGAAGTTTGTGGGCCCACTCACACACCAGTTGACAAGAGGCTGTATTGAGTTCGTCATCTTCATTTCCAGGCTAAAGTAAAATGTCACATTGCAAATATATATTCCCAACTTTGTTAAAACTTGCACATGCAAATTTCAGTTTTAATGTCAACTTAATGCATTAAACTTTATTGATTTTAGTTTTTTAGTGATGTTCTAGAAATTTTGTTTAAAACTTAAATATGGTATTTATATTTGTTACAACTGAATATCTTCATCGTATAATTGATCAGGGGGGTTTAGCAAATAAAAATCAATCAATCATATTTCAGGTAATCAATATATATACATCAAAATTATAACTTTTGTTGAGACTGTCCAAATGTCTCAACACAAACATCTCAATTTTCTGTACTTTAGCTAGTATTTCAAAAAAGGCATAGTTTAAATATTAAATCAAATTTTTCCACTTTAAAAATTTACTTCATTTGAATGATACTTTAACTGAATGAAATCTGTGAAAATTACAATATCTTTAAAATATTCTAAAATTGACAGAGAACTGCTTTTTAAAATTGAATGCTTCTTTTGATAATTTTATAATAACAGCTTAGAACAATTTTGTTTAAATTTTGACAACCCTTTAAGATCATGAAAAAAGAAACATTCAATTCCTATAGTTACATACTTTTATGCTATAAACATAGAACAATTAATGAGTTAAATAAAGATTTTTGTTTGTTTTCATATATGCAATGTTGTTATGTTTCAAATTACTGTTACTTCAGAAACTATTGCAATGTTTTTATTAATGCGAAAAATGTGTTGACAAAACTGTAAGTTCAGAAATTATTTCATGCATTTATTATTGCCATTATTGAAGAATGGACAAAAATGCGGGATTAAGGTGGTACCTAACACTACAGGGAGATAACTTTTAATTATGTTATGTTGTAAAGGGAAAATTAAGCTTCTCAATAAACAAAGTAGTGTTTGTCATATGCTATATAACCAGTGTAATTTTTCCGATAAATGGTTGGTTCAAATTTTTAGAATTTTTTATATTTTTGTCAAAGGGTCAAAGTAAATACTTTGTAAAAATGTAATGGAAATTAAATGAGCCAAATTAATTTTAGTGAAGGTGTTGGGTACCACCTTAAGCAATGTGATTTCATGAAAAATATATATGTTCAAGATATCAACATGAGAGTTCATATTATTGCAATACTAACCAAGTTGCATTATATATTCACATAAATAAAAATCTCGCAATATTTTCTGAATTTACAGTAAAACAATCTAAGATTCATAGTTTTAATAATTTAATTTTGGATGTAACGCGTCTTCTGATTGGCTGACCTTATTTTGTTATCAGACCATAGACATAATTTAGTCATGTGACCGTGACGTCATCAACGTTTTTTCATGGTTTTCTACGGTTTAAAATGGAATTAAGAATTAAATTATAAGAAATGACTGTAATATTTTTTCTGTCTACTCGAAATAACATTAAAAATATGGTGCACACTGTTAAATAACCGGCTATGTGCATTATTCAGTGTGCACCTAAGTTTTTATGTTATTTCTTCATAGACAGAAAAAATATTACAGTCATTCCTTAAATAATAAATGAAACCTTTAATATCTGAATTAACAGTACTATCATTTCATCAATGTTATATAATTATTGGTACTTACAGCTGTATTTGATAAGATTTCTAACTCAGGTAATGTGGGTGGTAATACATCTAATTTCTTCCTAAGTCCTCCATAACAATATGTATGTAATGTTAAGGAAACCAAAACACTTAAATATTCCAGTAAAAAAATCGAAATACATTCAATTTAACATGTCATATAAGTTAAAATAAAATTAAATCAGAGTGGACAAGACATTTCTTGTTTTCTTTTCTTTTTTTATCATAAGAATTGGCTATGTAATACCTTTAAAAATAACACAAGCTATTATGTATTCAATGTTTATATGTTGTGCTTTGTTTTAGGCTGTTGGTCTTTGGTCATTTCTTTTCAATTTCTTGTCATGATGTTGTCTATATGTAATGACTTATGAGTTTGAATACCCCATTTGTATTTTTAGCCTCACTCTTTGGATATTTGGAAATATCAAATATCAAAGAACTACCCACTCTTCACACAAAAAAATATGGCAATTATAAATACTTCTAGTTACAAGTGCATGGACATTGCCTTCCTGACTTGCGATCAATTAAAATTGTCATTTTTTGGGTGGAAAACAGTTACAAAACTTTGTTTATTCCCCGTAATTATGTTAGCCTTTTATATACAAATGAATCTTAGAAAATGGATATCTTGATTGCCCTCTTTGTCCCAATCTTCTTGGTTTAACATTAGGAAACACTGACTTCATCAACTTGCCAAAATCTGCGGTACTTAGTGGCTTTATGTCATGATTTTCACAGTAGGACCTGAAAATATAAAACAGAGATAACTAAATAAAGTGAAATACGTTCATGCTTCATACTACAAACAGCATCTATCCACATTGAATAAATTAATGTCATAAGGAGTATCTTATGACAAAATAAACATCTTCTTTCTTATATATATAAGCAAATTTATATGATTGTTTACTAATTTTGGTGGGTGTTTTTTCTCCTCTTTTAATGTAACATGTGTAAACTTTGTTAATATATAAACAAGTTAAAATAATCTAAAATTGTTAAATTTATCATACCATCTAGAATTCTATAAAATTAAAACACACACACAAATTAACAGTAAATTCAAAGGAATTCTAAATCACTGTCTGATACAAAATGCATCATGGGAGACAACTCCACTTAATTTGTTTGATTGAAGTCTATAGGTTACAAGAGCTCAATTATTTGTTTAAATTTTACAAGCAAAATTTTCACATATAGATGATACTTCGAAATAAAATCTTGTGGAACCTGGATTGGATGATACCAGGGGTCACCACACCAGGCGAAGTGAGCGACAAAGTCGCTCTAGGTCTCCCCACTTCGCTCTAGAGAAGCTCCAGGGAGAAGTTTATGTCGCCCTCGATTTTCAGTAAAATTCCCCAATGTCGCCTCATGGTTTTTGAGAAATTATCGATTCAAACGTAAACGACCAATAGGTATTGAAATACAAAGCATGTTTTCCTCAAATTCAGAACTGATTTCTCCGCGATAGTATCATACTTCAACATAAAAATTGCTTGCCCGGGTGTACTTTAAGCAAGAAAAAAGAAAAATCTCGATTTTTTTATGATTGTTTATTGTCGCCATCTTGTTATTGAAAATTGTAGATGGCGCCATGTCATCTTTTCAACTCTCATCGTTTACCTAATCCATATTGATATGCACTATTAATTTTGATTTTCTTATATTTACTGACAATATGTGATGTCCCATAAAAAATTTTAGATTTCTTTTCAAAAACGGAATATTATCAACTGGTATCTGCTTGTATTTTTACTACGTACGTAGTTAAGTACACTGCCAGGAACCAGCACAACGATTATAAACTACAAAACGCAGTCGTTTTTTTTTGTTCAGGATTTTGTTTAACAGACTGATACATGTGCTTTGTTTCAGCTAAAGGTCCTTAAACAGTATTTCAATGAATATCTGCTCATGAATTTGATTAGGAACGGCAATATTTACTTCCAAAGTTGTATATTTTGAAAATATAAAGTAAGAATTTTTGACGCGGATCGCACCGTATTTGTTTTTAATTTACAAGTACCAATTCAATTCCGGTTATGAAAAATACGACTTTTCCGATGTTACTTTTTGTGATTTAGTCATATTAAACACTTGTGAAGTGTTTTAGAATCAATTACATACATTTCTAACGGCAACTTGATTTTGGAATTGGCATTTCCATGAAAATACCGCAAACATGTGCGATTACATATACACGATTTGAAAGAAACAGTTTTACTTTACGTTTTCAACACATGTCAAACAGTTTTCTCTCTGAATTCTAATAAAATATTATTTTAAGAACAAATACATTTTTGAATCATGATCTTAGCTATGAAAGACATTGAAACCATATGTCATGTATGTTAACTTTTCTTAATTGATTATTATTTTTGTTTTAAAAGGTTCTTGGACTTGGTTTAATTTTAAAGTCTTTGAAATGCAGCATAATTTGATCCATGTCAAATCTTCAATTCATTTAGACCTACCAGAATAAACATAGCTCTTATGCCATTAACTTTTGGTCCTTATGTCATGATATTTTGTGACAATTTGCATAGGTACACATGTAAATAAAAAAGTATTTCAGACTACAAGCATGGCAAGACAAGGACTTACAAAATGTACTTCCTTAGCAATTGTCGATCACAAATGATTAGAAAAGTAGCAAAAAGGTATAGATTCTTAGAAAATTTTATTCATAAAAAGTATAAACGCGATCTGTTTGTTTTTCCCTGAAGGCTCCCTGTTGGGCCTTCACTTCTCCCTGAAGTCTCCCTGTTGGGTCTTCACTTCTCCCTATTTGGCTGCCAGGGAGAAGTGACTTCTCCCTATAATTTTGAAGTGTGGTGACCCCTGGATACATGTTTGGAATTATTTCAATCGAACGCCTGGTCAATCAGTTTAGAAAATCCAAAAATTTATATTAAACCAGGTGTAAAAAATGTATTCAATTTATGCACAAAGGAGCCATTAAAAAAAAACCTTTCCAAGAAACCTTACCAAATAAAGATGTTTTTCAGCCATAATTTAAATCCACTTTTGACACTTGAATATTTTTTTTTTTTTGACAAACTTGTCTAGTAACCAGAACTACTTATACTACCCATTTTTCCCCTGTGTGAAGACTTCACAAAAGAAAATATGTAACACCACTATGGAAATACACTATGAATAACTGGTATTAAGATGGAAGATAACTGTACTTAAATTGTCTGAAAATTGTATCCTTACCTATAATCATCATACACATCTTGTTTAGGTAAGCAGATAAGTTCATCTTCCTCTAAATGTGACTTGATCCATGTATATGTCTGAGCTTGCTGTGTTCTGTTAGGTTTCTGTACACCTATAGTTGGGGTCCTGGAAAAATAGTTTATACTGCACTCGTTCTATTTGAGCAGTCAAAATGCGTTGACCGTATATTTCTATGTCATATACAGTCACTGACCTGATATCGCTTTTCCTCATGAATATTTAAATAGAAATTGTCGAAATTATGTTTAATTATTCATACGACCTCTTCAACCTGTTCTTGTTTTCAATGTAAACAACGATGCATTTAACGACTCAAACTTGTTTCTTTTGCAATTTTCGGGAAAACATATTTCACTTTTTAATATTTTTTTGTTTGCAACCTATAAATCATTATATTTTATTTTCGTTGTTAATATTTTAGTCTGCAACAAATTCGTTCACCATTGATTGCGGTAATGATGTACATTTCATCGTGTTTTATATTTCTCCGTCTGTGTGATATGAGGCCTTTTTAAAGGGGGATTTTTCCCAATATTTAAATTAAAAAAATAACATTAACACAATAAACAACAATTGAAAATGTGTTTTTTTTTAGATTGCAGTATAAAGACAATAAAAGTGCATTGACTTGACATAGCAACGATATAAGGATTCGGCCCGAAACGGGGAAAATGCTCGGCACAGCCTCACATTTCCCCGTTTCTAAGCCTCATCCTTATATCATTGATATGTCAAGTCAATGCACTATTATTGTCTATATGTGTTTCCAATGAATAAGAGGACCCCAACAATATATAATTCACTAAATTTCTTGCCAAAGTGTTAATGTATAGCAGGTTATTTTCGCAGGTATAAAATTTCCTGATTTTCATTGAATAAGGTATACAAAATATTTTGGCGGTTATAATGTTGGCTGATTTCAAAACTTTTATCAATACCTTTGCATATACACTTTTAATTTGGCCGAATCTATTTTGGCAATTTTGTTCTATCCATGAAAATAAGCGAAAATGTACACCCCGCAAAAATAATCCGCTATACTGTATTCTGTCTGTGTTTTAATTTTCTTTCTAAGTCCTGATTGATCAATCATTGTGATAAGTATACATATTTTTTCTTTCATTCTTTTTTATATAAATGAGGATGTTAGTTTTCTTGTTTGAATTGTTTTACATTGTCATTTTGGGGCCTTTAATAGCTGACAATGCAGTATGGGCTTTGCTCATTGTAGAAGGCTGTACGGTGACCTATAGTTGTAAATTTTTGTGTCATTTTGGTCTCTTGTGGAGAGTTGTATCCATGGCAATCATACCACATCTTCTTTTTTATATATATTCCATGAATTTTGAATATTGTGTTTATGTAAACTTGAATTTGCAATGACGGTCACGGTTTGTTCCATGTTGGAGGTCATGGTTTGTTCCATGCTGGAGGTCATGGTTTGTTCCATGTTTAAGGTCACAGTGACCTTAAAAGATAAATTTAAGCATAGTTTCTTTGTTTCTGGTTTGAATCTGACTCCAATGACCTCTCTTACAGAATGATTTTCATCAGGTAAGTTTGGCATACCTAAATGTCTAGCATCAAAACTTAGATTGCTTAAGAGGGTAGACGTTGGTTAAGGGAGATAACTCTTTAAATCAGTTAAGCATTTGTAAAAGTTAAGTTCATCAATGTATTTTAAGCATTTACCTGAAACAGATTGAAAATAATCGATGTACCCTAGAAGCTTAGAATAGGATTTTGAAAATGGTTGACACAAACGTACTGATGATTTTAAGAGTTATTTTCCTTAACCTAGGTCTACCTCCTTAAACAAAAAGTCAGGGATTAATTTTCACTTTACTGTAACTGATGTCTTTCAGTTACAAAAATGTTCATTTGAAAAACGTAAATTCCTCATCTGTCATTCATTGTAAATTACTTACTTCCTAAACTCTTTACATGAATCTCCTGTAGGTAGTTTTAAATACAGGAACAGTTTTTCTACATCTGATAAACTCTTTACTTCATTCTGAAAAACAATCAATATATATATTAGCACATTTTCAAAATAAACTGAAAATTTAGTTGGAAAAGTAACATTTTTAAATTTGTGTCATAAGGCCAATTAAAATTAATTGATATATTTTCATCCCTGCCCGCCCCTCTGAAATCATCCTGCCCCGATTTTTTTTGTTTTCAAAAACTTACGATTTCCAGATTTTGTTCATTTCAATTTCCAGTAACCTTCAGAACTTCCTTTTGTTTCAGGTATAAATGTGATGGAGTGTTTTTAAATAAAACATATTGTATTGTATTATTGTATTGTTAATTTGATCTACTTTGTGATGTAATTATTGTTAAGATTTTTCTCAGTAATACATGTTCATGTCTATTCCAATCAATGATTAACGAAGATTTTTTTTACATTTACACAATGCCAAAATCTCGAAATGAACATGCCTATGTTCATGAACAGTCCTTTCTTATTCATTTTCACTAGATAGTTGCAGTATGCAGTGGTCTATCATATATACTGATAATTATTCGTCTTTAAGTTTCTCAAATTATCTACTTTTTATTCAATTTCAATACTCACAACTATTCTGCTGATGGTGCTTTGAGCTTCATTGCTAAAAAAAGAGAGAAAAAACATGAAGAGAATAATGTTGACATTGCAAAATAAGTTCAGCTGTTTTAATCAATAGTTAAAATTTTTAGGCAACATCCTTTGTAATGTTCATTCTATTGGATGATGTCCCCAATTTTTAGGGCATAAAAATTGTACACATAATCGCAGATGACTTATGCCAATATTTAAATGTATGACTTGATGTTGTTTTCTGTCAGCTTCATTGCAACGGAGAGAGAAATATCATAATTTCAGCTATGACAACATCAATTTATGATTTGATGGTTACAAATGCCCATTTATTGTCTCTGCCTTAGTTTACACCATACATGAAGAACATATCTTACTATAGTAAGTTTTCATAATTCTATAAACATTGTAAAGATTGGATATATTATTAATTTTTATGAGAAAAAAATTAAGTTAAAGTTCAGTCAGGCCAAATAAAAATATATGTGTGGTTCCAGTAACCCTACCATCACTACTTTTTCGGCTTAAAAATAGCCTACACTAAAGATTTTATTGTCATTTTTCATTAACCACTGTTAAAGTCAGAATGTTGCTCCCATAGACTCAATGTAAAATAAAAACATAAAATTAAAAAAAATCCCTACCTACAGTACGCCCAGAGAGTTTGTAATCGCTAACTTTTATCACCGATTTCCGAGTGTAGCGGTGTGACACCGCGAATCACGGATTCTACTCCCAATTTCCTCCAAAGATTCTCTCCCAACACCGCGTGGCTGTTAATTGGTTTATTGCCCATCGGATGAACTGAAAATTAATGACGCGTGACAACATAATCGGATTAGCCAGATTTATTACCTTTGTACATTTAATCGATCTTGATTGCACCTGTGTGCTTTAAAATACGTTATTTAAATGTCCATTCATTGTCAGATAAAAGTGTGACATTTTTATTTAAAATAAGATAATTATTCTTGTATGTATATGCCCATGTCATTGTCATATGAAATAAAACGTAAAAACGTATAAAAATACGAATAAAACACTTATTTAGTATTTTCATTATAGTCCGATCAGGTCATAATTTTTGTTTTTTCAACAAAGTTTTAACAAAGATGATTTTACCACAATTAGAACCTTTTATGACCTACTCAGTGAGCAATATCCGGTTCATTAATAGTTCAATATTATATAATTAATATCAACTGGCTTAACACAAAATGATGTTTTTACGGTAATTTGTCCAATCTAAATCAAACCCTAGAGTTAATTTATCGGACCAACAAGTGAACTCTGTTACTTTCAATTTATTTTGAAATGTAAAATATTATGTTTCACTACCTCGGTAGATTACCGACTTGAAATATTTGAATTTAAAAAAAGAAACTGTAAAGTGACAAATAGTTTTGTATGCAATGTGGCAGCCCTATATTCATAAATACTGAGATAATTCCCCGCCCAGACACAACACAATAATCACAACCTTATTTAATTATATGAAGAAATAAAATCATGTGTTTTTTATCTGTTATGATCTGTTATTGATCTTTTATTATTTAAAATAAAATTGGATTGGCGCAATCCGTATTTTACTGCTCGTTAAAAGTCCTCGGCGAAATATAAAAAGAAGTATTTCAACAATTTATACTATAGAATATTAAAATGAAATTATATCGTACAAGAAAGAAATATGTAAAAAAAAATGTGGATCGGATTTTTACGATCGACACATTTTCACAGAGGATCTCTACCAACGCCCATCAGGAACTGAACGACATGCATCCTGTTTTCATCTACCATTATTGTATAGTGTTGACTATGGAAGTATAAATGATGTCCAGGTTTATGTCCTCTGTTGACTGAGAAACGTATAAATAAAAGGCTGATGTTCGTTTATTCAGAAAAGGAATAAAATTTAGAATCCGGTTAATCAATTGTAAAAGGACCTTCTAGAGCCTCAATCTTAACGCACACAAATGTCAATCTGATTACAAAGCAAGTTTAAACCTTCAATGAATTTTCCCACGGTTATCCAGAAAGGTCACCTGAGTTTACTGTTACATGATACTATTTCCCGCCAAATAAAAATCTCGTGGACAAAATTGATGTCACTATTTTTAGCATTCAATAGTTTGAGCGAAGTCAAGTTCAAGTTCAACCACGCACTGTTGATCACTGAGATGCGTGTCGTCTTCCCACGGCAATTAATTGTTTTAAAAATATTTAAAGATCACTGTTCTAAATACAACACAAAAGTTTACATTCATTGTGCGTAAATGAATATTATGCAACGACGAGTTGATGCAGCTATAGAAGTATTCCTGTTGTAGCCGAAATGTATTATATCCTAAAGTAATGCTAATCGTGAAGAGAAATGCCGTAGACTTATTAAGCATAACGAATGGTGAATAGTATTTTCTTTTTTACTTGCATATACAAGTTTTAAGACACGTAATTTTCTTTAAACTCACTGCTCACATTTTATACCTTCAGCGTTAGTTTCCGTTTATTTTCACGCAAGTATGTCTCTTTTCGAAAGTTATATCAATTGCCGATAAATAAAAAACGAGGTCATAATCAAGTATAGATTTTTTTTTATAAAACTTTAATGCAATTGAAAGCATTAACAACAACGTTTTGGATTTTAAAACTTTTATTTTGTAATCGTAAAATGGAAATGGCGTAGAATTATTAGCATAACAGATAGAGAATTATTAGCATAACAGATAGTGAATAATATTTTCTTTTTTACTTGTAGTATAAAAAACTTTGAGACGTGTAATTTTTCTTTAAACTGCCCTCATTTATTCAGCGTTAGTCTCCGTTTATTGTTGCACAATTATATCTCTTTTAGTAAATTAAATATTTATTAACTGATAAAAAAAACGGAAGTCAAAATCAAATAAAGTTGTTTAAAAACTTGATTAAAATGTACAGTGTAATTGAAAGAATTAACAACAATGTTTTGCTTTTTATTTTAATCTTTCATTTGTTTCAAGCAATCAGATATAACCTGATAATCAATAGACAGGAAATACAATTGTTTAATTACATTAGAAATCTCACATACCTTGACTGTCGCGTGCCGGCATAGATCAGACGGATTAGGGCAATTAATTACCTGGTGTCACACCGCGTCACACCAGACTGGGAGAGATGTCGCTAATACAATAAACAAAAGGTAGCAGATTTACGCGGAAGTCGGAGGAAATACTCCCAAATTTCTCCGAGAATTTTGGGAGGGATGTCGGAGTTTCCTGGTGTTACACCAGGAAAAATATCGGAGTATGGAGTTTGGGATTACAAACTCCTTGGGCGTACTGTACCTACCCTACCTTTTTCAGATGTAACTGGAACCACACATACTTTTTTATTTGGCCTCACAAAAGAAGACATTGGATGCCACAAAGGAGAAATTATTGTTGAAAAATGTCAAAAGTTCAAGTGTTGAGACTGCCACATGGTGATACGATCTATATCTACTATTCAAAGGAAGCAATCCAGTCAGTGAATGTCAAAATATTAAGTTGCAGAGGCATAAATGAACTTTCATAATCATATGAAAAGCCTCTTGGGCAGTTCAAATGTTTACAGTGGTGTCCCTGGTGTACGCACGGCCGGTGATACGGCGCATTAGCTGATTTCGTCATATCAACACAGTAACACAAATAAAATTGTTCTTGTTATTGTTTTAGCAATCCGAAGGGATAAAAAAGAATAAAATTCACAAGATCAAGTGTTAAATAATATCTGCAATCCTGTGATTTACAATTTTAAGCCAATTTCCATTAAAAAAATTACATCATCAAATAAAATTTGTTTTATTTAAGTCAAATTTATATCATATTGAAATATTTTTTTGCTCTACATCCTTGGCAGCGTGCTTGCTTCCAATTCAGCTATATTTCATAGCAGAAAATCTTTCCTTTCTTCAAAATAAACTATTTTAGGAAGGCATGAACGAATTCACCGGACATTGGAGGAACTCTCAGAACAGGGGTTTCCCTAATTTTGGATATACATTACACAAAATCTTGAGGGTGAAACCACAAGATCAGATAATTTAATGATATAAAAGTATGTTTTGAATGTGTTCACACAAATGTATCCAATTATTGGTTTTATCAGTTGAATGAGTGAAGTCATAAGTCTTCGGTGCACAGATACACCGGATTGCACCATATATAACACTATAACAGTTAATCATCACTTCACTGTCCATAGAATTAGACATGATTCATTTACTGTGACTGAATCACAATAAAAGCCATATATATTAATAAATTAATAACACATTTACAGAACCATTATCAATTGACTCCCCCAAAATATATTACCTCAGGGAAGATTCTAAGCCTTCCTCAATGTGAGAGAACCTTGACTTAGTCTCTTTCTCATTATTATTGGTAGGTGACATTTTGTAAACATTGACGTCCTCAGAATTCTGGACAACTTGTTTTGCATTTTGTGACCAAAACGCAGGATCGATCTGGGCGATATCTACTCTAAAGTTATCTTGACATATCAAAATATTATTCATGCTACATGAAGTTGTTAGGTTATGTTGTCAAAGTTGTAAAATAATAAATTGTCTTTAAAACTATAAAATCCGATGAACTCCATTGTTGGTATTTCTTTTTGCGCATGCTCAAATAACAAAACGTAAAATAAAGTGTCGTAAAATGTAACACTGAGGTCATTTTTGAATAAATCTTAATCAAAACACTTTATATTATTTATTTATCGTTAAACATATTTTAATCGTCATTGTTATTATAATGGATTTTATACGATCTATTTAATGTTGGCGATTTCAAAAGAAAAATTTAAAATAAATACTACTCATCCCGCAACCGTACTCAACTCTCTGTTAAAATTTCAATATCGGACATAATTTTAAAAATGAAAAACATCAATTATCGTGTTTAGTTCTATATATAAAAGTTGTTTGCAAACAACGTTACAAAATATGTTGCATTCCAAATTTAAGTACAAATAGATATAGGAAGATGTGGTGTGAGTGCCAATGAGACAACTCTCCATACAAATAACAATTTAAAAAGTAAACCATTATAGGTTAAAGTGCAACTTTAAGTTTTAATCAGTCATGCATGAGGGTCACTTGAGTAATGCCCTTTACCCTTTGCACTTTAACGGGCATTTTCGTCTACCGTTAGCGTCAAATTGTTTAAAATTTTACCGTGATTCGTTAAATTACCTTATCTTGATTCGTTAGAGGTGTCTAATAATTAAAAGAGATTCATCAAAATCAGTCGATTTTTTTAATCGTGTAAAGTGTTCATTTAAATAGCGTGATGCACAAAAAAATACCATTTAAATTACGTCATTTGGCAAGAAGTTATACCGTTATTCAGTCGTCACGAAGGTACCCCCATTACTACCCTCATGCATTTCTTTCCCTATCCAACACACGAAGATCAATTCCCAGTGGAAGAACAACTTTTCCAGCCTTCATCCCGGGTAACTATTATCTATTCTCTTACTGCCGGTATGCTAGTTCTATAATATATGACTTTGGAGTTTGATATCATTTACATTCAACTTTTTTTTTCAGATGTTTTTTTTTTATACTATCTTCGTTCAAACCCAAACCCAAATTTGTAAATGATATCAAACTCCAAAGTCATATATTATAGGACAACTGAGTATGCATGAAATGAATATCTTGATCAAAGAGTTGCCGATGGACGAAAACTGACAGCAGTGCTCTATCAATCAATCAACGAATTTTGTATGCCATATTCACAAATGGATTTAATCGAACACATATTGTTATTACTGATTTTCTGAAATTGGCCGCAAAATCACGGACATTTTGAAAATTTTATTTATAAAAAAACACACTTGTAAAGTTATCAATTAAGTGAGAACAAAGATCCAACTGCCTGATGTTGCTTTCAACGCATATACGGCGAATAGGCGTGTTTCGATGATGTTCTTTTAATAATAAAATACACCGAAAACACATCCGTAATATCATAGCAAGAGAACATAGCTTATCTAAAAATTATTCCAATAAATTTCAGTTTTTTAGCTAGAATTTAATATCAGTAATAGATTGTTAGTATCTATATTAAGGATGTGCAGATATTACGGATTTCAGTTACGATTTTTTTTTTTTTTAAATTGGCCGTAAATGATCGATAGACTGTCCAACAAAAAAATTGTGGTGTAGAACATATTTATAATGTAAAGGGACAACAATGGAATTGTTCTGCATTATGTAATAAACCAGAACTATTGCTAAGGACTTCAACTCAACGGTTGACTAACGGTTATGTTTGACTGAGGAACTAAACTGTATCTCCTAAACTGATGTATGTTTATGGTGGGAGAATATTTTATATATTTTGATATTATCAAGATGCTTGATTTCTTGATTTGTTACGTTCGGAGGACGTGTTTTTCAACAGACTGTCGGCATTCCAATGGGAACAAATTGTGTCCTCTACTGACTTGCTGACTTGTTTCTTTATTATAATTATGAGGCTGACTTTATGCAGGAACTTCTTGGGAATTAAGAAAGATAAGAAGTTAGCAATATCTTTAACTCTACTTTCCGCTATATAGATGATTTTCTTTCACTAAATAATTCAAAATCTTATTATAGATTTTTAAAAAAATGGCAGTTAAAACTGAAATATGTCAATTTTTTAAATTTTTTTTTAGACCGGCATTTTTTGTGAATTTGCCACATTTTTTTTTAAATCCTCATGTATATATTTACTTCGGCAACTGATTAAATCTGCACTTGGTCAAATCGCACCTGCAATAGTCAATTAGGCACCAACACAAATCGGCACCTGCAATAGTCAATTAGCCACCAATACAAATCGGCACCTGTTTATTTTTCTATTTTCAAATGATGAAAAAATCTTCGTTGAGTATAATTTTTCATCATTTGAAAATATTAAAAGAATTTACCAAATAAAAAAGGAAATAACACGGTAAAATAATATGAGATGTCAGTTAAATGATTAAATGCCGAAATGACTTTAAATGGGTGCCGATTTGACCTGGTACGAATTTGTATTCTGTACCGTTCACGGGATGCGACTACACTTTTAGCAAAAAGCCGATTTACGGCAGCAACCCCAGTGCGTCAAAATGGCAGAAAGTTTCAATAACATTCCAGGCAGTAGAACAAATTCTGTAAGATTCTAGGTCATTTTAACGTACAAAAATACTATTAGTCCCCGAGGATATCACCAGCCCAGTAGCCAGTACTTCGGTACTGGCATGAAAATACGTTTTTTTTGTATTATTAAAATTTGCTGTTACAAAAACCGGTATCAGGTTCGTTCGCCCCTAATACACTTTCGCACCCTACATGTTCGCACCTCGCACGTTCGCACCCAATTTTAAATAAAATTCCAGTTGAATAATTAGAAAATCAAGATTGTTGTTTGTAATTGATTTGATGTACATACTGCGTGTATTTAGCTTGGTATGAGTAAAAACATTAAAGATATTAAATGAAAAATACAAAAGATTTTAACAGCTTGGACCCTTTGATCTGAAACAATGAAACAAAAAGTTATAGCAATGCACTAACCAAAACATGATTAAGATTTATTCAACACTAAAAAATACGTTGTCATGTCTCACTTTATTTTGAAACAATGAAATAAAAGTTAGCAATACACTTAACCAAAACAAGATTAAGATTTATTCAACACAAAAAAAAACACGTTGTCTCACTTTAATTTAGAACAATGACAACAAATACACTTATAGGAATATACTTGCCAAAACTTGATTACAAAATTATTATAAACACAAAACCAATAAAAATTGGCGAGAACGTGTAGGGTGCGAAAGTGAAGGGGGGGCGAACGTGAATTGGCGCGAACGGACCCGGATTCACAAAAACCGACCGTGCAAGTGCTGTATAGCCAGTCAAGGTCGTTAAAAACTTCCATTTGTTGTTGTTACAAAATGATGGAAATTATTATAAATTAAGGAATGGATCTCCCTCATGCTGATTTCTTTCACGGATTTGGCTATACTTTTTGGACCTTTTGGATTAAAGCCTTTCATCTTTTATATAAGCTTTGGATTTCAAATATTTTGGCCACGAGCATCACTGAAGAGACATGTATTGTCGAAATGTGCATCTGGTGCAACAAAATTGGTACCGTTAATTTTATTACTACCACTGGGTCAATGCCTCTGCTGGTGGACTATTAGTCCCCGAGGGTATCACCAGCCCAGTAGCCAGTATTTCGGTACTGGCATGAAAATACGAATTTTTAGTGTTATTAAAATTTGCTGTTACAAAATGATGGAAATTATTATAAATTAAGGAATGTATCTCCCTCATGCAAAGCTCTGATTCCTTTCACGGATTTGGCTATACTTTTTGGACCTTTTGGATTAATGCTCTTCATCTTAAAAGTCTTTTATATAAGCTTTGGATTTCAAATATGTTGGCCACGAGCATCACTGAAGAGACATGTATTGTCGAAATGTGCATCTGGTGCAACAAAATTGGTACCATTAATTTTATTAAGAATATTTAATGTTTTAATTATTCGCTGATCATTTTACCTATTCAGTGAAAAATATTGAATCCTAGCCAAAATACTTCATCTAAATTACATTAAAAAAAATGAAATATACAAAAATACTGAACTCTGTAGTGTAGAGTAAGATATACCCCAGTGTTCCAGCTAGGCCGTTTTCAGAGGGCGCGGCGCCCGCCCTTTTCCGAGTGGCGCCCTGTGCCCTTTTTACAGTTTCCAGGGCGCCCTGCCTTTTTTGAAGATCGATTGCATATTAATTTGCGTATTGATATGATACGCTAATTACTAAATTTTACCTGGGGAAAAGATTATGACTTTGTTTACCACCCCAAGCTAATCAATGGTTACAACTGGTGTCATAATCTGTTGTTATAGGTAATCCGTTTATCGGATGGGTCATTAATGATCATCAACATTAATTCGTTCAAATAGAATCGGTCAGTCGGCAATTATCTTTTAAGAAATGTGCATACAACAACTTGGGCACAATTTGCGATGTTTACCGTAGTTTCATGGAAGAAACGTAATGACAGAAAGTTGGAAACCATTATAAACTCGTTGAAGACATTGTTTTACTTGTTTTCTGTAAAATAAACAGAAAATTCAGACGTATTTGTCATTGACTGCCTTCATTTTTGATACGAAAATAACAAAATCGGCCGCCATATTGTGATCATATTTACATCATATTTACGTACTGTTTATAATCCTCCAAAGAAGGAGCACACCCGAATAAAGAAAGATAACTCAATCTGATTTTTTTTCCTAGCATTGAGTAACCCATTTACATATTCTAAAATGTGTCTCCATACTTCTTGCTTAAGAATATATATGTTTAGGTATTTATTTTGAGTTATGGGAAAAGTTAAAGAGGGTCTTAGTAGCAGTGTTGGTAGGGTGCCTTGGTCATCTTTTTCTGTATTCTTTATTTTTGATACTATTTTTCACTGTTGCTTTATATCCTAAAATTGTGAATTTACTGAGCACAGCTGTTTTGTGCTGTATTGCCATCAAGCACAGCAGGGGTAGAAAGGTGAAACTGGTAAAATGTGGTAGACCATAGAAACAGTATGAAACAGATCTCCTTTCAAAACATACTGCATATAAAGTTCAACTGTGCCAAGCAATGATAAAAAAACTTGTGTGGCAAGCTGCTTGACAAGTTTTTCAGCCTTAAAAGTAGAAAGATAGAGTTCTATATGGGCTAAAGATGTTGTTCTTGTATAACCTGTGATTCAACGAATAAACACAAATGTTTGATTAACATCTTTTATTAAAATATGCCCTTTTCATATTATCATATCGCGCGTTAAATGCCCTTTTTCAGGATTGGCACCCTGCCCTTTTGAAAACCTAGCTGGAACAGTGTACCCCTTATCGCTATTTTGGCTGACAAGAGAATTTGTCATATTTGAACTATTGACGTCTTAAAACAATCACTTTTCCATTGTGGCGTCAGATATATTTATGTATTATGATGCAAAATTTTACAGGAACGTGTGTGATGTCCTGTAATACAGCAGGTAACACGAATGACCGAAGAACACTTGAAATTTTAATAATATTATCACATATTGGTGACTTTTGAACATTGATTACTAGATAAATAATGTATTATCGATGTATTTTATAACTTAAAAATGATTTACAAATGCAGAAAAGTTTATAAAGATAATTTTAAATATAGTGTGTACTCAAACATAGCGGCCATTGAAATATGGTATGAGATTTGTGTAAACTAGATACAATGAACAGTGTGCCTTTTCCATTCAATCTCCATTTTTGGTCCTTTGTAATAATTAAAAACACAAGTACAGATACAAATCATGCACAAATAAAATCAATATAATAGTCTACACAAATATTTACAAAGGTCAGTCGCTAATATGAGGCAGGCATAATCTGTGAATGGGGAAGAAGTCTGTTTGTATTTTTTTTAATTCAAACATGCTAATAAAAGAAACGGAAACACTTACGTTCCTGATTTTAGTTCTGTTGTTAGGGATTTAGCTGTGACGTTCTTTAAGTTATGACGTCATATTCAATGTAAACAAAAAAAACACTTTCAACAGGTAACGTTTTTTTCATCAAACAATTATTAAAAATGAATTTGTATTGAGTTCCAATCTTATATTTTACTAGACTGATAAATATATATTTTATTCAAAGTCTCATGCAATCAAGACAGAAAAAGAAAGTAGATTTCTGCACTAATGCGGGGAAAACCGGAACAGGAAGTAGATCTGAAAAAAAAGTTAACAATTTTCCCGTTTTTTTTCTTTCTTTTTTTTGTTATTGATTTTTCTACCATAATTGGGGACTTTGTCCCCATATAAATTATGAAATCACGCACGACAATATAAGTTCTGAACTGTCTCCGATTAGGTCTTCTGCTTTACATTAAATTATCATGAATTTATTATAATTGTCCTAATCCTTTTATCTATTGTAATTAATGAGTTTTAGATCTAACGATTCATTTAATCTGGGCTTGGGTCATTTAAATTCGTTTCGTTTTTATCTCAGGTGAAAAATGTTCAACACACTAACATTCCGCTTGAACGATCAACAAAGGTGTTAATTAGCGGCCACCATAAACATGTCATTTTAACTGTTATACAAACAAGTATTTTTACTCAGCTTTAATCTCTAATTCTCTAAATGATTAGTTGACATAAGAAATACATCGGACATAAATTTTTATTTTCATGATCATTAGGTCTGCATCTTTCAAAAATTCTTATTTTCAAATTTCGAGACATCGGGGTCAATTTACATTAATTTTACTTCGCATATTTTAATAAAAGATGTTAATCAAACATTTGTGTTTATTCGTTGAATCACAGGTTAAGTCGATTAAATTTTATTGGGACTATAAAATTTAATCGACTTAACCGAGTATTCAAATCAACCGAGTTCGACTCATCAGAGGTAATTATGCATTGATCATCGACTTCGACTCATCCGAATTTTTCGACACAACCAAGTTTGAAACAACGAGGTTCGACTGTAAATGATTATTGTGTTAATCTCACATTTAATCAAATGAATAAACTTATGTGATAGACCAAGACCAATTGGTGGCCTTGGACTGTTTTCTGCTCTTCAGTCTGGTTGTTATTACATGTAGTACTTGTTACTTTGACACCTTCCACATTTCCATTCTCTATTTCATTCATGGAAAATCAAAGACAATATACAATGAAAATTATACAATGTAAATTTTAAATAAAAATCTTACTAATCTGGAAACATTGTAATCATTTGTTTATCGACTTTTACATCAAAATGTTAACTTACAGAATAAGACAAATAATATTCAGTGAAGAACTCTTTATATATTCTATATGACAGTCTTGCTACTAAATTTAGTTATTTAAATTCATACTTATGCGTTATTATATTTATTTATAAGGCAAAGAACAGACCAGGATCAGGGAGAAAACCTGGATCAAGTGTAAAAAACACAAATATATCTGGAGGTGGGAGTATTCTTAGTAAAGAAGAAGAATATAAGTTAGTGCATAAAGTCAAAATACATCATGTACATAAAGATTCTACCACTGTCATCTGATATTTTTCCTCTGGAGACAGTTAAATGTGTCTATTAGCCACTTTCTTCTTGTTCTGATACTGTGAATTATAATGGGGTTTGCTTAACATTTTAAAGATACATCAAAGTCAATTTTTGAAAGTTGATGCAGTGCACCCTTTTTTTGGTTAGAGAGAACTCTTTGATATTTGTCAATTTTGATTACTGTAAACAGTCAGTCAGCATGGTCAGTACCAAAAAAAAAGATATTAGACCCTTTCTACTATATGTTCAACTAAAAACTCTGATATTTTCTGTCTGACCAAATAACCTTTTGTCTATCATTTTGTATTTATGATACACAACTGTAAAATTGGAAATGTTTTTGATTGTTTTTATTGAACAATGGACAACATGTACATTGTATAATTAATTGTGATACTAGAAAATAGATACAAAAACAAAATAATGCTATCATAATTTAAAGTGCTAGTTTTTATATTTTGCAAAAATTATCCTTTAGCAATGATAGGAGCATGACAACCAATAACAAATTTATAATATTCATTATGATATCTTTTTCAGGAGATTAAATTATGATATCTTTTTCAGGAGATTAAATTATGATATCTTTTTCAGGAGATTAAATGACGAATTAGAAGCAAGAACAGCCAATCTTGTTAGAGAAGCTGAAGAAGTTTTGGTAAATATTCTAGTGGAATAGGCTTTACTATTCATCAATAAAGTTCAAATATTTATGAAAAATTGCAATAAGTTCAATTTCAGACATACACACATAATTCAAATTTGTCTAAAATAACAAACTTTATTTTCTGTAAGGGGAGATAATTCTCATTTTACTTGAAAAATTTGTCTGAAATAAACAAACTTAATATTCTGTAAAGGGAGATAATTTTTAGTTAACTTGAAACAGACCAATTGAAACTGCTAGTGGTGTTGTAAAATGGAAACTATATAACATTTAAGTAATGAAGTTTAAGTGAACTAAGTAACAATTTTCTATTGTTCCACAAATATTTATGTCCACCAAAAATATATGAATCCATAGCATAGAAGACAGTTTTTAGGGAAATACAAGATTTTACTATTGTGGATAAGTTTTCCTGTCACAGCTATTTGCATAACAATACAATGCAATGGTTTAACTCATCAAAATTAAGTACAGGTACCGTACATGTATTCAATGTGACAAAACAAAAGTAGCTAATGTTGTATTGCACAGTGCAAACCCAGGATGGACAGTCAACTGTCAATCAATGACTCAATGTCCACTTAGTTTATTTTATTAAAATCTTACCTAGATGTCAATTAATGTACATGTAATTTGACTGAACACAATCTACAAATTTCACGAATTGTGTAGCTGTGCAGAGAACATTGACCAGTAATGTGTGTGAGATGTACTGTGGTTTCTGTTTCAGCAAAGTCGAGAGAAAGTTTTATCCGAAATTATCGGAATCCAGGTTGTACTGTTATTTTGTTTTCTGTTTCAGCAAGGTCAGGAGAAAGCTTTATCAGAATCCAGACTGTTAGATAATATAAATGCTGATGACTTCCTCAAGTAAGAGATGTGTACACTTTTTTATATAGAATAAATTAGACCGTTGGTTTTCCTGTTTGAATAGGTTTAAACTAGGCATTTGCGGGGCCCTCTATAGCTTGCTGTTCAGTGTTATTCTGGGCTCCATGTTAAAACATATAATGGTTTACTTTTACAAATTCAGAAATTGTGACTTGAATAGAGATTTGCCACATTGGCACTCACACAACATCTTCTTATGTCTATATATAAATTTTGTATTATTTTTTAAACAATTCAAAACAAACAAATACTAATTAGCAAATGAAAACGCCCTTAATGAGCAGAAAAATTACAAAATGATTTTCAAACATTATACAAAAGTAAAATAAAAATTTGTTAAACAAATTATAACATAAGATACATGTACATGAAACTTGTTCTGTCCCACTAATTTTTGCCGAAATTACGGGCTTTGGACTTTGATAAATTGTTGAAAATCACAGTTATACAGACTTTTTTTCTAAAAGCCTTCACATATAGGGCTGATTTTTTGTATGTTAGTTAACTATGATGAGTTACAGATCAAGTTTAAGTTTCGTTCTGCTCCACTAATTTTTGCCAAAATTACAGGCTTTTTGGACTTTGAGAAATTGTTGAAAATCACAGTTATACAGACTATTTTTCTAAACGCCTTCAGATATTGGGCAGATTTTAGGTATGTGAGTTAACCATGATGAGTTAAAGGTCTAGTTTAAGTTTTATTCCTCTAGGCTAATTTTTGCTGAAATATACGGGCTTTGGACTTTGATAAATTATTGAAAATCACAGTTATACAGATTTTTTTTCTATACGCCTCCAGATTTTGAGCTGATTTTTGATATGTGAGACTACCATCATGTTTGTGTCCTCATTTGTTTATATTGAAATTGCAGATTTTTCATTTTTTTGGGACGGGCTATCTAGTTTCCTCTATATTTCTTCACAATACAATGAATTTTACCTTATTATGGAATTTTGTCTTGTTCTTTATAGATTCAGTATGAAATTTTGCTTTCCATAAATGGTCTCATATTACTACTGGTTACAGAAGAGAATGTATTCCATAAAATTGTTTTACCCTGTGGGCATTTAATCCAAAATTTCAAAAACAACAATGTATTTTTTTCTTGCACTTGATGGATTTACAATTAAATTTGCAATCATGGCATGTTTTTTTAAATTAAAAAATTACATGTACATGCAGACTCGAAGGTCTCGAATTTCAATACACAGATTGTATGGTACAGAAATTATATATGAATAAAACAGAAGTGTGAATAGTCTATGAAAGTGCAATCAACTGACTCCAATATCTGATAAGTTCACAAAATGAGGTCAAAATACCCTCTTCAACTTGTATAGTTTAAAAAAAAAATATAATGATGTAATTTTGTATAATCTTTTTTATTTACAGAGACTATGATGATGATCAGAACCAAACACAGACAGATCTAATACAGGACACGACCGTCATCAAAGGTTTGACAATTATATGATACTTCTACAGTTGTCTCCCCTGGCACACAAAAATCAATAATTTTAAATAATGTTAATTCAGAAGTGATTGCAATGTTTTTATTATTGCAAAATATGCAACAGGGTTTTAATCGCAAAAATTTTAACTTATGTTTTGAATTTTTTTATGTGAATTCCACAGGATTTTTCTCAATATTACAAAAATTAAATTCACATTTTAGTCTAAAATAATCAAATTGCAATAATAAACGCATGCAATAATTTCTGAATTTGCAGTATATATTTATTCCCATTTATTAGGATTTATTTACCCTGCATACAAAATTAAAATGTCTTTGTGTGCTTAAGTTGCTCACATAGAAGATTAAAATTTGTTTAAAGAAGTTATCCATTTTGTGCTTCATACAAAATAAGCTTTAGTAAATGTAATTACATCAAAATAAAACTGCAAAAGATATGGAATGAATATTATTTCTAAATGGGTTATTTTGCAGTTTTATATAATTTCTGTATTAAATCTAAGGAAGAAAAATACCTGTTCTGCAGACATTGAGAAAAAGAACTTTTTAATCTTTTGCACATTTTCAGCAATGAAAAAACATTTTCTTGATATTTATAAATATTTAGAATTAAAAAAAACCAATTAATTTATAGGATCATTTCCCTTTGACATAATACAAAAAGCAACAGAAGAATTTAAGTCACAAGGCAAAATCAATAGGACCTTATTCTGATACTTAATGCTAATATATTGAGGGAAAAAGTAAAACAAATATTGTAGAAGAAAATCGAAAGATTTGACAATTTCTTGATTAAATATTATAGACTGGATCCAGAACAAGTTCCAAGGTTACCAACCATACAAGACCACATTCAACAAACCAGTCCAGGCCACCATCAAAAGTTAAACGACCTACCTCTGGCAAGTATGTATAGACTTAGTACAGTTACCTATTGTTGTTATCTACTTCGTCATTTGGTCTTTGGTGGAGAGTTGTCTCATATGCAATCATACCACATCTTCTTATTTTTTATATTGAAACTTTAGTTTAAAACAAATGATGCAGATATAGCCATGAAAGAAAGCTTTAAAATATGGTTGAGGCTCCCGCAGGCTCAAAAACGACCTGCGACCTCTGGGCTTTTTAGAGGCGACTTCCGACCTGAAGGCCTTCTAAAAACGACCTGCTACCTGTAAAATTTGAAAAAAACGACCTCTGATTGACTTCCGTCCTTTGTGTTGGGAAAAAACGACCTGCGACCTGTTCATTTCCCTTAAAAACGACCTCTCGACGAATTTAAAAGCGACCTTGCGACCTGAGGGGGGGTACCCTGTGAGAGCCTCATGGTTATCCTAATTATGATTTGAAAATACGGATATGTGGTATGATTGCCAATGATACAACTTCATGCTAAGGATATTAACAAACTGACAATACTGCATGTTCAGATATATTTTCAGTTGACACAAGGACTTGGTTATAAAATTAACATAGAGATATATATAAGTCGAACATATTTTTCATAATCTTTAAGACATCTGAGACCAAAAATGTCTGTTAATGGAAATGATTTTAAACTTTAAGAGCTCTGAAACCAAAAATATTTTCTTATTGAGTTTATTTTATTCTTTACGACTTTTGAGACCAAAAATGTCTGATAATTGAATTGATTTTAATCTTCATTACCTCAGAGACCAAAAATTGCGGCTTATTAACTTGATTTTAATCTTAAAAGATCTCTGAGACTAAAAAAGTCTGATAATTGAATTGAATTTTATCTTTAAAACCTCTGAAACCCCAAAAATGAGTGAATTGAATTGATTTAAACTTTAAGACCCTATAGACCAAAAATGTCTGCTAGTTGACTGGATTTTAAACCTTCAGGATAAGGGAACAAAAATGTCTGCTAATTGAATTGATTTTAATCATTAAGACCTCTGAGACCAAAAATGTCTGCTAATTGAATTGATTTTAATCTTTAAGACCTCAGAGACTAAAAATATCTGCTAATTGACATGATTTCAATCTTAGGACTTATGAGAACAAAATGTCGACTACTTGATGTGATTTGAAATCATAAGACCTTAGAAAACAAAAATGTCTGCTAATTCACATGATTTAATCTATAAGATCTCTGAGACCAAAAATGTCTGCTAATTGACATGAATTTAAATCTTTAGGATCTTACAGAATACAAATAACTTCTTATTAATGTGAATTTTAATCTTGTAGACCTCTGAGACCAAACATGTCTGCTAATTGAATTAATTTTGATCTTAAAGATCTCTGAGACCAAAAATGTCTGCGAAATTGAGTGATTTTAAATCTTAAGGCTCAGAGTCGGAGAACAAAAATTCTGCTAATTCATGTAATTTGAAATCTTTAGGACTTGAGAGAATAAATATGCCTGTTAATTCGCATATTTTTTTATTTAAGACCTCTGAGACCAAAGAGTGGTAAATCAAACCTAGCAGACAATGTTGCCGTCCCTGATGACACATTCATGACACAGTTTAGAGACTTTAACATAGATAAAACAGTCAGTAACATTGAAGGTCAGATTGATAGAGGTCAGGTGATCTCTGATGAAGATGATGATGTCATACCTCAGGCAGCCAATGAAATGGGAGCAGGTATGGTTTATTTTCAGTAGATAGAAAAGGAACATTTGAAATGAGGTCCATAGGAGATCTTTTGAAAGATATAAGAAGTTGTAAAGCAATTGTTGACAAGAAAAGTATTAACAAAAGTATCAAACTCATAGGGGGGTCTCATTGGGGGGTTCTGATCCCAGATCCCGCTTACTGTTTTGTCAGATTCCCGTATCCCGTTTACACTATATATGTAAGCAATTCTCATTTTTTGGTAATTTCCCCGTGTCCCGCTAGACTTCATTTCCCGTTTTCACGGCACAATAATTTGACTTTCACGTGTCACGCTTACAAAAAATAGTCAATCCCGCATCACGCTTAGACCCCAATGAGACCCATTCATAGGAAAATTCAAAAAGGGGAAAGTCCAGAGGCTTAAAAAATACTATTTATATCAACCAATAGAACAAAAGGGAAAAAAATGTCATATATTCCTGACTTAGTAATGGCATTTTCTTGAGAAATGTTTTCTTTTTTTCTCTAAAACAGTTATACATGGTTGGTAAAATCATTCACTTTAATCCATCAATCTTGAAGTCATTCCTCTCTTTTTTCAAGGAATTCTTATGCACTGAGTGCATTAACCTTCAGCACATGTTCACTGAAAAAGAAATCAAGAGGTCATCATATAATTGTATGAATAAAGATATAATAATCATTTATAAACAATCTCATCCATTCATCAGTGGAAGAATGCAATATAATATGAAACAAGCCAAAAAAAATGTTCTCTCAGTCAAAACAGAAGTGTATTTTGCTGGCAGTTTTATAGGCTTTGTGTAAATACATTTAAAAAAACATTTTTCTATTTACAAATTTTACACACTTTACACTTATTCTATATTTATTTATTTGTATAAAAAAAATTAATAAATCTTCTTCTTTAATTGATAATTAATACTTGTGTGGATGTTTCGAAAACTTGACATTTTAGTAGACAAACCACTCTAATATATCTTATCGGTTTTCAGAAGCAACAATACGTTTTCTCAAGGCAAAATTACGAGTTATGCAGGAAGAGCTTGACAGACTTGGATCAGAGGTCAATAAACGAGATGATTCAAATAAAACTTTATCAGTTAAAATCAAAGAAATGGAGGATGAGAGAGGAAGATTATATCGTACAACATCAGCACAACAGGCACAAATAGATAAATTCAAAAAAATATCAGAAGATGCACAAGTTAAAAGTGATACTGCAGAAACTCAGTTAGCTGGTCTTAGAAAGGTATAGAAAATATGAGTAAATAAAAACTGTAAATCCAATAATGAATAATTGCATGCATTAATTAGTGGGACATTTGAAGAAAAGAAAAAATTGTGAAATTAATTATTGCGATTTTAAAAAAATCTGCATACAGATATAAGTTGGATATTAGAATGTGAGTTCCTGTTATTTCGATAAAATATCCCAGATCCATTATTCACATTGATATAACCTCACAATGATTTTAATGAATTTGAAGCACAAAATAAATTTCATTAGGAAATCTTACAATCAAATGTGCATAATTTATGCAAATTAGAATATAAAAATGAATAAAAACCATGCTTTTCTTAAAAAAAAATAGAGCGCTAGTTTTAGTCAAAGATTAACAATGCAGATTGTTTTTTTAACAGGAATTAGATCAGATGAAAAGATCCCAGAAACAACAGACATCAACAAATACAGCAACCGAAGTCAGATTAAACAGAGCGTTAGAGGAGATAGAGAAATATAAAGAACAATTACTGAGGGCTAAATCTTCTTCTAAGGTAGGGGACTGTAATGTAAATATAGAAAAGTTACTGAGGGTTTTATCTACTTTTAAGACAGGCATCAGTAATTGTAAATGCAGAATTGTTTTAAAATGAGGACTAATCTTCTACCAAGGTAGAGAGCTATAAACATAAAACAGTTATTGTAAAGTGTTGTTGTCAATTTTGAATATTATTTAAGTATTGCATTCATTTGCATAATTTGACAACCCGGCATACCAAAGTATCCCCATCAGGGACTCTACCAAAACGATTTCACAGGTGTTGGTTCACCAAATGGAGTTTAGTTATTGTAAATGTAGAACAATTAGTTAGTGAATAAATATAAATTAGACTTTCTGAAAAAAGGGACATGTATCTGGAAGTAAATTCTCCACTGAAGACATATAGAAGACTGGACTAAAACCAAACAAATATCTATGCTGAATTCTAAGTTTCAATAAATTTGAGAATTTTAACATTCAGGTATTCTAACAAGCAAACAGAATTTACAAAACTCATGAGCTTATTTGTATAAGATGTCATATATACAACTTAAAAAGCATCTAATTATGCCCCATTTATGGGATTATGTTTTCTGGTCTGTGCCTCTGTTCGTCCGTCCTTCTGTCCCACTTCAGGTTAAAGTTTTTGGTCGAGGTAGTTTATTATGAAGTTGAAGTCCAATCAACTTGAAACTTAGTAAACATGTTTCCTATGATATGATCTTTCTAATTTTTATGCCAAAATAAAGATTATATCCTTTTTTCACAGTCCACTGAACATAGAAAATGACAGTGCGGATTGAGCATCTGTGTATTAAGGACACATTCTTGTTTTTATAGAATCTATGTGTTGATAGAGCTTAATTACAGATTGGCAAACAATTTTCTCATTTAAAACTTTTGATGATATTCTATTTCCAGGAATCTACCGACCATGATAGAAAGAGAACAGAACAGCTGCTGGCAGATAATAAACGATTAGAAAAACAGAAAAATGAACTGATGGCAGGATTTAAAAAACAACTCAAACTTATAGATATCCTGAAAAGACAAAAGGTTTGTACTTATGTAGTACAATGCTTTACACCGTTCCTAATATATTGTTTCAGAAACCTATGTTAAGGATGTAGTCATGTCAGATTTCTAATATTTGGTCAAGACTCCTCGGGATTTTTCATAGGATACAGAGTAAAATATTTACCCCATATCACCCTCTTTTTTTTCATGGAAAACTTCAATAGCTCATTAAAAGGTAATTATCAATATTTATGCAGATTCTAGAAATATTGCCAATTTCCTACCATAAGGTAAAAGTCAGATTCACCCGTTTTCCTGCCATTTTATTTTAATCAAATATCTTGAAAAGGAATTCCATAACCTGTCAGTATATTGAGTTTATCTTGTTACTTGACTAATTCTCTAGCAAAAAACAAATTACTTCCAGAGTTTTTATTTCTAGAATCTGTGAAACCAGATTGTTAATCTGTCGACATCCTTAAGGGCATTCTTCTTAACATGTTCAAATGCATGCATCAAAATGTTTATTTGGTTAAGATAGTGCTTAACCCTTTCGCCGATGAGTCCCGGTTTACCAAGATTCACGCTTCAGACAGCTGACGATGAGTCCCGTTTTACCGGGATCGGAATACCTCTTTTATATTTCCCGCTCAAAACAGTGCAAACATGAGTTATCTTTCTTTGATGAATACCCGGATGAAAGTGTAATCATGGCGCTTCTGTTTGTTGAAAACCATGTCAAAATCAGACGAAATTTACGGAAATTACAAGAATTTGAAATGAGGGAACATTTTTTTTGAAAGAATATGGAAGAATTGAAGCCAAACTAGTATACTTTTTTGACATAAAATGTCGTTTTATATACAAAACCCTTGGAATGGACATCGTTCAGTGTGAGGAATTTGTACAGCCTCATAAAAATTTTCAAAATTTTGCCGTTTCGGGTTAAAAAAATTACGATTTAGGGTCTTAGAGCAGAATTTTGAGAATTTCACCTAGATAATGCCGAAAATTTGAAAATTTGAATATTTATGAAGAAAAAATTATCAAAACATGAACAAAACTGTGAACATGGTGTTAGTGAATGAAATAAATACACAAATAACTATAAACAAGTTTTTATTGACATTTATTATGAAGGTCTCCCACTTGAGTAAAAGTAGCCAGGGAAGCCATCGTCTCAGAGTAGCTTCTGTCTGGGCAGCAATCGGTGAAAGGGTTAAGAATGGAAATGCAGCTAATCAATGTGACATTTTTTCATGTTGGAATCTTTTAGAATCTGAAAATGTGAATTACATGATACACCATTCTCTTTTCCTCTGATTTTTTAAAATCTTACATAAACTGTTGCATAGTATCCATAAAAACCACATCCAATTATTAAAAAAAAATTATATGAAAGACAAAAAAAAAAATGTTTTTTTCATATTTTGGAATGTTCAATAGATTTTTATGCCCCACCTACAATAGTAGAGGAGCATTATGTTTTCTGGTCTGTGCGTACGTTCGTCCGTTCGTTCGTCCGTCTGTCCCGCTTCAGGTTAAAGTTTTTGGTCAAGGTAGTTTTTGATGAAGTTTAAGTCCAATCGACTTCAAACTTAGTACACATGTCCCCTATGATATGATCTTACTAATTTTAATGCCAAATTAGAGTTTTTACCCCAATTTCACGGTCCATTGAACATGGAAAATGATAGTGCGAGTGGGGCATTCGTGTCCTGAGGACACATTCTTGTTAGAGGTCCTTTAGCTACAATAACTCTCAGGACAAGTAAGGAGAAATTGTAAATGTATGCACACCACATAACTAAAGTTATACAAAAGTACAAAAGACATAATGGTTTAAGGAGTATAGTGACTGCATTGTACTCAAGTAGCAATCTGCCCTAAAAATCTAGACTACTGGAATGTGAAACTTGTCATCTCCA
Source organism: Mytilus edulis (assembly GCA_019925275.1). Lineage (NCBI taxonomy): Eukaryota > Metazoa > Mollusca > Bivalvia > Mytilida > Mytilidae > Mytilus > Mytilus edulis. Next base: position 60,401,229 of record CM034354.1, on the reverse strand, counting down.
ACTAAAGAATATAATGTACAATTGTTTTTCATCACATTCATTGTGTTTAAAGAAATCACTTTATTATTTTTTCAGATGCACATAGAAGCAGCCAAGATGTTATCATTCTCTGAAGAAGAATTTGTGAAAGCTTTAGAATGGGGAAGCTAGCAACAGGGACTTGAATATTTATATTGCCATACTGTGATCACATTTTATTTAATTTTATTTAATTATATAATATTCCGATTTATTCATTTGTCGGTTTTTATCTGTTTTTATGGAGTACATATTGAGTACTGCAGATTCATGTATTTTCATGGTTATTTTTCTGTTGTGTGAGGAAAAATTTACCTTTGTGGAAACTTAATTTTGTAGTTTTGACAAAATCGAAAAACATGACTATAGGAATATAAAAAAACAGAAATGTGGTATTATTGATAATAAGACAACTAACTATCCACCAGTGTCAAATGACATCAGTATACTGTGGACTTATTTATGTTTGTGGATTGAGGAAAACTTTTATATTTGATTTCGTTGTATTGTTAAAGTTTGTATACAAGCTTAAGAAAATTTGGTGGCCTTCGGCTGTTGTCTGCTCTATGGTCGGGTTGTTGTCGCTTTGAAACATTCCCCTTTCCTTTTTCAATTTTAAACTTAAGAAAATGTGTATTTTGTTGAAAATTTAAATTCATACGTTAACCTATACTCGATGAATTCCACGAAAAATGTGCACACGACCATTTACAGTAAATCCACAGTAAGAAATTATAGGTCACCTTTGAAAGTTTGTATTTTAATAATGTATATCTTGAAAATAAAGGTTTTATTTAATACTTTCTTATTGCAATCCACTCAAGTTACCTTCTTCAATAAACAAAAGAAATAAAGATATTTAAAAGCTTTCGAATTATCTCCCCTTGATAGATATTTCATACTTTTGTTAAAAAATTGTAAAATGCATCAAATTATCTCCCCCTTGATTGTTGGAAATATTTTGTCATCTTATTTTGTGATGCAAATTGAAATAAAAAAGATTTAATTAAAGATACTTAAAGTGCATTAAACTCTCTCACCCTTGATTCATTGGAGCAAATTTTCTGTAATTGTTATGGATTTAGAGTAGAAATGCCGTTATTAATTATTATAGTTGACAATGTCACAATTATAAGAGTTCTATTCATTGCTGGTTCTGAAACAATCCCAATTGTAATAAAAGTTAACAATCATTGTGAAGCTTCATTTCCTGGTTATTATTATTATGTAATAGTGAGAATTTAATTGATATGAATTTTCGAATGATTTTCATTTTCTTAGTGGTTTTTTTTTCAAATTTCCAAAAACTCTTTGCAATTGAATTTAGAAAACTGATTTTAGAAGAAAAAAATCACATATGATTCTCAACTAACAAAATATTTACTGATTGTATCAAAATCAGACAGTATATAGCTTAAATAGATTTGACTTCACTTTGATAAAATCTGTAATTGAATATTCAAAAATCAGTATAAATTGCAAGGATCTCCATGAATGAAAATTGAACGACGGAGGAACTTTCACCATCATAAACTGTATCTACGCTGTACAGTATAGCGTGATCAAAAGTATTTCATCCCTCCACATAAGGATAGGTGAACATGCTAATTCATTGCTTATTTAAATTATATTTATTTGAATTTTCATTATAAATTCTATATAGAAGTATATATATTTTCAATAATTGCCGTTTGTAACCCTTCAAAGGCCAAGCCCTCATGCCCCCTCCCTTTCCCTTAGTTGAGAATGACCAATAGCTATCACAAAGGTCCCCATGTAGTTTTTTTGCTATTTTTGGTAATTGTTATGGGGGTTATTGCACTGAATTGTCCCCTCTTAAATTTTTAATGTTTGACAATTTTAAAGCATATTGTCAACAAAGTACTACCAGGGTATAAGATACAAGTCTCGTTGATAGATTTATTAATTGAATATTCCGATCTGTTAAAAAAAAAAGTTATTTCTGACCAAGACCAAAAGCCAGTAGCATGAATGGATATAAAGTTTTGGTTTTTTTTCATTATCAAGAATTTCTGAGTTTCCTAAATACTCTTCTATTGATTATCTCATCATGCTCCAGTCTTTCTTGTAAGATGAAGGAGAACATGGGTATATGGACTCTTTTGGTTTGAATATTTTCTGAACTTCTGTATTAACTAATTCTTGGGGCCTCTATTGCCAAGTGATTAAACATACATTCAGTGCAACTTAGGAGGAAAGTTAACTGTTGTCTGATTATTTTGTCATGTATAGAAAATATGAAAAAGAACAATTCTCCAAAAATAGTACTGTTTGAAAACTTGATTTTATTTCTTTATGTTTCTCTAAAGGACGTCCTCTCAAAGAGGAGGTAATCTGTTGAAAAAATATAAACTCCAGAGTCAAAAATCAATAATAAAAGGATTGCGAGTTTTCCTGTACCAATACAGCTAGAGAGGAATTAAGTATAGGAGGTATCCTTTTTTATAAGACTGCAAAAAAAATTTTGGGATGATATAATAGTATGATGTTGTCTGCGTCGTCGTGGTCTAAGACACATTGGCTCTGCATCGTCCGAAAACACATTGGTTTCCTGACAATAACTTAAGTTTAAGAGATTGGATCTCTATGAATTTTTTTAAGAAGGAAGGTTGGGATTGATTTTTGGGATAATGGTTACAACCGTTTGGTCCAAGAAGGGGCCAAAAACAAGCATTTTTCTAGTTTCAGGATAATAACTTGTGTATAAGTATTTTGATTTCTCTGAAATTGTGCCACAATGTTTAATACCACAAGTAGAAGCTTAGGATTCATTTAAGGGGTTATGGGGCAAACAGTTCAGGAATTAAGGGTCAAAAAGGGGCCAAAACAACAATTTTTGTAGTTTCCAGACAATAACTTGTGTGTAAGTGTATGGATCTCTCTGACATTTTACCTCAAGGTTCCATATCATAAAGGGAATGCTGGGATTGAGTTTGGGGATAATTGCCCCAAACTTATAGGAATTATGGGCCAAAAAAAAAGAGCATTTTTCTAGGTTTCAGACAATAACTTGTGTTTAAGTGTATGGATCTCTCTGAAATTGTACTACAAGGATCCATACTACAATTCTTGGGGTTATTACTTCAAGGGGGATTCCAAAAAACTTTTGTTTTGGGGAGGGGTTGGAGCTTTCCATTGTTTTTTAAGGATTCAAAAAAATTTTCCAAAACAAAAATTACCAAATTTCAAATTTATGAAAAGTTAAAAGAAGAAATCTTCAATTGCGCAATACTGTGCAATAGATTTGTAAGATCTTTGACCACTTTATTTTGTGTCAGAAAGCTTTATTATGTCAAAAATTTGATTACAATCAAAATTCAGACAGTATCAAGCTTGAATATTGTATCCAAATTTGCCTCAACTGTTAAGGGTTTGGCCACTGCAGTCCTATCAGGCTGAGCTCAGCAAAGCATTTTATCTGATGTTAAATAAATTCTGGTATTAAAAAAATACCATTGATGAAACTGTCTTCCTACTTTCACTATCAATATGTCATATTTAACTTGAAATCTCTTTTTTGTTTCACAAGGCAGCTTTGTACACATTTTTTCAGCAACCATACTCCTACTGCAAGTCTCTAGGGTCATAGGTATATTTCCCATCAAGGACATGTACCAATAAACTCATCATAGATACCAGGACTAAATTTTGTATATACGCCAGACGCGCATTTCGTCTACAAAAGACTCATCAGTGACGCTCGAATCCAAAAAAGTTTAAAAAAAAAGCCAAATAAAGTACAAAGTTGAAGAGCATTGAGATCCAAAATTCCTAAAAGTGTTGCCAAATACAGCTAAGGTAATCTATGCCGGAGGTAGAAAAGCCTAATGATTTCAAAAAATTCAAAATTTAGTAAACAGTTAATTTATAAATATAACAATGTCAATGATAATTCATGTCAGCAGAAAAAGCATATGGTATTAAAAAATGAACAAAGACTGGTTGTGAATCAGAAAATAATGTCATTGCATGGTTGCATGTCTGTCTGCATACTGTCTTTTTTAGAGAACATATCTGAGTTGACATATCTGTCTGTAGACTTGTTTTGTGAGCTGACATGTCTGTGTGTGTGGACTGGCTTTGTGAGCTGACATGTCTATCTGCAGACCGTTGTATTACAATCAATAGCTGACAAGTCTTTCTGCAGACTAACATTATGAGCTTAAATACCTGTCTGCAGACTTTGTGAGCTGACATATCTGTCTGCAGACTTGTTTTGTGAGCTGACATGTCTGTGTGTGTGGACTGGCTTTGTGAGCTGACATGTCTATCTGCAGACCGTTGTATTACAATCAATAGCTGACAAGTCTTTCTGCAGACTAACATTATGAGCTTAAATACCTGTCTGCAGACTTTGTGAGCTGACATATCTGTCTGCAGACTTGTTTTGTGAGCTGACATGTCTGTGTGTGTGGACTGGCTTTGTGAGCTGACATGTCTATCTGCAGACCGTTGTATTACAATCAATAGCTGACAAGTCTTTCTGCAGACTAACATTATGAGCTTAAATACCTGTCTGCAGACTTTGTGAGCTGACATATCTGTTTGCAGACTTAATTTGTGTGCTGACATGTCTTTCTGTAGATCGTTGTTTTGCGAGCTGAAGCAGGCTTTCATTGTTATCTCACAAGTCTGTCTGCATTATGTACCTTTTTGGTTATTTTGACCAAACCTGGCAGAAAAAATTTATGGAAGGCTTCAAGTTTGTTTATCATAAATCCAAAATTCCGATTGTAAATAAATACTATGACCATAAGAGAAAATCTTAGGTTCTGATATTTAAATGTTCACTTATAAAACTCCAAGCTATGTTTGAAACTCCAGGTGCTTGATGGTTGAAGACCCTTGCAATCGATTCAGAATTTTCCTATTTAAAATGAGATTTTTTTCTTCTATGATTCTGTATAACCATTTTGAATCAAAATCGGCATGAATGATTTATTGCTGCTTTTTAAATTCAAGTATAATTTCTAAACATGGTAGCCAAACTCGAATTACAAGATCTACAGTCAAGACGCTCCAGTCAGAAGCTATTTTTTTTCTGTACAAAGTGGTTGAGGGGCTGGTTTTTGCTATAGACCCAGACGAATATTATATAAAAAACCACACCCAAAAGAATATAATTGCCAAGAATTTTGAAATTATCGGACAACAAACATGTGGAAAAGCAGGTGAAGAACAATACTAAGTGTTTTGAAATTCCTACGTGCAAAACACCACAACATTCATTTTTTGTTGTTGTAAAAACAGTAATGAGGCTCCCATAGGGTACCCCCCTCAGGTCGCAAGGTCGCTTTTAAATTCATCGAGAGGTCGTTTTAAAGGGAACTGTACAGGTCGCAGGTCGTTTTTCCCAACACAGAAAACGGAAGTCAGTCGGAGGTCTTTTTTTCCAAACTTTACAGGTCGCAGATCGTTTTTAGAAGGCCCTCAGGTCGGAAGTCGCCTCTAAAAAGCCCAGAGGTCGCAGGTCGCTTTTGACCCTGCGGGAGCCTCAGTAACTGAGTGGAACCACCTTGCTAACACTTTAGTGCGCGCATCAGGCGTAAAGAGCTTCAAAACGGCTCTCGAGCACCGTCAATATATCGAAAGCGCTCACTCTATCGTTGTATAAAAACCAGTATTGATATCCACAACGTACTCATATATGCAGATACAGATAGATACATATACACTTTCAATATTTGCTATTTCTCGCTTTTTCGAGTAGGAGTTGCGCCATTAAATATTATGCAATCAGAGTCGTTTCGCCCCGATTAACGATATGATATGATAGAATTGAGAATGGAATAGATTCCGTTTGAGCGATACTGGCTCAATGGAGCCTCTAGTTTGAATAATGTGTAGTACGTCTTGATGGTTTATCCCCCTTTTAAGAAAATATCCAGCTATTTCAGTGCATTTTCACTGTAATAAATCAACCTATGCAATTCTTTTTATCGTGTAGCGAAGCTATACATTTCTATTACTTCGTGTTAAGCTGAATAATTATCTATAGAACTTCTACCGTTTTCGTAAATTATTGATAAGTTTTAGTCATAAACACGGAACAACAAGAGATATATACCCCATTCTGAATTCCCATCCTGCCCGAACCAAGCACGGAATGTAATACATTATTTACCTCAACAGTGTATCTAGATTGTAATTATGAAAGGAAAAAATTAATTAACCTTAAGAATAATTAATTATTGATAACCCTTTCTTCGTCTCCATATTTTGGATCAATGGATCAAAAAGACTTAAGTTTTTTTCCTCGTAAACCTTCTTCGGTAGATCTGTTCTGAATAGGTATTGAACTCCATTTACTAGAATTTACATGTTTTTGTCATATTTGTATAATTAGTGTACCTGGGAAAAGAAGATATTTTCAATGACAGGATGAATTGCCTCAATTTTTTTTATAATCATAATGTAGATGAAACCTATGATAGGGGTACTGAAAAGGGACTGAGTAACATTGAAATGTATGCAGCATATTAAAGGTGGGTTTGTCATTTACCCCCTGTCTTTCAGTGGCGGGGTTTGCCATTTTACCCCCTGTCTTTCAGTGGTAGGGTTCATGTTGCTCAATTGATATTTTTTGATGTAGTTCTTTTAATAAATCCTCGTCGTTTTTCGTTTTCATTTTTTATTATTTTTTTTGTTACAATGGCGTTGTCGTTTTTGCTTCGACATATGAGTTTTGTATTTCCCTTTGAAATCCCCCGTCTCTTTTTTTCTAACCGTAAGTGAGCAAAAGATTGGACTCACTGACTTTCTAAATAATTCTCCTTGTCAACCTCATATATTTGACATGATATATTTCATGAAGAACAAGAATTAGTCACAAACAAACCAAGTTAAGTTTTTGTTATCAATATTTTCACAAAATCTGAGTTTATAATTGATAGAAGGGCTTTTTGTGACGCGCATATAGGAATGTTAAAATTCATCTCGACGAGGGGTGATCTATTTACATACACACACAAACACATCATTCGTTATATATATGCCATTGGTTTTCTCTCCAGAAATATGTATGGAACGCGAAAATATTTATTTAAAAAATATCCTCATAAATTTTACTTTGACAAACAAACAAAAAATCATTTTCATTTGGAAAATCATTCAAGATTTGACAAAATTTTATAACTATAAACATGACAGGAAATGTTGCGTTCATCGAAATTTGGGGACGGGGGGACTCTGAGATGGTGCGGTGTAGGTGAAATGACTCGGAGACCTATTACACACTATCTACCTATATATGCAGCCTATGTAGTGTCGGTTATTTCAAATTTTCAATTAATACTTTTAGAGTTATTGCATGAATGAATGTCTGAGGCGGATTTAAGGGGGGGCAAGGGGCCCGGGAACCCCTTTTCTGGGAAAAATTGGTTGATTATATAAAGAATCACTGAAGTTTGACAGGAGCGGACACCCTCTTAGGCAGTCAGTGGGGACCCACTTATGAACTTTTCTGGATCCGCAATTGAATGTGAACCTTGCCACGAGTCGATTTTTCCATTGCACAAGTTTGTGAGAGAAATGTAAATAGTCTTCATCGCTATTCATTCAATAAATCTGTTTTTATGTAGCAAAGTCAAAATATAAAAATAAGAAGATGTGGTTTGATTGCCTATGTGACAACTCTCCTTTAAAGACCAAATTACATAGAAATTAAGATCTATTTGTCATCGTACGGCCTTCCACAATATGCGAAACCCATACCGCATTGACAATTGTCAGCTATAAAAAGGCCCCGAAAACTGTCACGTTTGATTGTCATTGTCGACGTCGATAATTTGAAGCTATACATGCATGTATTTGCACTAGTGAAAGATGATAGTTCATCTTAACTTTTCGTTAGGTTCTGTGAGAAATATTATGTTGCTATACAACAAAGATATAAACATTGTCCTGAGACCATAACAAGATTCCTGTATTGCCCAAGCATTCAATATGCCATTGGTATCATATCAGTCACATTTGTAAAACATAAACAGGGTAACTAAAAGGTTGGGTTGGTGGGTGTAACAGTGGTGAAACTCGGCATTCATTTTTTTTTTTTTTTTTTTTTTTTTTTTTAATTTCGTTTACCTTGATTTTAATTTTTAAAATATTTGATCATGTAACTGAATGACTAACATCTTATACCCACAAGGACTAACCATCTATCAGTATTTATGTTGAATTGATGATATGCATGGATACCATGTAATGATGGTAATTCGATGCATCAATCAGTTTGAAAAATAGCTCCATGAAAATACAACTTAAATGAATTGGTATATTTCGATTTCGTGATGTTTTGGGGGGCAAAGAAAGTCTGATTGCTCCCTAATATACAACTGGATTGTGTTGTGTTTTGAGAAAAGAACGTCTCAAATCATTTTGGTATAATTACATTAGATGTATGTTTCATTATAATATTTTATTCTGATTGGCTAACTGCACATCACGTGTTATTCCGTAAGCAGTTGCATTGCTCAATACAACTTTTCACTCATGATAACACGTGCTCCAACAATAAAGTGCACAGGTAAATTAAATAATAAAATATATAAAATTCGTGTTTTCATGATCACAGCTAAAAAATGTAATTATAAGTATTGAATGCTTCTTTTTGTAACTTCATAGGGTTGTAAAAGCGTTGACCGTGCGTACATTTTTAGAATGAAGCGCTTCCGCGCTTCATACAAAATGTACTTCGGTCAACGCTTTTACACCCCAATAAATTTACAAAAAGAAGCATTCAATTCTTAAATGAACCGAAACAGATACACATGTAATTTTAAGTTTTGTGTGCTCATTATTGAATAAAATGTAACAAAACAAAGGTTTTAGATCCAGTAAAATGAAGAACAACATCTACCATCATCTGTTTATCAAAAATCCATCAGTTCTGTAAATTTAGACATTAATTTTTGCGTGGATTTGAATTTGAAAATGTTGAACAAATAACAAAAATGCGATAATAGTGATTTCTATGTTGTATTCCAATAAAGCTATCAAGATTATACGATTTAAAAATATTTTTTTTGCGAAAATCTAGCTTTTTACCAGTTACCGTAATAATAAACAAAATTGCAAATCTTTCTGAATTTACAGTATCAGATCACAATTTGTATATGACCGTGCTAGAATGATTGTAGGGTTTTCGATACTGGTGAAAAGATATGCAATTAGTTTTAGCAAATAATTATCATTCAATATATTTTCTCTTGGAATACGGAATAAAACAATTGTCTTGTGTTTCAGTAAATAGATAGTGTCATTGACTTCTGAAAACGGCCGTTGGTCTTAGTGAATTTGAATTTTTTCAAAAGTCAGTCATGCCAACCTCACCAAATGACGACAGTAACTGTATAGTATTCGATATTTTATTCAAAATCTTCATTCATGAATTTCTACTTTAAAATGTAAAATTTTCGAGCGCAATTGGCTCATGTTTCAACTTAGAGTAACCATACACTCTCTAGAGGTATGCTTATTTGGTTATAGAGAAATGAGTCTGCTTGCTTCAGTTCACTTTTCTTTGGGTCAAAGAAAACGTTATCTTACAACAAGAAGAAAGTTGGACGCCTAACGTGACTTTTAACTTAAGCTATCTTCTGATCTCTATTCTGGCGTTCCGCCTGTTTAATACGAGAAATCTTATCTTGTTTTTTCTTGTATTCTTTCCTTTATTCAAATGTTAAGTTATGTTTTTCTAAAGTACAATGTTCCGATCTCGTAATTTTCAATTAAATGGTTTACATTTTAAAGCGTTTAATGAACAATAAGCCAAGGCTGTTGAAACATAGATATCTGTTTAATCAGGACACGCGTTTAGTGTGAATTCAAATAAATAACAAGGAGGCGTTGAAATAGAAAGTTCCTATTATGACAATACATTGTCATACTCTTTGTATTGTTATCTCTTTGTAATCGAAAAAGTCTTTTGTGAACAAAAATTTAGTGCACAATATTTTTTTTTCAATCACTAAGGCCCTTTCTTTAGTACACACATTTTCATTTTTTTTCAATCACTAAGGTCCTTTCGAAACTCACCAAACACCTATACTAGATTGAATTTGAACGTAAATGTAGAGCACGTATAGCATATTAAATCGCGTTGGTTAACCATGAGATCTGCCATTAATGTTTGAATTACTAACCCTTCTATGAATAAAAAGAGAAGCGAGTTATACGTTAATAAGACAGCAATCAAACGACAAAAATAACAAAAAAACGTGTCACGGAATTATAAGTCAATAAGACAGCAATCAAACGACAAAAATAACCCAAAACGTCGATACATGTCCCATGTTCTTCTTTATTTAACACGTGACTGTCATTCATTTCACACGTACGTCGAACATGCAACCACTCGCTGCAATTTCAATGCAGAACTAGATGTTAATGTACACGCAGTTATTTTACGAAGTTTTGCTATAACTAACTGCCAGTCTAAACGATTGATAAGAGACAACTGAATTTCTTCAAATACACTTCGTTTGAAAATACCTTTGAAAGTTCATTTATTCACCACAAATTAGAGCTTAATTCAATTCGTAAGTAAAAAGGGCAAAGAGTTAGATACTATGATAAGAAGTAAAAGTGAAATTCAAATGACAGTTTTAACATCACTTATAAGTTATATGTTTTTTAAATCCTAAAGTCTGCATCTGATTCTAATGATTTGTAGATTTTTGTTCATATGGTAGTTTCCGTTTAAACAAATGACAACTTAGAGGGAGTTGCAAGTTTTTGGCATGTGGGTCATTAGGGGTTAAAAAGTAAAAAAGTAGGGATGGGTGATATAAGTAGTGGTACAAAAGTAAGTTCTTGGGAAAATAAAGGGGAAAAATGGGAAGTGGGAAGTGGGAAGTTATTACACAAAAGTAGAATTTTGAAAATAAGCTTCATTGTGTCATCATTCCTTCACTTTTTTTTTTTTTTTTTTTTATTGAGCTTTTTTATTTTTTGAAAAAATGTTGAACTATTTATGTCTTTTTTTGACTTTGGATTGTTGTCTAATTGGTGTTTATCAAACATCTCCTTTTATTCATATACAGTGTAACCTGTTTAAATCGAACCTCTTCGAGACAAGATTTTGTTCGGTTTTCGTCGATGTCAGTCGGTTTTATCAGGTCCACAGCGCATATATTTTTTATGGCGGTGCTTTAGAACATGTTTGGTTTATACAGGTTTTCGGTTTATGCAGGATTCGGTTTAGCCAGATTTCACTGTACTAATATATACAAATCTGGTAAACCAGGGGCTGTTTGTCACAATCACCTCAATGCTCTTCAACTTCGTCCTGTTTTTTCGGCCTTTTTTTTATTTGAGTGTCACTGGTGAGTCTTATAGACGAAACGCGTGCCAGGCGTACACAATTTTGATTCTGGTATATGTTGAGTTAATTATATCTGATCTACGAGTTTGCATTTCATTTGTTATAACTAAAAAAACTCAAATACAGAGGCTGACATTGAAATGAACATATCTAAAATATTATTTAGGATCCATCTTAGTCTTAGCGATATAGCTTTCAGGGGCAGATCCAGGATTTTTGAAAGTGATGTATATTGCCGAGCGGAGTGAAAAAGCGGTTTTTTTATGATGATAAAAGGACGGCCTTTACCCACTACATCCCCTAGCACCGCCACTAGCTTTTGGGTCATTTGAAGATCTTCTAGTGAGGCCCCTCATGGGGGTCCTAGTAATCACATAATCACCATTTTTTTGCCAATATAATCACATAATCATTAAATATTTGCTTATCTTTAGTAATCAAATAATCATAAACTAAAAATACAGTCCTAGGTAATCAAATAATCATGAAATATTTGGCTTAATAATCAAATAATCATTAAAAAAACGGCCAAGTAATCACATAATCAAAAACCCCATGAGGGCCCTCTCTAGTGGGCGGGGAACACCAATAAAACCGTGGAATTATCCATTACAACATAATCTCTATAGCCACTCTTCATCCTCATTTTCCAACTGTTATTTAAAATAAGTCCCATTTTGACCCTCGCAATCCTTCATAGAATGAATGAAGTTTGATAATTATATATAAGAAGCTTAGTGACACAAAGACTAAGTCGGGAGTACATTAATATGGTATAGAATCTTTTTGTTCGTATATATTTATAATTTAAGATACGGCATGGCGAAAGCCGTCAATACACTATTATAACTTACACAATAACGCCATACACGCTAAAGAGGCGCGGATAATACCACTAATTTTCCTTATGCATTTTAAATGTGACATTATTGCTTTTCTGTTTGGTTAGGGAACCAAGTTATTTTGCGAATTTAAAATGCGCCGAAGTTATAAGGGAAAATTAAACGTATATATTCACAGATCGTGAAGATTTATTTGACATTCATTCATCTGCTCTAAAAAGGGATTTTTTTTCTTTTTTGTTTAGTGTGTGGAAAGAATAGTTGTTTTCTCGTTTGAACTTTTTTACATGTTGTCATGTCTAGGCCTTTTATAGCTGACTACAATATTTGGGTTTCCTTATTGAAGGTCGCACGGGGCCTAAATTTGCTGTCACACTTCATTTCTCTTTCAATTCTGCCTCCCTTACACAGTTCGTGTTGTTTATTCTTTAGTTTTCTATGTTGTGTCGTGTGTGCTGTTGTTTGTTTGTCTTTTTCATTTTTAGCCATGGCGTTGTCAGTTTGTTTAAGATTTATGAGTTTGACTGTCCCTTTGGTATCTTTCGTCCCTCTTTTACACGTAAATGGGTAACACAGATATCCCATGTTCACATATAGACGACATAGAATACAGTGTCGTGGGGCCATTAAACATTTCGAGCACAATTTTCGTACATAATTCAACCGATCAAAATACTGGAGACATGTTGTACCCCGGGTACTGTAAAAAAGTTTAGGACTGTGAACACTAGAATTTACCTCCTAACGCAACTGGAGGTAATCGCATGAAATATATTCCTTTGAATATTGCCATCACATAAAAAAACATTAAAGAGTTGTCCGTCAAAGTTGTGACTAGATCATGATTGGATGTTGGAAGAGTAGATTCATGATAGAATTTCAATAAACAAAGAAACGGATATCCGGACAAGCAATTATAGCTTTGCATGATGAAGATATATTCCTACAAATTCAAATTTTTTTTCAAAACAACAAATTTCAAATTAAATTAGGATTTCGGGACATGAAACTTTAAGAAAATATTGCAAACTACAAATGCATTGTCTCTTGTTAAGAATGAAATGGTAAGAAAGTGCGAAAACGTCATATTTATGTATACATTGTAACAGTTTTGTAATCGTAATGTAAAACATTATTGTAATTATTGTAATGTGTAAAACTACATCGTAATGCGGTTAACTACATTGTAATCATTCTAATACAGTAAACTACATTGTAATCATTGTAATTTTGTAAACTACATTGTAATCATTCTAATACAGTAAACTACATTGTAATGTTGTAAACTACATTGTAATACAGTAAACTGTATTGTAATACAGTAAGCTACATTTTCAACATTGAAATACAGTAAAAAGTAAAATCACAAAAATACTGAACTCCGAGGAAAATTCAAAACGAAATGTCCCTAATCCAATGGCAAAATCAAATAATAAAACACATCAAACGAATGGACAATTATGCTTTATACCGTAGACTAAAGATTTTATTACTGAAAATACACTTTATAGAAAATTTTAATATTATAACAACACTGTTTGAAATACAATAACTATACATTAGCTGGATGGATAGATGGCTGATTTACGTCCAGTGGCAAATTAAATGCGTTTTCATGGCGAGAAAATGAGTTATGAAATGAATAAAAGCCTGCTTTGTACAAGAGACCGACTTGCTGTCTCTGAGTTTCCGAGCATTGATAGATCACAAGCTAACCGTCAGCAGAAAGACTTGTCACCCTTTATGGATACATTATTCTGACACCGACCCGACCGTTATTTGCTCTTGCAACATGCTTAGTTTCTTGTGTACAATTTGGAAATTAGTATGGCGTTCATTATCACTGCACTAGTATATATTTGTTGTGGGGCCAGCTGAAGGACGCCTCCGGGTGCGGGAATTTCTCGCTACATTGAAGACCTGTTGGTGACCTTCTGCTGTTGTTGTTTTTTTCTATGGTCGGGTTGTTGTCTCTTTGGCACAATCCCCATTTCCATTCTCATTTTTATTAGTGAAATATTGAATAATAGATCAGAAGTGCAGAATAAAAGACGAAATATACAGAATGAAGAATAACGGGATGCTTCAGTAAATATAGAGAATATAGAAGAACGGGTTACATTCACGTAGAGCCCCATTCAGACCCTCACGTATTCGTTTCAATGATGATATAAGTCGCAGAAGAAAAAAACTAAACAGTATGCCCTCCTCATAAAATTAATCAGAGCACTGCAGAGCCCCGTAAAACCTATTGGAGGTTTCCATATTTGGATTTTCTTGAGTTCAGTAAATATTTTATTTGATTCTTTAGAAATTTATAGTATCTTTCACGTATTCGGGAATTAATTACCCCTTTAAATTCTTAATGTCTTATTCATTATTTACGTAATTGCTTCTTTTAATTTAATTAATGTAATTTTCAGCCATTTAAACATTTCTTTAAAGAGTCTCGAGAGAGTATTTGAAAACCTCCTTCCTTTGAAACAGAAAAACAAGATTTATATAACGCAATAGTATAATGAAAACAAAATAACACATTAAAGGGATAACAAGATTCGTCAAAATACCACACACTTCGACAGATCACGTCCACAAACCATAGATAGAGAAATGCAGATGTCATATATATATATAAAATATATATATAAGAGAGCTATATGAACAGATGTTATGCTATTGTTTCAGAAAAAGGGAGAAGGTTTGGATCCATTAAAACGTTTAATCCCGCTGCAAATGTTTGCACCTGTCCTAAGTCAGGAATCTGATGTACAGTAGTTGTCGTTTGTTTATGTAATATATACGTGTTTCTCGTTTCTCGTTTTGTTTATATAGATTAGACCGTTGGTTTTCCCGTTTGAATGGTTTTACACTAGTAATTTTGGGGCCCTTTATAGCTTGTTGTTCGGTGTGAGCCAAAGCTCCGTGTTGAAGGCCGTACTTTAACCTATAATGGTTTACTTTTTAAATTGTTATTTGTATGGAGAGTTGTCTCATTGGCACTCACACCACATCTTCCTATATCTATTTTAGAATTGTTTGAGACGATTTAATAGATTATATCCCTTACTATATATAGTATGAACGTTGTGCTAGAAAAACCAAATCCTAGGAGATTACTCGTGCTCCACATTTTTATAACCACAATGCAGATTTTATGGTACACTTAGTATTTTTCATCTGTTCCATTTAATGATACAGTGAGTATTCTTTAAACGTTCTATTGTATGGTACACTGAGTGTTCTTGATCTCTTCCATTTTATGATACAACGAGTATTTGTTATCTCTTTCACTTAATGATACAGTGAGTATTCTTTAACTGTTCCATTTTATGATACAACGAGTATTTGTTATCTCTTTCACTTAATGATACAGTGAGTATTCTTTAACTGCTCTATTGTATGCTACACTGAGTATTCTTTAACTGTTCTATTTTATGATACAACGAGTATTTGTTATCTCTTTCACTTAATGATACAGTGAGTATTCTTTAAACGTTCTATTGTATGATACACTGAGTATTCTTTAACTGTTCCATTTTATGATACAACGAGTATTCGTTATCTCTTTCACTAAATGATACAGTGAGTATTCTTTAAACGTTCTATTGTATGATACACTGAGTATTCTTTAACTGTTCCATTTTATGATACAACGAGTATTCGTTATCTCTTTCACTTAATGATACAGTGAGTATTCTTTAAACGTTCTATTGTATGATACACTGAGTATTCTTTAAACGTTCTATTGTATGATACACTGAGTATTCTTGACTGTTCTATTGTATGATACAGTGAGTATTCTTTAAACGTTCTATTATATGATACACTGAGTATTCTTTAACTGTTCCATTTTATGATACAACGAGTATTCGTTATCTCTTTCACTTAATGATACAGTGAGTATTCTTGAAACGTTCTATTGTATGATACACTGAGTATTCTTTAACTGTTCCATTTTATGATACAACGAGTATTCGTTATCTCTTTCACTTAATGATACAGTGAGTATTCTTTAAACGTTCTATTGTATGATACACTGAGTATTCTTTAAACGTTCTATTGTATGATACACTGAGTATTCTTGACTGTTCTATTGTATGATACAGTGAGTATTCTTTAAACGTTCTATTATATGATACACTGAGTATTCTTTAACTGTTCCATTTTATGATACAACGAGTATTCGTTATCTCTTTCACTTTATGATACAGTGAGTATTCTTTAAACGTTCTATTGTATGATACACTGAGTATTCTTGACTGTTCTATTGTATGATACAGTGAGAATTCTTTAAACGTTCTATTGTTTGATACACTGAGTATTCTTTAACTGTTCCATTGTATGATACAGTGAGTATTCTTTAAACGTTCTATTGTTTGATACACTGAGTATTCTTTAACTGTTCCATTGTATGATACAGTGAGTATTCTTTAAACGTTTAATTGTATGATACACTGAGTATTCTTTAACTGTTCCATTTGATGATACACTTAGTAATCTTTTACTGTTCTATTGTATGATATACTGAGTATTCTTTAATTTTTCTTTTGTATGATACACTGAGTTTTTATATAACTGTTCTATTATTTGAATAACAGAGTATTCTTTAACTGTTCCATTTTATGATACACTTAGTATTCTTTTAGATTGCATATTTTGGCGTTAATATTGATTCACTTATAGGGTCTTTGCATCGGAACTAAGCACATTTATTCAAAAACTAGTTGTTGGCATGACACGGGTTATGTTCTTCTCATATATGTTATGATTGTATGATACTAAACCCCTAACGGGAAGGATTGTGCCTGATATTCATATGATGAAATCATAATCTTTCAATCAGTTCAATTGAAGTCTGGAACTGGCATGTCAGTTAACTGCTAGTAGTCTGTTGTTATTTATGTATTATTGTCGTTTATTTTTTTCTTTGGTTACATCTTCTGACATCAGACTTGGACTTCTCTTGAACTGAATTTAATGTGCGTATTGTGATGCGTTTACTTTTCTACATTGGTTAGAGGTATAGGAGGAGGATTGAGGTCTCATAAACATGTTTAACCCCGCATTTTTGCGCCTGACCCAAGTCAGGAGCCTCTGGCCTTTTTTTGTCTTGCATTGTTTTTAATTTTAGTTTCTTTTGTACAATTTGGAGTTTAGTATGGCGTTCATTATCACTGAACTAGTATATAATTGTTTAGGGGCCAGCTGATGGACGCCTCCGGGTGCGCGAATTTCTCGCTACATTGAAGACCTGTTGGTGACCTTCTGCTGTTGTCTGTTCTATGGTCGGGTTGTTGTCTCTTTGACACATTCCCCATTTCCATTCTCAACTTTATTTTACTGTTTTATTGTTTTATATACTGAGTATTCTTTAATTGTTCATTTGTATGATACACTAAGTTTTCTATAACTCTTCTTTTGTATGATACACTGAGTATATTTTTTAACTGTTCCATTGTATGATACACTGAGTATTATTCACTATTCAATTGTATGATACACTGAGTATTCTTTTACTGTTCTATTGTATGATACATTGAGTATTTTTCAACTGTTCTTTTGTATCATACACTTTGTATTCTTTTACTGTTCTATTGTATGATATACTGAGCATTCTTTAACTGTTCTTTTGTATGATACACTAAGTTTTCTATAACTGTTCTATTGTATGATACATTGAGTATTTTTCAACTGTTCTTTTGTATCATACACTTTGTATTCTTTTACTGTTCTTTTGTATGATACACTGAGTATTTTTTAACTGTTCCATTGTATGATACACTGAGTATTCTTTCACTTTTCAATTGTATGATACATTGAGTATTCTTTTACTGTTCTGTTGTATGATACATTGAGTGTTTTTCAACTGTTCTTTTGTATCATACACTTTGTATTCTTTTACTGTTCTATTGTATGATATACTGAGCATTCTTTAACTGTTCTTTTGTATGATACACTGAGTATTCTTCAACTGTTCTATTGTATGATACATTGCATATTCTTTAACTTTTCTATTGTATGATACATTGAGTATTCCTCAACTGTTCTATTGTATGATACACTTTGTATTCTTTTACTGTTTTATTGTATGATACACTGAATATTCTTTAATTGTTATATTGTATGATACATTGAGTATTCCTCAACTGTTCTATTGTATGATACACTTTGTATTCTTTTACTGTTTTATTGTATGATACACTGAATATTCTTTAATTGTTCTATTGTATGATACATTGAGTATTCCTCAACTGTTCTATTGTATGATACACTTTGTATTCTTTTACTGTTTTATTGTATGATACACTGAATATTCTTTAATTGTTCTATTGTATGATACATTGAGTATTCTTTAATTGTTCTATTGTATGATACATTGAGTATTCTTTAATTGTTCTATTGTATGATACACTGAATATTCTTTAATTGTTCTATTGTATGATACATTGAGTATTCTTTAACTGTTCCATTTTATGATACACCTAGTATTTCGAGTCATATCCTGTACCACTTTACTGTACACACACTTTTCGTTAGATGTAACTTTTTTATGGAACATGTATTCATTACATGTCTTTGATGAAATTATTCATTATGTGTTTCTTATTATGGAACAAATATTCATTATGTGTTCCTTATTATGGAACAAGTATTGATTATATGTTCCTTATTATGGAACAAGTATTGATTATATGTTCCTTATTATGGAACAAGTATTGATTATATGTTCCTTATTATGGAACAATTATTCATTATGTGTTCCTTATTATGGAACAAGTATTCATTATGTGTTCCTTATTATGGAACAAGTAGTATTCATTATGTATTCATAATGTGTTTCTTATTATGGAACAAGTATTCATTATGTGTTTCTTATTATGGAACACGTATTCATTATATTCATTATGTGTTGGTTTAAATTATGGAACAACTATTCATTATGTGTTCCTTATTATGGAACAAGTATTCATTATGTGTTCCTTATTATGGAACAAGTATTCGTTATGTGTTTCTTAATATGGTACAACTATTCATTATCTGTTTATTGTATGGTATACAAGTATTCATTTACATTTCTTTATATGCTAAAATTATTCAATGTAATACAAATGTTAAATAACTGTTTTCTCTTGTACAAGTGTTCATTTTCTTCCTTTCTATGGTATAAGTATTCATTTTCTGTTATTTTCTTTTATGATACAAGTATTTAGTATATGTTCTTCCTTTTATCCTACAAATATTGATCATAGTTCCATTTAACGATGCAAGGAGTCGTAACATATTCCTTTTTAGAGGTACAAGCTTTCAGTATCTATTCTTTTAATGATACAAGTATATTCATTGCACGTTCTCTTTTTATAATAGAAGTATTTATCATCTATTCCTTTTTAAATATACAAGTATTCATTGTATGTTCATTTTTATGGTACACGTATTGGTTAAATGCTCTTATTCATAATACAAGTATTCACCATGTGTTCTTTTTTATGCTAAAATAATTCATTTCATGTTCTGTTTGTTTTATATCTTCAGTACGCACAGCAATGAGTTAGTTTTTTTTATGCAGTACCGTTTGTTCCATTTTCAGATACACGTTATATATACAAAAATCCGCTACAGCAGAATGCATTAAGTGTGTAGGTAGAAGTAATGTTTTTGGTTAGCTTGCTTGCTAGCTGAACCGTGAAGTCATTATTATGTTAGGTAACTTGACTATCCTCTTTAGAGTATAGTATATTCCGATAGATAACCAATATATCTCTGTATGTAGCACTAGACTAATCCGAAATGAGGGTAGTATATATACATAACCTAATAATGACTTCACGGTTCAGCTAAAAAGCAAGCTCATCAAAGATTTTACCTTTACCTACACACTCAATGAATTCTCATGTACATGTAGCTGTCCTGTTTGTTTAATAATAAATGGAACTATAATTAGGTTAAGCAGGTTTTTGCTCTTTACATCACAATTTAAGATTCGTTCAATGACTTTTTTAAATTTGTTTATTTGCCTCCCAAGAGTTATCGTTGACACATTTGGTTCAATTTGTCGCAGTGGTAGCTTAGAAAGCTGAACGAGACGGACATACACAAAGTGATGAATAAAGCTCTGCCTATCCCATAGGACCCTTACAGTTGCAAAGTAGAACACATCTTAAGTTATCCTTGCTTTATTGGGAATAAAACATAAACTAATTAAGAAATAATTGATGCAAGCTATACTTTATGGTTGTTTTAACATGGAAAGGCATTATATTCGTGATTATTTTGCCCGAGCGATAGTGAATAGAGTGTTTTTGTGTAGTGTATTGTAGAGTGTATTGTAGTGTATTGTGTGTTTTTGTGTAGTGTATTGTAGAGTGTTTTTGTGTAGTGTAATGTAGAGTGTTTTTGTGTAGTGTATTGTAGAGTGTTTTTTGTGTAGTGTATTGTAGAGTGTTTGTCTTTTCGGTCATGCATATATTCGCGGTCCTTTTTTCCTCGACCCCTCGTATCTTCTAGGACTTAGTCTCTCTTTTATAGATTATTTAACAAAAAGTAACAATATATACATGTAACTGTAGTAAAGCAAAAAAATCCCATACATACAAACAGCATAAACCACAGGACAGACAGAAATGATATCCATCATCAATTCCATGGCATTTCTACAGCATGATCTAACGTATATTGTAAACCAACTTATTTTCGCGGATACTTTATTTCGCGTTTTATCCTTTCTATACCACTTCGCGGGTATTTAATTTCGCGATTTTCTGATTTACTTGATGAAGTTAAATAAGGAATAATGGAAATTTTACATATTCGCGACGATTTAAATTCGCGTTTTTTTTTCTACTCGCGAAAGTCGCGAAAATAAATCGCTCGCGAAAATAAGTTGGTTTACAGTATTCGTTCATCTCTATATAGGCACAATTTTTCTATATCTGTCTTTTTTTATTAGTTCTGTGTGAATTTTCATAGATAAATCTTGACACTTTCCATAATATTTTTTTAAAAATAGGTATCAGAATCTTGATTAAAATCTAAAAATATCAATACCTTTATCTTCAATAGATTCGATTCTTTCTATTAGAGAACCATGCAAGCAAAGATTTCTTCTAAGGGTTCAGACTAACTAAGGAGGTAAGGAGTATATATATAACTTCCTTTAATTTGTCTAACCATGTACAATACCGGTATATGAAAGCATCTTTAAAAAAGAGGCCAGTTTTTCAGACTGGAAACGAGCACATTGTTTCGTAGTTTGTATCGCAATATATTTGTCTCCTGGTCATGTCTCGTCCAACATCTGCCTCGACGGCTATAGTTGCAAAATTTCTCAAGCTTGTGTCCCAAGGTATTTCTTCAAAAAATTAATAATAAATGAATTAAGTTAGATAAATACACTTTTTTTTATTTGATAGACACGTTGCAGGTAGATGTATGTCCAGCGGGCGAGATTTTATCAAAGCATATGGTTAAAAATCGCACTTCTATGGCATAATTATTTAACACAATTAAAGTTCAATAAAAAAATCTGGGCAGGTAACAGAAAGCTACACAGGGCGGCTAGACATCAAAACAATCAAAGTTTCTCACACTAATTTGCAAAAATCATTAATAATTCAACCCATTTCTTATTGATCATTTTTTTTACCGTAAGACAATTGACTATATTCGATAAATTATTTACTGTGTACCTTGAAAAAGTAACGAAATCGCCATTAATTAGATTAATAAAGAAGATTAAAATCGAACGTCTAACGCGGAATTAGGTGTTACTTCGCCACGTAAAAACGTAATTACTATGGGCCACAAAGGGGACATATGTTCTGTCGACAAAATAAGATAAAGAAACTAATTCAATTTCTGACAAAAATAAAATTGGGTGTAATTTGATAGAAGCAATTGGATAGAGCAATTTGTGAGAAATAGTGACCATAAACTTATCTTTATTCATACGTATCTCTCCTTCAACGGAGAATCATAACTGTTATATATATTTATGTGTAATTTGGGATTAAAGAAACTAATGCGCGGAAGTGTTCAAGAAAAATGCGTCTGTAAAAATTATTGAAAATTCTTGGTATCAAACACAAACTATAGTAAAGTAATGTTTATTACTTTCGTGTTACAATAAGAAATTATTTTATCAGATAATCCATACACGGTTGATCTAAACTAGGATACTAACGCTTCCCTTTCCAGAAGTATATCCAGGATAATACATTTTCATATTTAAGAAAGACATTTCAACACCCAATTACAAATTAAATTGAAGAAGAGTGACCGAAGATATCAAGTGAACAGTAAAAGGCGACAAACAAACTGACAATGCCATGGCAACACATAAAGAAAAATTCTACAAAAAGACAACCAACAATTATAGTTTAAATTTGGTAATACAAAACAAAGTTAACCAGCTATTAAAAGTAAACTATTGCTGAAATTCCCAGTTTTAACTAGACGAAACTTGCTTATTACAACAAACAGGGCTTTATGGTAAAACAGTCATATAATGAAACGACTTTTCTAGATCACTCCTCTCGAATAATTTCATATGCATTGTATACATGCAATTTTCAATTTTTTTTGGCAAATTCAAAATGTGAGAAAAAAAGATGGATATAAGGCAATGACACGTAGATAGTACAAAATCCCAAAATGTGACATTACAATATAGATTTGATTCCTGTCAAGTTAAAGCAAAAAAAAAGAAAATTGTTTTGCTGCTAACCCCTTAACATGCATGCACTTGATCAACTAGCATAGCAGTTTAAAAATACCTTTCGGTCTAGTTTACACAAAAGGGTTCAAATTCATATTAAATAACATGTTGTCGCCTAATAATCATGATATATGTGCCACTGGACGTCAAATTATTTCTTGAAAAATACCTTATCATATGGACCACCAGCAAAAAGCTATACATTGTTGAGACTGCATGTATAGACATAAATAACACTAAAATATAGTCTTTCTTCGCTCTTGTAGACTATAACACGTTAAATATCAAGCTCAGCGTGTCGGTTTATTACAAAACAGGTTCACAATTAATTCCTGGATAAAAAAGTCTCGTAACATAAACATGCATGTAAATATTTGCCTTATCTTGGTACGCTATAGTCGAAATTGACCAGATTACATTAAATAACAATTACAGTAATAAATCCAGTTAACTTAAAATACTCATTGTATGAATAATTTAAGATTTCATTCATATCAATCAACCCTAGAAAAGAGCTCTGAATTATTTCTGGGCATGATCGAAGTGTATAATTATTTAGGACGTTTCATCCTCCAGTGCAAAAGGCACATCCACAGTGCTATAGCTCTAAAGTCTTCTCAGATGAAAAGTCTTTATCATATTTCACCGCGGAATTCCTGACTAACATTGGATAACGTATAGATTGCTGCCTAACCTCAAATTCTGACTCTCCGCAGCTACCCTGGGAATGATCTATCAGCTAATTGTTAAATAATCAAATTTAAAAATGAAGATATCAGTAATAAATGTTTTCAAGAATGTAAATCAATGAAAACTTTGCTACCATGAATTAAGACTTTCAACATTAAAAAAGTTTTTTCTAAATATCTGGTAAATATTTGATATGAAGTTTTTTTTTTCTATAACAACAATATCGAGTAATTATTTTAATTTGTATTTGGACCATTGACTATTCATTAACATAATATATATAATATTAATATATTAGTCCTAGTTATGACGCAATTGTCATAAAATAAATTTCATCTAAAACACATCTATTATAAAAGCACTATAAACATTAAATTTGTATTGCTATCAATTTAAAAGCATTATGCCACTCATACAAGTTTGTCATAGTTCGATCATCTATGTCATAATATTTAAAATATGAAATAATTATTAATTAAATATGCGTACAGACATGTACATAAAAAGTTCCCGTTAGACTCCCAGTCAAAACATATTGAAAAGAGTTTTTAACACTCTTTTATTAATAGATCATTGTTTGTTAAATACAAAACTGGGTGAAATGAATTTTCTTTAAATACGTTCCAAACCATTGAATTTCTATACAATATCGAATAAAGACATTTAGAAATTGTTATAAAACCTGATAAAACGGTTGGAAATGACTCAAGTTCGTTGATCTATCATTGTTAAATTTAATCTTAGTTAGGAAAAATAAAAGCATTAGTCTTAAATGATCCGATTTCAATCTATAATCGATTTTTAGTGAAAATAAATAAGTTTTATGCTAACCTAACTAAGAACAATGGGGCGGGGTTACAGGTCATTTTTCCAATAGTTGATTGCATTGTGGGAAACCACGTGACTATTGTACACAGTGAATTCGCGTGCATTTAAATAACAAAATACTATGTTGAAAGCACAAGTGTTTGAAAGCAGAATGTAGTTTTACTTTGAAGGGGAAAAGTGTAGCACGTGCAAATATACATGTAGGTGACGGAAGTTTTTCACGAGACATTTCCCCCGAGTCTTTCAGCACTAGCACATTTCAACACCGAAAGTGATATTTCAGCACACGTTTTGTTATTCAAAATATTATCGGTTCACGATAAAATTATAACGTTAATCAACAATTCAGAGTCGTTAAATAAACATAGGAATTTATATTGAGTGGAGACACAGTGTGTATATTTACTAAACCAGTATTAATTTATTTACTTTAAAATAATAGTTATTTAATTAGTGCCGTGACTTTCACTTTGATCAAATGTTGCTAACATCGAATATGAGGCAAACTCCAGAGGTTCCGAGTTCCTCTTTAAACACGGAGACTACAATACAGTTATCACAGAGTATGGACTCAGTTAATACAACTCCAGAAGAAGAGGTGAGTTAATTTTACCATAATTAATACCATACCTGAGCGCAGGTGAAAATGTCACCTAGCACGTGACGATGGAGAAATGATACTGAAATTGAACACAAGAACACGCCCCCTTAAATGTTGAAACTTTCTTTAAAATTCTTGTAAAATGTATTATTTTTCTTGACGTTTTATTGCATTTTTGTGGTTTTTTTTGTTATGTTAAAAAACGTGAAATGAAGATTTATTATAATTACATTTTTAATATCTGTTCAGAAAAGAATAATACACGTTATTACGAAATCATTTTATATTTTGCTATTAAGAATTCACCAAGTCAGTTAGTCGCTAAATTATTTAAAAGTTGTAAGACAAGAAAATTTACAGAAAATAAGCTCATTAAACATGATAGATTACGATAGTAAAATTGTTCTCCCTGATCCGCAGAGATACATGAAACGATGTAATCAAATTCTCTTCTCATTTGGAAACAATTTGTAGCTCTATAAAGAGCCCTTGGGAATATTATTATCTATTTACTCATAGAGGCTTTCTTTTTAGTCCAAATAAATCAATTACATTCATTATACATACATGTAAATTTATAATTGTAAAACAATAAACAGTTCTTTGTATTATTCCCGATGTTATAGTTGACTGAATAAAGAAAATATATCGTTAAAATATGAAAATTAATGTTTATCACGCCTCTAGGAAAGAAATATGTAAATATTGTCTCACTTTATGAATTTCATATTCATATTCGGTATACAAATCATTATTGTAAGACCTTTTTATCTGTTTAACGAGGGTCCCACGGCAAGTACCAATTCTTTTCTTGTCTGTATACACATCATTACTGTAAGACCTTTTTATCTGTTTAACGAGGGTCCCACGGCAAGGGGTCTCTGTACCAATTTTTGTTCTTGTTGGCAATTTCCATAGCGAGACGACCTGTTCCACATGGATTCCAACTAAGCTATCTACATGTCTCCTCAGGTGGTAATTGACTTCTCAGACTTGATCTCTGGTTAAATATTTTCCTTTATATCTTATCTAATTATCATGCTGTTCTTTTTAACTAAAGAAAGCTGATACCTGCCTATCTCATTATTTTACATGATACTCGGTAATAGGGCTTGACTTTATTTTCTTACTCCATATATCCCTTTTTATTCTGTAGAAACACCCATAAACCAATTTACAACTAGCGGGATACCCATGATACCCGTCGTCCCATAACGGTAACCCTTCTCATTTTTCAATTCCTAGCCGCAAAAAAACTTTTTTACCAGTTTATTTTCGGATATACGAAAATTGAAAATGTTCATAATTGTTTTAGGTGTTTTATAAAGAACCCCTTTTATTCATTACGTCTTGAGTACCATAATTATCAGATTTCAAATATAAAATGGAACATGATTAAACAACAGTTAATACCTTTATGCAGTAAGTTCCAAAAGATTTGCTTGATCATCAAAATTCGGGATAATCCGACATACTTATGAACAATAAAAAGTTTTATACTGAGCCGTTTGACAAAGAATTTTTGTTTAATTCCACCCAAATCCGACGACATTCAATACACAGTTGAAACGAACTAAACGACCTATAAAATGACCTCGAAAACAGATGTTAACATTTAAATAATTGCTATTTATTACTTTAAATTATGTTTCTTAAAAAAGTTTTCTCTGTATTTATTTCAAAATTAATTTAAATTGTGATTGGTTTGTATCAAGGTGAAAAATACTATGCTTACGCTAGGGTGTTGAAGATTCATGAAATCTGAGTCACGAATAAAGATATATTGAGAGGTTAAGGACAATATTCCAACCCAAGAATACCCAACCCAAATTATTCTGCTTCGCGTGCTTAACGTGCAAATACATGTACATCTACATGCATGTGAGGTTGTTGCCAATATAAACAGATTCACATTCCCTGCCAGGTCACTTGTGGTAATTCAAACCTCTTTATAAGAAAAACATTAGGAGCTTTGCGATAGAAACTTCTTCCAGAACGGACTTCAGTGCGTCTGTCGTAAGAATGCAGTACATTATTTGGTTTTTAAACTCGGAAGTTTTTTGAGAGGAAACAAATTACTTGTTATATAAGCACAAAAAGAGTTTTGTCAGTATCACACACTATATATAAATTCTTCCCACGAAATGCACGGTTGCATACATTTTTGGTAAAGTAAGGACGCTGAATGCCAGGATTACAAATTGAAAAAAACAAACATCATGAATGCCTCAGGTTCAAGAGCGTTATACCATACATGTATCAGAGAGGACCACTGAGAGCTGTATTTATATCGTCTCAATATCAACATTAGCAAAAGTCGATAAAATGTTTCGGAAGTATTTGTTTGTTTAAATTCCGTGAGCAGGCACCAAATGCCTGTTTGAAGTTTTCATCTTACTTGTTTCTTTCAAATCCTACGATCTAAAATTGATTTTATAACGAGTTTTATTCGTGTTAGACAAGAAAATATGGATAGATATTGACGATTTACTTTCTTTCCTAATTAATCTAGACTATAAAACACATTTTAACTTTCTTCCGCAATTAACTGAACAGTGCATGGTAAAAATCGACCACGTTGAAATAGTTGTAATTTCTTAAGAAAACCAGACGGGCTCCTGTTCCGACATGTTACGATTTTATGTTGCATGCATTTGTTTTAGACAATAGAAATATATTTTGTTCAAATCAGAGTTTTGCAGCGTAATCATTTCATAAAATATTTCATAGGGAACACAACGTTTAAGAACCACACTGTAAATCTAAGTGTTAATAAATAGAACACTGCTTGAACGCTTTTTTGTAACACTTTTTGAACGTGTAATGGTGTTCCAAATGTTTACACTAGTGTTCATCAATTGAATGAGTGGTGTTCAGTTTTTAATGCCTTTGTGTTTCATTTTTGAACACTTGATGTTAAAGACCTTAACATTAGTGTTCAACGATTTAACGTGTCCGAATGTTCAAAATCTTAATACGTCGACGCGTTCAACAGCCATGTAACACTTTTTGAACACACAGAACATGTTTAAAAACCAAAATGTTAAGATTCAGAACACCAGACGTTAACATTCAGAACAGTTGACATAGGTGTTCAAATTGATGGTGTTCAAATATGGAACATGTTCTATTGTTAAGCGTACATAATTTGCCATAAGTACTAAACTTAATTAAACTGTTACAAAAACTATATTGAATCAGGCAAAATACAACAATAAAACATATTTTAACAAGTAATTCTTTATATAATCAAATGAGCATATATGTAAGAAAAGTACACAAGAATACCATATGATATCACAAGTAACAGTCAGTGAAATCACATACATAATGTTTTTAAACCGACTTAAATATATCACAAATAATTATTTTCTTCTACAAGACAAGATATAATAGTTGCTACATCATGTGTATCCTAACCAAAAAAGCATGTCAATGTGATAAGTAGATAGTTTATGATATAGATATTTGTCACAATGAAAGTTTAAAAGTTTTCAAATTCCAACAGTTCTAGTACGATCACACACAATGTACGCTCAACTTTTCAGTGCATCTTCACTAAAAGCTATCAACTGGTTCAACTTGGCATTGTATGTGTTATCATCAACTTTAATGTCAAAATCCTCCACAACAAGTAATGTCTATGCGCCTATATATCCTGCAAAATAAAATTTAAAATTAATAGAAGAGAGTTGTTCATAAAGCATCAAATTATGCAATAGTTGTTAGGCTTTAATTGGATTTTCGATATATACTAGAGTACAAATTGATATTCTATGGCAGTGAAATGCAAGTTTTGACATTATAAATTACATAAGTCGATTTCTTGACCTAAGGTATACAGATATAGAAAAGATACACCTACATAAGCTATTAATATACATATATTGTCATACCTTTTTGACATCTTTCTTTTTTCCAACACATTATAGCATGCAGAAATGGCCTTCGTGGGCTTATTTTCTACCGGTGTCTAATTCAAACATTCCAATCTAACGATTCCTGCAAAATAAAAAAAAAGTGATTTTTCTAAGTCAAAAATGGTGTTCCTTATGTTTACACTAGTGTTCATCAATTGAATGTGTGGTGTTCAGTTTTTAATGCCTTTGTGTTTCACTTTTGAACACTTGATGTTAGAGTTATTTAACACTTAGTGTTCATCAATTGAATATGTGGTGTTCAGTTTTTAATGCCTTTGTGTTACATTTTTGAACGCTTGATGTTAGAGTTCTTAACACTTTGTGTTCATCAATTGATTGTGTGGTGTTCATTTTTTAATGCCTTTGTGTTTCATTTTTGAACACTTGATGTTAGAGTTCTTAACACTTAGTGTTCAGCTAATATACGTGGATGTCAAAAATCATCATTTATTCTATATAACAGACAGACGATCACAGACTGGTTATTCAGCAGTTTAGAAAATCACCAGAACAAAGCTGACAGTTATTTACGTTAAATACTGTTCTTTAATTCGTCTTTTATGTTGAATATTGAAAATTTGGATATAACAGTTATGAATATTTGACAAATATATATCTGACATGAGAAAATAACAAGGAAGCCTTCGAACTACCTATGGAGATTATCCTAACTTGTTACTCACTTCTAATCTTTCGTGTTCATGTGGGATAGAAGTCCATTCTCCAGTTCTCTACCTTATGTGTATCCTTTCTTCGTTTAACCGCCTAAATCACCAGCCGATATCTGTTTCCGGTATTTGGTACCCTGGTATATTTTTTTTTAACACGATGTGTTCAAAATTTCGAGCGATTTGAACACTGATTGAACATGTAATGTTAATAAACTGAACGGATCATGAAATAAGATAAACATCGACATATTTTTATTACGATATTATCATAACAGGCCTCATTAATATGCATAATTATGTCACTTATAAGTAAAACTAGTAATAATAATAAAATAAGTTCATAAACTATACACGTATGCCAGCTTGGAAGTTTAATATTTCACAATTACTAAATTATTTGTCAAAAATTCACAAGATCATCATCCTGCGTGTACATTCATATTTTTAAATGAATTTCTTTGTAAATTTGCCAATTAGAAATATAGAAAATCGGACAAACAACTATCCTCTTTTTCAGATCAGAATTTGAACACCGGTGTACACTGTGTCTGAACACACATGTTAATATTTTAAACACAAACGTTAAAACTTTGAACACGTCTCTAAGCATGAACATATGACGTTAAAATATTGAACATTCGGTGTACAAATTTTGAACGCGTCCGGACGCGTCAGGCGTCAGGTAGATTTACAGTGCATCAACTGGGTTTTCTGCCTGAAACAGTCAATTGTATTGGCTAAAACTTATGGGCTGCACAAATTGTAACTAGTCTTTCATCCCTGTAGTCTGGTCTTTTAATGGAATACAGTCGGTTACTCTTTTAATGTTATACAATACTGCATTCGCAGATGCACCATGGTACATTAATTTATTCAATTACGAATTAATTGTAGCCGGTGCTTGTTTTTTTCCATCCCCTCAGTCACGTACCGCAGTAATGAATGTAGATCTAGACATGATTTGACTGAAAGCCGTTTACAGAATTTCATCTGGAGAGAGATTTTAATGAAGAAATACTTGAATCGTTATCCTATGTTGAACATTAAATAAAGTAAAGAGATAGTATGAAGATAACGTGAGGTTCGTAGTCCTAGAGTGAAGTTCAATTTGTTGATCTCTAAACAAATAAACCCGACATAATCACCCTGGATTATTTTATCAAACGAGGATCAACGGGGAGTCAAAACCTTTTTATATACAGTGAATACAGTGGATCAGTTAGGATAGATAATTTGTGTTTCTGGACTTTGAATGAACACTTTACCCCAGATTAACAAAAGCTTCGTTAAGCATTATAATAATCATGAAGGTTGAAGGTTAAATTCTTATATAAACCTAACTGGCATGAGTAAAGACCTGTAAATATTTTCTGATCGTACTATAAAATATGTCATAAGATTACTCCTATATTTTCTTGATGAATACCAGATTCGCAAACAGTGCTCTGGACGAATTTATTGACTTGGTAATTTCTTTTCTAGTTGACCAGTGATGCCATCAATTTGATCGCTGTCGGTAACAGAGCGGTAATTTGCGCTGGTCTCGCATGCATCACGTTTGGAAGATGAATCCCGTAAGGAAAAGATTCGTGAAAACTAACTCTCTTATTGACCGAGAAATTGATAGGCCGTCCCTTAAGAATTGGTCTGGTTGTAATGAAATTCTTTGAATATTTATCATCCCCTACATCGTAATTTGGTTTATGTAGACTTCATTTTGAGAAAGCACACGATAGAAGTACACTGAGTTCACATGGGTTGTATGGACCAATTGATTAGTTTGTTATAGAAACCACTGAAACCCTTTCTGACTGGTTGCAACTTAGACCAATCGACCAACTAGAGTTTTATATGAAGCAAGAAAAAAATGATTTTTTGATAAAATTGAGAATGGGAACGAAGAATGTATCAAGAGACAACAATCCGACAAACGGAGCAGATAGCAACCCTAATTACACCTAATGTAAGAATCCGGGTTTTGATTGGTTAATAGCCAGTGTATTTTTCACAATTTACTGTTATCAAATGAATATCGTTCATTTTTAACGCCGCCGGGGTATTTGCTAAAAGGATATGCCTTTTTTACCCTCTTGCCGGGGTATTTGAACAGATATATCATGTTAAGGAGGGGTATTTGCGAAAAATACCAGTCGAGAGAATGTTAAATTTCACGAGCCGTAAGCGAATGTAATGTACTAAAACGCATTGATGATCGTGACGTTACATGCGTCCAGTCGGATAGAGTATTTTTGGCAAATACCACGGCAGAGAGGTAAAAAGGCACCAATGGGTTTTCAACACAGCCAGAATTATATCGCAAAGTGAAAGAGAAATAGGATATTGGTTTTTCATATGCTGGAAAAAGAATTATTTTATTTAAAACTCAACTTTATATTTTGAATACAAGACAGTTATTTTATGCAAGTTATATATATTTTAAACTTGGTGGTTCGTTGCTGTGCAAGTCTTTACTGCTGATTATAAAAATGAGATCCACGAAACAGCAACCAAACAAAGAATAGCCAAACGACTTGTACATTGATATTGCACCATAATGAACAATTAATACAGCTGTGGTTGTTTGACAGTCGAATCATGATCGCACGAACTTTGAATCATATCGTCACTCTTGTGATAACTTGAAATGGCATGAGGGCCCTCATGGGGTTTTTGATTATGTGATTACTTGGCCGTTTTTTTAATGATTATTTGATTATTAAGCCAAATATTTCATGATTATTTAATTACCTAGGACTGTATTTTTAGTTTATGATTATTTGATTACTAAAGATAAGCAAATATTTAATGATTATGTGATTATATTGGCAAAAAAATTGTGATTATGTGATTACTAGGACCCCCCATGAGGGGCCTCTGGCATGTAGAAGCAAATTCCGATCATATTTTTTCTCTACTCCCTTGCTGACTTGATCTACAAATTAAGCACAGAAAACTCTTACTGTTTTGTTATGTGTAAGCCGATTTCTGACCACTCGAGCTGACCGCGTCTAAAACATTGCCATCCATTTTGGTATCGTAACGACTGGTTTAGACACTATCATATGGAAGTCTATTGATTTTATTTCATTAGTAATTACCCGTGTATTGACAGTTCTCGTGTATAATTGATACCTATTATAGACATTTAGAAGGATAATATTGGTTTATTTTAGCCTTACTTGGTCACTAAATATTTGTATATCGGCAGTAGTATTGAAGAGTCGATCTATCTTATAACGGGTAATGCTAGAAATGTCAGTAAATCACACGTAGACATATATTTTGTAGTTACTTGGGCTCAGAACCGTTTTATTTTTAGGATTCGTACGTCATTGTTTCAAAGATTTCCATTACTATTTTAAATTTCCCGACAGTAATTTAATATGAAGTTGAATCATCGGAGAGCTATATAGACGTATGGAGGAATGACGCCTTTTGTTTTATTTTATAATTTTAAGTAGGAATGCCACTATAAGACATAGCTTCATGTCGCAGTTTGTAGGCCAAAATTTTAAAACAATTCAAGCACGATATTCGCACCCACATGCGGTTTCATACATGATCGAAGGCGGATCCGGGGTCCCCTTTTGTGGAAAAAATGGTTATAAAATATATAGATAATCACTGAAGCATGACTGGAGTGCGCCCCCCTTTTAGGGTTTAGTCACCCCCCCCCCCCCTTTTATGAAAATCCCAGGATCCGCCACTGCGTATGTCTTTGAACACATTGAAATGCATTACTTAACATTTCGTATCCCCCACCCCTACCCAACCCACCATCTGCATGAAATCCGAATGATGGACGAATCTTGATAACCTGTAATATTCATAT
Source organism: Mytilus edulis (assembly GCA_019925275.1). Taxonomy (NCBI): domain Eukaryota; kingdom Metazoa; phylum Mollusca; class Bivalvia; order Mytilida; family Mytilidae; genus Mytilus; species Mytilus edulis. Next base: position 60,367,769 of record CM034354.1, on the reverse strand, counting down.
TTCTTACTTTTTTTTGTATGGACAAAGATGTGTCATTGTCAATCGAACAAGATCTCCGTATATTCTACAATAGGAAGGATACGAAACTTATTCAAAGTAAAGATTTAAAAAGGCATCTCAGAGACAAGTATATATCCTTTATCAACTGTTGTCTGTATAAGTAAACATTCAGAGGTCACCAAATGTTTGATATCTCGATCTTTGATTTCAAAGTTCATTTGTACTGATTCAGTGGTAAAATACAATGATATGCAACAATCATATATGTGACCCCTCGCTCGGATTCAGAATTGTAAGCGTCTAAGTCTGTCACTGCACGTGTGATCATTCTAATGTATAAAAGTAGCCAAGTCATTTCACAAGTATCTGTAAACCTTACATATATACAAGTCTTTTAACAACGAATTTCACTATATTGATTTAACGTTGGTGACCATATTAAAGTATCTCGGTGATGATGGTATGAGACAGGCTTATCTGCTGGAGAAATGGCTTAATTTTACATACTAAAATAGGTGGATAATTTTCTTTTCTAAATAACTTAAACAATCTTCTCTACATGTGTAAAATCCTTTCTCGTCAGTGAAGATATGAGTTAATTGATATTGTTTCTTTGAGATTTAGCGGACTAGCTGCGCCAATATCTTTATTTGAAGGACAAGAGATTTACTTCAAGGACACGAGGAACTACACATCTGTTATATTTCCACTCTCCATCAAGGCAGATAGTTATAAAATCCAATGGCTTACATCATATGCCAAATTATTATTTTCATTTTAATAAAGAGGGATTTAGGTGACATGAATATCTTGTCCTAGTTCCCTATTAAAATGTGACAAGAAATAAATACTTGCTTCCGCTCAACGCCATGAATACTTATGAATTTACGGCCATTAAGCATTAACAATCAATCATCCAGCATATGTCATACATGTATACCTCTTTGAACTTATAGGAACGATTCCCGGCGATGATGGGTTCGCCGTCTCGATCAAATGTGCTTTGTCACCTCTTTGAAACAAGAAAAACGACATATTTTAATTTACGTTTTTAAATTTAATAATTACATTTATGATGTATGTATTTTAAAGAGCTTATACTTTTCACAAAGGCTTGTCTGGGGTAACGGTTTAGTATTTCTTCGTGCAGATCAAACAATCGATCGTTTCTCTTTTAATAAGCGATTTAATTTTACATAGGCAAACAATGCACAATAGTCTTTTAAAATTTTAAATAAAACTATAATTGTTTCCTTTCCACAATAACATAGAGAGACTTGTCGAGTTATGGTTTTATCTACATTATTGTGTGTTTTTATAAAACTTTATATAAAGCTTTAACACAAATCCGATTTTGTTCTTTGGTAGAAATAATATTGGCTTAAAAATGAGAGCAGGCTTTGTTCATGGGTAAAAAGCGTAAACGAACGGAACTAGGCGAAGCGACACTCGATACTCTTCGGAAAGCTAGTCATTGTGTATGGGCTTAGTTGAGGGAACCGGGGTGTGTAATCTTGCTTTTGGGAAACCGTTTTAAATTTCGGTATTTTCTTTTGTTTTGTATACTGTCAAACAATTATATTTTTCTTTCTCTTTTTTGTTTTTTAATGACTTTGCACCTTTGACAACTCCTTTCTTTCCTATGATTCAAGTTTATCAATATACATAACTTTTTCATCTGGTTAGGAACGGCCTGCAGGGGGGAACTGTTATAACTATTTTGTGTTTAACCACAAATTATTTGAACAGCATGTATATTACCAAAGTAATTTAAAAACTATTTTGATATTAAGAGATAATTTCGTAACATGCCAACTTATGCACGAACAGCATTCGTATATATACATTCTTAGCAAGAGTGCACACCAAGAAATTTTGATCGAACAGACCTCCTTGATGAATACTCGTCAATGACATATCTCGCAGAAGTTGTTAGATCCAAACTTTTTCCTTAAAATATTACAAATCCGCCACTGTCCTTTCGGAGTTCCTTTGAATGTTCTTTGTTGGCATACATATCGTACACACAGGGTCGCGTTCAATATCGTAGCGGCTACATAGGGCTACGTAGATTTATAACTATTGCACGTGTAGCTAGCCTAGCTGCTACATAGTTATTGATATTAGCTAGGCTAGCTACTCGTTCATATATATATAGTCATAAATCTACGTAGCCCTATATATATATCCGCTACGATATTGAACTCAATCCAGGTCTCATCGAAGTCTGCGGCACACACAAAAAAATACAACAAAATAATCACAAGTCGAGGATAAACAGACACCTAGGTCAAAATATCAAAAGGGAGAAAAACTACTAAAAAAAACCCAAAGATGAGACCGTAAACTTAGATTTAACCACAATTATGTTTACATTTCTCATAGAAGAAGAAACTGAACAAGTATATGAGCTGTGTCATAAGGCAGCAGGTGTATTTTGTTATGATCACAAAATATGTAAAGATATATTTAACTTATAATAAAATAACTAATAGTCTATAACATCAAGTGTAGGTTATGTAACAACACATAAATATGTCACAATATTGTAAGTCGATATTTATTTATTTATAACGAACTGTTCAAGGCCATTTTGTAAAAGAATCTTGCATACTGGCATTTTGTACACGATTATATCACTATAACCGTATAATTCTGACAGAAACACATTAACTGTTGATGAAAAAAGTGAACATTTTCACACCTGAAACGAAACATCTATGATGGTGTAGTGTTGAAATGTATTGAGTAATTTCTTGTAAATTTGGAAATGTGTATCTTGGTAATTATATGCTGCTGAAAAACGTGAATTAACCACTATCCTTAAGAAAAGCACGGAGCCGATTTTTCTACAAGTTTTTTTTCGTTATTGAAATTATGCCACGGAAAAACGTCGACAGCTGTATTGAGATTCTGTTGGCTGTCGGACATATTTAACCAAATATTGTTTTCTCACTTTATCCAATTTATCCAATTGTCTACCACCTTGTCAATTGATGTTAAAACCGAATACCAGCAAAATTCTCTTGTTGTTATAATTGAGGGTTATGTGCGCTGAAGAAATAATAAAAAACTAACTCACATTCAATGCTAGAAAGAAAATTAACGGAGGTCGGGACAGAATAAGTTATCAATATCGATAGATCAATTAATCGATCACTCAATCGAATAATCGGTCAATTTTCTATCGATCGAGGACGATTTCCATGTCTTTTATATGAGGATCTTGATGTTTCGTAAACGTAACTTACGAGGAAGGAACTTGAACTTCTGAATGGATAACCCGAATAATTCAGTCCCTCCCCGTAATCGATCTCCCCTACTTGCTAGGTGTAAATCGTAGTTCAGCGGAATATAACGACTGAATTATTCGGTTTCCTGAATGGTATAGGCCTATACATACATTTGTATAGTGGCATTTATACTTTTCATTAATACATGTACAACGTATCATGTTGCTTTAATTTGCCTTAATTTCTGATAATCAAAATACAGTTTTAACGGAAGTAACATCTTAACCGAATGTTTAGATAAGGAATGATATTCATGGATGAATTACATATCTCAGTTTTTTTTTAAAAGACATCCAGTTATCACAAGGTTGCAATATATCAATTTATTTATCAATATAAAAATTGAGATTAGAATGATTTATTGGTTTTTCTTCGTAAAGGATATACATCAGATGGGTTATTAAGTACCTCTTCAACAAGACGGGCTTGTTGCTGCTAAGGCCTTTCACAATATTTTCATATCTTAAATCAGCTTGCTGATTATTAGAGGTGGAAAACCTGTAGACATTCCGATCAGATCTAAGACGTTGAAATGCAATGATAGCGTTGAAACCGATATATTGCTCTTTTTGAGAGAAAGAAAAGTAACTTGTGGTAGTGTCTTAATTGCCTTTCGATTTTCCTAAGACATTTTCATAGATATCCGTTTACGTATTCTCGTCCTGTATATATGCAGGTATTTGCAAGAAACAGTCAAACAAATTTGAAAAATAAAAAAAATCGTTAATACAGTGACTGCATTTGTATTAAAAGAAAGGTGTATTCGATTCATATGTACTCGAGTTTACTTTAAAGCAACAAGAAGGTCCAATACAAAGGTTTAGTTATATACATTTGCTAAAATTAAGACAACATATGAAAGATGTGGTATACACAAAAAACAAACCCCCAAAACACCAAATAAAAATCTTGAATTTTTGTTGGTTACGCGGTGAAATTATTAAATCAGACCATATAGGGCCAAAGGACCGTTTGATGACATACGTTTACACACAAAGGTGTGAATTAAACAGATAATATCCACAGACAGACGACATATTCCATAACAGAGTTATTCTGCCCGGAGGCCTACATCTTAATTAAGTTAACACTTTACTGTGTAAAACATGTGATCTTTATGTTATTCAATTCATCAAGGAGAATTGAGATTGATTTATCGGAGATTCATTGACAAATTGGTTTATCATTTTCAAACATCAACAAGACTGTTTTTGTACGTTACGATGTTGTGAAGAATTTTGTCGTTTTTGAAAATATTAAATCAACACTTTACCAATTATTGAGGTCAAGATTAAGCACGTGAACTGGTGAAGCATGTGCCGAAAGAAGATCGAAAAACCGAGTAAATAATTGTGTTGGAAAAAGATGTATAATTTCATTGAGATTGCAATAGGTTAATAAACATATTTTGGTATCCCAAGTAGAAAAAAAGTGTGATTTCAAACGAAAATGTTTGAATGACTATAGTGCGTCCACAGTTTCACAGTTTCATTTATATTGTCATTATTGACGAATTATATGATTTGTCAATGAGACTGTGAAATTACATTATGAAAAGTCAGAATAATTATCACTGGCTATTGTTTTTAATATTGGCCATGTTGGTGTTGTTCTTGTTTTTTCTCTCTGTTTAGATAAATGGCATTTATGTTTGGTTTTGGGTAGTTTCTGTTAGGCATAGACATAGAAGTTCTATTTAAATTCAGTACATCTCAATACAATTAACCATTAGCCCTGTTAAATTATCATAATCTTTTCTGACTTGTGGCAATTAACCCTCTTGCTGCCGACCGTTTTTCAAGGTTGCATTTCATATGCCGGAAAATACGACAGCTCAACGTCTGTGACGTAACATGCCAAACAACCACGTCATTCGATATATGACGTCACGACAAAATGACCACTACATTTGGGACCAATTGGAGAAAAACATGACCCTGTTTATTCTTCTGTATTTTAATTGAAAGAGATACAGCATTGATAAGAAGCTTGCATAAATTTATCCATGGACATATGTGTCCCTCCGGCACTGCCGGTTTGGACATATGTGTCCCTCCGGCAGCAAGAGGGTTAAGGGCTTTCCTTAAAGTGTATACACCTGTCAATGATTTCACACTTTCATGTTTTAAAATATCAATCAGTCAACCTCTATATGGATTTAGTGCATTGACAGAATGCATAGCCACAAGTGTAAAATATGAATAAGAATATAATTGATAATAAGGCTAATATTTCAACATTTAAAAACAATATTCAAAGATCTTACATTAATGTCATAGTTCTGAATATTATTATGCAACAAAGAAACAAAACATTTGAAGTTTTCTGTTTAAGAATATATTACAAAAATTGATATGAATTCATTGACAAGGAGAATATTATATCTGTAATTCTTTGTTGTACATATTTTATTCCATTTTATTTACATATGACATTTATAATTAATTGATAACTTTCTGAAAGGGTTACAATAAAATTTACATTTATCAAAAGTCAATGACCAAATGTTTATTAACATACACTTCAGGTAATGTGGATTTTGTCAGAGGATAATTTGAAAGGGAGGAGGGGGCAGGCCCATTAATGCATAGACTTTTTACAAGGCCTTGTAACCCTTTCTACTTTCTTTAAATCATCAGAATTGACAATAATTATTTAACACAATAACATGGAATAGTAGAAAGCTAACTTTCTGATAAATGTAAATTTTATTGTAACCCTTTCAGAAAGTTATCTTTCTACTATTCCATATATTTAACGACCATTCTGTTAAAGAACAAATTCCTGGATATTTTGACAATACTGAGCTACCTCTTATTTGTTATATTTACAAGAAATCTACCCGGAAATTTGTGTTTAATTATAGTCAATTGTGTAAAGATGTTAATATCAGTGAAAATACACCTACTTCATGTAATTGCAGTAATTCCGAATATATTTATGGACCCATTTCCCATGTTATAACAGGAGATCTTAACATCGTTCAAGACCGAGAGTTAAAATCATTCCTCAGTAAAGGACCTAAATATCGTCCCCCGTCAATTATTAATTGGAATGAGTGTCGTAATATCATCCACGACTCACTCCATACTTACTGTATAAAATGGATAAAACGGGAAAAAGCTGACAAAAAATCTTTGGACTCTTTTTTTAATTCAGTAATGAAGATAGTTGATATACGTATTCAACATTTTAAAGAACATTTTACTATTAACAATAACCAAAATAAACCTATTTCTCGTATCAAACATAAACTAAAAGAATTAGCCAAGGAATTTGTTTTTGTCCCGGCCGATAAAGCTGCTAATAATATTATTATTGTTTGACGTAAATTTTACATTGAGGTTCTGAAAAAGGAAATCACCAATTCACCAACATTCCAACTGACTCCATTTTCAGAAAACGAAATCTGTAACAAACATAAACTTTTAGCCACCGCTTTACAAGCAGAGCCAAATACAATGAAAGTCCCAACAATGTATTGGCTTCCGAAGCTACACAAAACCCCTTACAAATATAGATTTATTTCGTCTTCAAGCCATTGTTCAACTACTAAATTGTCTATTCTTCTTACCAGCACACTTGGTACAATTAAAAACCTTATAATAAATTGTTCAAATAAGGCCTTCGAAAATAGTGGAATAAATTACTTTTGGAGTGTCAAGAACTCGTTGGAAGTACTTGATAAATTGCATGCTTATATTGGTGATTTTGAATCTATTCAAAGTTTTGATTTTTCTACCCTGTATACCACATTGCCTCACATTCTCATTAAGAAAAAATTCACACACCTAATTAAATGGGCATTCAAAAAATCAGAATGTGAATATATATGTTCAAACTCTTTTAGGTCATTTTTTAGTAGCAATAAACAAAAAAACTATGTTAATTGGACATGCTTTGATACTATATATGCCCTTGAATTTTTACTAGATAACATTTTTGTTCGCTTTGGGGATTCCGTATATCGTCAGATTATCGGAATTCCAATGGGGACTAACTGTGCACCACTTATTGCGGACCTCTTTTTGTATTGTTATGAGTTACAATTTATGACAAAAATAAGCAAAGACCCATCAAAACAACATCTGATAAACAAATTTAATAATACTTTTAGATATTTGGATGATATTTTGGCTCTCAATAATGACGACTTCAGTATGTATATTAATGAAATTTATCCTGCTGAACTTACTTTAAATAAAGCTAATACTAACAATGACCACTGCCCTTTCCTCGATCTTGATATCTATATCACTAACGGAAAGCTGAATACTAAAATTTATGATAAAAGGGATGATTTTTCATTTCCTATCGTTAATTATCCGTTTTTAGATGGTGACGTTCCCTTGTCACCATCTTACGGTGTTTATATATCTCAACTTGTACGATTCGCTCGTGTATGTAACAATGTTTTAGATTTTAACGAGAGAAATTTATGTATTACTGAAAAATTATTACACCAGGGTTTTCGATATCACAAACTAGTCAAAACATTTACTAAATTTTATCATCGGTATAAAGACATCATTCGTAAATATAGCTCAACATGCAGACTTCTTATACGTTCAGGTATTTCACATCCAATTTTTTATGGAAATATTCTTTATAAAGCACAAAGGTGTCAGTATTCACCTCAGAAACTTAAAAAACCTTTGAATAGACTTATTAAGAAGGGATATAATTACGATACTGTTGTCAAGTCATTAAAGATTGCATATTTTGGCGTTAATATTGAGTCACTGATAAGGTCTTTGCGTCGGAACTAAACACATTTATTCTAAAAACAGTTGTTGGCATGACACGGGTTATGTTCTTCTCATATATGTTATGATGGTATGATACTAAACCCCTAACGGGAAGGATTGTGCCTGATGTACATATGATGAAATCATAATCTTTCAGTCAGTTTAATTGAAGTCTGGAGCTGGCATGTCAGTTAACTGCTAGTAGTCTGTTGTTATTTATGTATTATTGTCATTTTGTTTATTTTCTTTGGTTACATCTTCTGACATCAGACTCGGACTTCTCTTGAACTGAATTTTAATGTGCGTATTGTTATGCGTTTACTTTTCTACATTGGTTAGAGGTATAGGGGGAGGGTTGAGATCTCACAAACATGTTTAACCCCGCCGCATTTTTGCGCCTGTCCCAAGTCAGGAGCTTCTGGCCTTTGTTAGTCTTGTATTATTTTAATTTTAGTTTCTTGTGTACAATTTGGAAATTAGTATGGCGTTCATTATCACTGAACTAGTATATATTTGTTTAGGGGCCAGCTGAAGGACGCCTCCGGGTGCGGGAATTTCTCGCTACATTGAAGACCTGTTGGTGACCTTCTGCTGTTGTTTTTTATTTGGTCGGGTTGTTGTCTCTTTGACACATTCCCCATTTCCATTCTCAATTTTATAGTAAAAGTACCCATGGTGGTTCCAATATAACCTCTTAACTCTAGTCCCTTATATATATGTATTCAATTTATTTTAAGCAAGGAACAATCAATCTCATGTTGAGCAGGTTGAAAAAGCTTAACTCCTTGACATGTAATGTAAATTCATAGCTTGATAAAGATAAATTCTGCACAATTTAAAAAAGGGACAATTTAAAAAGAATTATAAGGAAAAACAATGCTGAATTGTGGACTAGTTTGTAGTGTAAGGACACTGTCGCTAACCTCCCTCTGTCTAGATATGTTCATTGCTTACAGGCCTTTGTACTTCAGTATACAAAACTTATACTAATCTTTTGAAGTCTTCATCAGATAACAATGAAAAACAAAAGTAAAAAGCTATATTATCACTGGGACAAGATTATACTAACGGCACTTTGATTTTTAAGTAGCAAATTATTGTGCCCTTCAGGACTGGATGACATTAAAGTCATATCATATAATCATCTTTGTTATAAAGTTGATATTATACATGTACATTCTTACCATTTCATATTTTGGAATGAGTATGAAATTGCAAAGGCATATATACATGTAGCTGTCTTCTGTTTATACAGTTGGTTATCCTTTAAAACTAAAGCTTGGAACCTGTGACTATCAACTAATTTTTTTAAGGTGGTACCCAACACTTTCACTAAAACTAATTTGGCTCGTTTAATTTTCATAAAATTGTGACAAAGTATTTACTTTGACCCTTTGACAAAAATAAATATTTCAAAAAATTTGAACCAACCATTTTATCAGAAAAATTACACTGGTTATATAGCAGTTTGACAAATTCTCATTTTGATCATTGAGAAGCTTAATATTCCCTTAACAATACATTGTGATTAAAACGTTTAGCAAATTTTACAGAGTTATCTCCCTTTAGTGTTAGGTACCCCCTAAAATTGTTTGTTTGCTTCTTTTATTTTTTATTAAAATTATCAAAATCTCTTGGGTTAACTCAAAGTAGTGTGCTAATCAAAATGTTTTGGTGTAATCTTCGGAAAACTTTATCCAGACTGTTCGATAGTATTCAGTAAGTTGTGATTTTTAAGTCTTTAATTTTAGTGGAATATTTGTTAATTTGCCTTAAATGTGATTAACGGCTCTATATTTATTTATGTTCCCTAGGATCTGCATCAGCTAAGGACTCTTCAAATCTTGTATTATACCAGGATGATTATACATATATCCATGTATTTCTCCAATCAGCTTAGCTAATTACCTTATGATTAAGACCTGATGCTGGTGCCAGATGGATATTGGAAATTGATGCATGGGGAGTTCTTTCGTAAGCTGATTTTATAAGATTGTACTTACAATCATTGTCTTTTATGGAGTCTTTGAGTAAATTTTGCATTAAGTATTTTTCTTTGTTGTGGCTTTTTGAGATGGAGAGATATTGGTTTGCTTTCGTGACATTTACTTTTTAAGACATTTTCTTATCCTAAAACACTGACTGATTGAAGATGGAAGAAATGGATTAAGGTTTTGCAAATTGTTTTTGAAATGCCGGCCTCAGAGGATTTTCACCAATTTATTTTACTTATACCTTAAAGATGTAAAATATAATAAACAATTTACTAGTCAGACAAATTTCTTACAGGTCCTTAGCGCCTTGCTCTTAGTACCAAACTACATTAAAACGAGTAAACTGACTGGCCATGCAGAGAGGTCCTTAAAACGCTTTTTTAAGATAAATTGTATCCCGTTTAATTTAGATGACACCTTTGAGAAAATTTTTGAGGAAGTTGAAATTTAAACTAAAATAGGATGTTTGAAAATATTTGTCAAAAAAAATCATAAAATTAAATGCACAAAAGTGCATAAATGTAGGAAAACCACATAAACTATTAAATCAATTAGAGTTTACATTAATATTGTCTATTAGTTTATTATAAGATAACACATTGTTAAAAGTATAAGAGATAAATGAAAGAAATCTATTACTTTAGTGTTTTAAACAACATGTTGGGCCAATCATAATATTATATGTTGTGGAATGACGTACATTAAAAGAGCCTTGGAATTGAAATGTATTATTTCACAATTACAGTTATACAGACATCTGTCTTTTTCATTTATTTATTTCTAATACACTTAATAGGATACCTTGATTATGGTATAGTGGGGAAATAATTTCTATGGGGTAACATGCTGTGGGTTAATCTTGAGGGCAAGGCTAAACCAAAAAGAATATTTCGTTTCTGTATATATTTATATGTACTGGAATTTATATAGTACTAGTAAATCCTTATAAAAAGCACATGTTAAAATATTGTAACTTTAATTCATATAGAAAATAATATAGAAAGATGAGGTATGATTGTCAAGTGATACGACAACTATCCATACCTTGATTATGGTATAGTGGGGAAATAATTTCTATGGGGTAACATGCTGTGGGAGGACCTTGAGGGCAAGGCTAAACCAAAAAGAATATTTTGTTTCTGTATATATTTATATGTACTGGAATTTATAGTACTAGTAAACCCTTATAAAAAGTGCCATGTTGAAATACATATATAGAAAATAAGAAAATGGAGGTATGATTGTCAATGAGACAACTATCCACCAGAGTTCAAATGAATTGGATGTTAGCAATTATTGGCAACCCTACAGCCTTCAACAATGAGAAAAACCCATACAGTATAGTTGGCTTTTAAAAGGCCCTGTCAGGAAAAATGTGAAACAATTTAATTGAAAAAGCTAATCATGTTTTTAATTAGAGAAAACACTTTAAATTTAATCAGGTTCAACTTATGAGGAAAAATTTCAGATGATCTGTCGGAATAACATGAATGTTGTTGATAATAAAAGAAAATGTTACCTGAAAAAATATAATTGCAGTCAAGACTAGAACAGCCTGAGATATATATCTGCTAATTAAAAAAGAAGCAAATACATTTTTGGGTGATCATATGGTTAAGACTACAATATTTGTAATATATCTAGTAACCATGACAATTGACCTTTAATCTCTAATAACGGAAGGGTTCCTGGATATACTTTTTAATTAGATTAACTTCAAACAAATTTAGGAAGTTCATTATTTAACATCAGGGGGAAAATGAAAAAAAATGTTGTCTCTTTTAAAGGAAGAAACAGGTGAATCTTCCGTTTAAACATAAAAATTTAGTAAATAAAAGTTGTCATCATCCATTAAGACTTATAGTGGAGTAAGGTAAAGACGAAAAATACCTCTGTAACCATAAAATTACAAAGCAGTAAACGGATTAAAGAGAAGTCAAACAAAATAGTTCTGAATTTTTTATTTTATTTGACAATTGTGATAAATTTTGATTTGAGATACTTGGACTGGGGGGATATTGAAGATTAGAGATGATGGGAGATTTTAAGGACTGACAGACGATTGAGTGAGTGTCCTTGAGACGAGAGGACATGAAGATAGCTATATACCTGTAGAGCATATATGGAAAGGGGGTCAGTGGGTAGTAGTATTTCTGGATCTCCTCATTTCATAATGATCACCCTGCAAACTCTAACTTCATCTTTCTTTCCATTCTGACCTACATTTCTCTTCATAGATTAATATTTTATTTCTCTAGGACATTATAAAATATTATGTGTTCTGCATTTTTATGGTGATTAACATTTTTCTGCTTTTGGTAAGATTATATATAACGTGACAAAGGTTTATCTGTTCTTCTTTATTCTGACCAACAATTCTTTTAGCTTTGGGTAACTAATTTTAATATTATCTTTGTCTATGACATCACAAAAAGATATAGACTTCTTTTCCAGTCTGACCAACATTTGTTTCTGCCTCGGGTAATATTATGTTGGTCAAAGACATGACAAAAATTAATCTGCTCATTTCATTTCCTCCTGACCAGCATCTTTCTGCTTGGAGTGGTATATTATATTGGTCAAAGACATGACAAAAATTTATCTGCTCTTAATTTCTAATCAACCCACTTTTCTCTCAATCCAAAAAAGATATAATATACAATATACTTATTTTTCATCCTGACCAACAATTCTTTGCTTGGAGTAATATTATATTGGTCTTTTCTGACCAACATTTATTTTTTGCTTTGGGTATTATTATAATTATAATCTTTGTCTTTGACATTTCAAAGCAATATATTTACTTCTTTTGCCCTCCGACTTATAGTTCTCTCTTCTGTTTTTCAATGACATGACAAAATACTCTTTTCCAATCTGACCAACTTTTCTCTCAATCCAGATATATACATGTATAGATATATTATATTGGTTAATGACACGACAAAAAATTATCTTTTCTTCTTTAATGCAATGTTATCCCAACTCCTAATGCATAACTATCCAAATATAAGTTGTTTTAGCCACTACAAGCCATTTGGCACATCAATCCATAATAATTAATCATAACTTCTTAAGCTCTGGACTTTGTCTAGATTGTATTATTGGCATATTAGCTATAAATCTAAAAATTAAAGTGCCACTGCAGATTCTAATTTCACCAACAACTTTGAAATTTATGAGCTTTTATCGCTGTATCGAAAGAAATTATTAACTCTACACTTGAATGCAATAAGATAGAGTGTCTTTCATACAAATATTTTGGTCAATATATTTGAATTGAACTTGTGAAGTATTTATTTACAATATACACTAATATATTTGCTAATGTATACTTTAGTAAACAGTTAGGACAGTCTAAATGGTCTTTAAGTGGAATTAGGGCAAAATGTCCTGGTCTGGTCGGAACATCCATTTTAGAAGTCGTAAATTTTTATAGGTCAATAAATTTTAAATTTAGTACTTGTCTGAAAATAAATCGGTTTAAAGTTTGATAAAAAGGTGTTAAGTTGATACTAAAATTGCAGCTTGACATACTGAAGAATGACAAAATTCATGGTGAAAATACATTGATACATAGGGGAGGGGGGGCAGGACCTTTTTTCGGGACGTCAGGACAGGGTGTTTTTAAGCTCAGGATTTTGGATTGATGTAAGGATTTAAATTTCTTTAAATTCAGGACCTCAGGATTTCATGTTTTTTCCGCCTGGGATTTCGGGATCAGGATCCCTCCGACCCCCCCCCTTTCTAACATGGTCATTGAAATCATAATCTATATGAATTCTCTTGTATGAATATGAAAGGATTTTAAACAAGGTGAAGCCCATTTGGATTCTTTAGTGAACCCTTGGAAAATGTGTGTTATGTATGTCGTACCATAGTGACTCAATATTCAAATTCCTTTGAGGTCCATATTCTGTGCTCTGATTTATTTTATAACAAATATTAAACTGAAACTTGAATAAAAAAATATCGACTAAAAGTTCAATTTCAAATGATTGCTAATTATGGCAGAATTTCCTAGCATCTATTTGAACATTTACTGAAATGTCTAAGTCCATTATAAAAATCTTTATATTTATTTTATAGAAGATTAGCTGTTTTTGTTTAGTGTTATTTATATTAGACAAACAACATATATGTTTACATAAGCCTTAAAGAGGACAGCTATATATTCTATAAAACCTTTTGGGTCATTATTCACGTTAAATTAACTAGATATACAACATAAAGATCATCACATAAATATCTAGGTAATTTTTTATGTTTAAAAATAAAGTAATAGGTTCACAAGGGCTTAAGCAGTAGTATAAGGCCAAATATATTAAAATATTGGTGTTTACAATACCACATAAAACTGCATGATTATTATGCGTATAGGTCATCAAAATATGCTTAAAAGGAGATATTGCAAACTCTAATTAGACCACAAACAATTTTTATCATTTTCATTCATTTATTTGTTAAAATTTGATTTTTTTTATAGCTTGATGTAAAACATTGGTCTATTAAAAAGCAGCAAAGTTTATTAAGTATAGATTTAATACCTGAACCATTGCTATGATATTGGCTTTTATTTACCATGTAATGGAACTATAGAGACGACTCTATTAAAAAAGATAGAAATCCTAGGGGAATTCGAACTCCTAAATCTTGGTAATTTGTCTTTATGTCAGAGGTGTAAGTTTCATACCACATCGTGTCCATCTGAGGTCTAGTTAATAAACAAACAAAATTGAAAACAGGTTTAGGTTTTGCTAGCTGAGATAAACTGTATAATATATGATATGGGTAATTATTACTAATAGGACAGGCAATTTATGAGAGCAAGGAACATAAACAAATATTACTTTCATATTGGCTTAATGTATCTATTATCTATATTAACCTTGTGTGATTCAGCGATCTGGTTAATTATATTGGGGATTTTGTATATTAATTAACTTTTAGGCTTGACAAAACGAATCTTTGTTTGTCTATAGAAATCTTGTGTAATCCAGTTAATTATTGTGTGATTTTGATTAACTTCTAGGCTAGACGAAAAAATCTTAGTTTTTCTTATAAACCATATGTGTCCCTAGTCTGTAGAAGTGATCTAGTTAATTTTATTGTGAGTTTGTAAAGGGCTAAGTCTAAACTAAAAAACAAATCTTGTCTTTTGCATGGATTATTTGAATTTTAAGAACAGCAAAACTTAGAAAAGTTCTCTTACCTTCAAATCTTTGTAATTTTTGCAGCATATTGAATAAAAAATATCAAAAATATGATCAAATATGCAAAATCATGCATTTTTGTTGTAATTATAATTCGAATTCCTGATAATTTCATGTCTTAAAAAGTTAAATGTCAAAATAGATGAAAGCAACCCAAAAATACATAAACATATCTGAAGAAATATACTTTTAATTTCCAGTCATATCATAATGTGAACAAAAAAATTAACCACGAACCCTCTGATGTATGGTATATTTGCCTCTGAAAGTGAAGCAACTAACAATTATCCCAACATTTTTCACATCTCTGAAACAATCAATTGAACAAAATGACTTATCTGTAAGTCTTTGATATATTTCAATGTTTGCTATGGTCTTAGACAAATTTCAACCATAAAAACAATTTTCTATAGGAAAATGTCTTTTTTGACAAAAAAAAATTGCATCACAAGAAAATTTGAAAATATAGGTTTCATAATCTGATTTCTCCGACAATGGTATTTTTAATGTGTCTGTAACTATTTATCACAAACAGACAGTGTTTTGTAAGTCTCTGATTATATTTTTATGTAGAGATATTTGCAAGCTTTTATTTTTGCCTAGAATAACAGTTTATATAAATATCTTATGAGAATTTCAAAAACTGTGAATTGATTGAAAAAAAATTATAATTTTGTGTTAGAACGTAAAAGAGAGATATCTATTACAACATTTATTTTAACAAGCTGTTAAAACATTTTTGAATAACTATAGATATGTTACAAGATTTTGATAACATCAATCTAAGAATTGATGCTCTGAAATTTGAATTGTGTTTTAAAAACTGGAAACAATATTGGACATATTGTATAATTTTCTATAGGCTATATGAATGACAATCCATGAAGCCAAATAATTGATAAATACCTTATTCCTCAATCCAGGTTAAAATACCTGGGATATATAAATTAATCCACAGTATACTCAATTACTGTAAATTTAGAAATTATAACGAGCATTTATTATTGTGATCTTGTCAATTTAGACTTAATTTTTGCGATATTCAGCAGAGTTCGCCAAATCTTTTTTTCCCTGGTGGTCCTTGAAGAAAATATGCTGGTCCTCACTATTAACTCTATTGAAAAATACTAAAATTGTGTCAGTCCTATGCAAAATTTTGGTGGTAAAATCCTGAGGACCACCACTTTTCGTGAACTCTGATATTGAGAAAACTAATGTTTAATTCATATACAAAATTTCAAATCACGAGTTTAATTTTTTGCGACTACGACCCTGTAGCATTTATCGCAACAATTAAAACATCGCAATAATTTCTGAATTTACAGTAAACTATTTGAAAAACATGATAAGTTTAAAAAGACCTTGACTACCCATGAGAAAAACAATAAGCAAAGTACATTGAGGACATTTGAGGTCCCTAGCTGCTCTGGTTTTTACATAAGACAAAATAATTAACAGTTCCATCTGCAAGCCAAGCTTTCTTGTACATTAATAAAAATAATTATTGATTTACGACAAAACAGCCTTCATTTTTTACACGAATCGAAATAGATAGAAACATTAAATCTTTGCGACATTAATTAACATTGACGGAGACTTTTCCCCATGTCTATAATATGTGCTAATTATGTTGATTCCTTACAAGGAAATAAGACAATTATATAGGAAGGTTGATCTGACGGAAAGATGGATGGGTTCCGTTGAGTGTCTGACTGTTGTCAGCTGATCTTTGGGCTGCCTCGACAGATACTAATGGGCTAGATCAGGCAATTGTGGCTAATAAGTGAATCTGAACTCGAAATAGGGAATTTACAAGTACCATTGGGTGAAAGATTAAGCCATGTCTTAACCTAAGATCATAGACATAACAATTTTACCAATCGGACAGATACTAATGGGCTAGATCAGGCAATTGTGGCTTATTAGTGAATCTGAACTCGAAATAGGGAATTTACAAGTACAATTGGGTGAAAGATTAAGCCATGTCTTAACCTAAGACCAGATATATAAAACATTTACCAATTGGCTACTGGGAATTGTTTCACTTGTGGATTTTGATTGGGAGGTGTCAATAGTTGAGTAGAAACTGGTGACCTTTCCGGAGCCCTAAGATCACTCTTAATTTGGTGGAGGATTTGTTACTCAATCTTCAGCTTCAACTTTAAATTTTTAGATCACGAAAATTAAATAAATCTCTCCAAAAATGAAATACTTCACTGTAGTATGTCACATAATTCAGCTATGCAATATGTTACGGCAATTCTGCCTGTAGCTGATGCATCTATTTGCAGAACAGAAAAAGTAAAATTATAGAATTTTTAATTATTTTCTCAATCTGAACAATAAAATATTGAACAGTAGCTAATAAAATATCAAATTACACATATATCAGAAAGATGAATGAACAAATTTGTATCTGTTTGATAAAATAGCAATGTTACGAAAAAACAAAACCCAATAAAAAAACTATTGTTTTTCTCATTGCTTTGTTTTGAGGCAATCATCTGACGTTTATTTATGGATCAGAGTTTTTTTCTGTAATGAAAATTTCATCGAGGGAATAATTAGAGCTCTGTATAAAACTGTACTGCTACTCCTTTAAAATCTATAAGTAACGGTTGCACTGGGCTATAACTTCAGATCAATGGTAGGTCTGAACATTACCTATTAAACTAGTGATGATTAACGATAAACTATATATAATTGTCTTGTAGTTTGGTAGGTATATAAAACACATTGCCTATTATAACCGTTATTGATTTTAAAATCGATGCCTTTGCTTAGACTCTCAAGTGTTCCTTTTTGTTTCGCTGTCGGAGGTAAAACGAGTATTTAAGTTGTAGTTCTAGGGCTCTTCAGTTCTTCTTGAGTAGAACTGTTTAGAAATATGTGTTAACACAGGAACTTTGAATATGGAAAATTTATCTTTGAAATGTGATGTAGTTTGTGAAATATGATCCTGAAAATATGGGAAAGTTTGGACCAATATGATAAAAAGAAAGTTTTTCCCAGGCCTGATTTTTTTTATACACTTCAAGCCTTTGTTAAATATGAAAATCAATCTTCAACACGTTTTTTCAGATTTTCAAATGACTTTTGTCTGCAGCCTTTCGATCTAGGGTTAAAATCGGTAAATAGATTTTTGAAGTTGAATCAGATATACAGACTATAACAATACCAGTCCATTGTTATCGGTCTATGCTCACCTTTGTTAAAGTTTTGTATGAGAAAGTCCTGAATTAAATAGCGGGTTTGTTGATAACAAATCATCTATAGGTAAATTTAAAGATAATAGTTGTACGATTTTACGCTGGTACACGGCTTTTATATCATAGCTATTCAAAAGCTTGTCATAACTCAAACTCGATCTGTATATACAAGTATTAATAATCTATCAAATGCGATAAATTTAATAAAACGTCATATTTAAATAACAATTTACAGTGATCAACCCACGATAGGTTTTTATCTATAACAGTTTTCAATATCACTGACATTGTTCAATGCTGGTCGTTCAAAGCAATTGAAAAAATGCATTGAAATTTAATAATTAGCCGTTCTGTTTGAATAAAAAAGTGAAAACGACACTTCATTGTTAGTTAAGTTGTCTGGTTAAGTCTATGAAAGGGAGATAATCTGCTTATTCTTTTAATATTTATTAAAACGAGGCCGTGGTTTGAAGTTGATCCCAGGTGCACAAAAATGTGATAATTCTGTCTGCACTAATGTGTTTGCAGTTAATAAAGTTGATCTTGTTGCAATTGTTAGCTTTGAAGTTGATGGCATTTGTAAGCCTTTAGTTACATTTATAAGGCGGGGCATTAACAATAGTTCAGTAGTCTGAACGCCTTTAGTTACAAAAATCTTTGATGGACCCTAGCAAACATTTTTAACATGTTTTTCTGCATCTTCATTGGCCAGTTGCCTGAGGTACAAAGCCTTTAACTCCTTCCTCCTCTTTCCAAACTGACGCACACTCACAGTTGAGAAAGACTTTTAGAATACCACTGAATAATGTTTTTAAGTTACAAAAGTATTTTGTCATATAGCTTTTAGACTATTTTAGTTCTTTTACATCCTTGGCTTTTCAATATTCAGCTTTGAGTGTTCAAGATGAAAGAAAATCCAGAAAGTGCTTTGGATTGAAGAAATTTATAAAGTACAGTTTTAATTTTTTCAACCATTTTGCTTTTCAATCAAATAATTTTTGTACATAAGAATATTTTATCTATATATTTAACAGTTTCCATCCCGTTAACACCTTATTATCTGATTATAATCTGATGATACTAGTCAAATTAAGGTTTCCCACCTGCCTCAATATGTTTCATCTTTAACTCAGTTGAAATCTATTGAAATATATCGAAATCTAACAAAATTTAGAAATGGCATAGTTCAACCCTCTCAAAGTTTAAATACCCCATGTAAAGTTAGGAAAATGATACGAAGTTGGTATATTGGCCCATGTTAATTTATGTGATTGGTTGTTTTATATGTCCAGTGGCAAATATTTCATTCATATTCAGGACTATATATAGTTAGGAAAATTCTGCAATGAGACAAACTTGGTGCATTGTCCAATATAAAGTGAAGTAAATTCTTCTATGATTTTGGTCATCTTAATTTTAATTATGTCTTTTGCTTTATTGCGTCATCTAGTGAAATCTAAATGGCATATTAAACCCTCTTATGGATCAACTACCCCATGTAAAGTTTAATAAATTCCATTATGAGACAAGCTTATTTAAAGGTAGCTATAATATGGGATATGGGTTTTACTCATTGTCGAAGGTGGCCTATATTTGTTAACCTTTACATCATTTAGTCTCTGGTGGAGAGTCATACCCGTAGCCAGAGGGGGTTCGGGGGGATCGGACGAACCCCCCTTGAAAACAAATAATGACTGTTAAAGTCAATGTTCTGTTCGAATTGTGACTGTTAAAGATGAGTTTTTGAGGCCAAATAACCCCCCTTTGGAAATTCCTGGCTACGGGCCTGAGAGTTGTTGTATTGGCACATGTAAACTGAAGATAACTCTTCTTCATTTTTTCAATATTGATGTCTTAATGTATTTTGCATCATTAAGTTGTTTTCTCATTGACATATATACCTCCACATCTCTGTTTATTATTAATTAAACATAAATATTCGCTACTTACTATTACATATTTTCGAAGTGATTCATTAAAATTAAAATTTGAAATTACATTTGTAACATGTATATATGTTTTACATATTATATTACCAGTTATTATAATTAGGCAATAAATGGCTCCAGACATAAATGTCCCGTTTTTGACAGTTTGATACGACAGTTTTGACACATGTATAAAAACCTAACAATAAAAAAAAACGGTCCTGACAATGGTAATTGTTACAATAGGTAGCCATATTGTATAGTGTAACAATTGAAATTAATTATTTGAAATTGATTTAAAAAATAATAATGATTTGAGGATAAAAATACGTACTTTTTGACTCTGTATATAGGGGGGTTTATAAATAAGAATGATGGTTATCCATTGAAAGGTCTTCATGCTTATTGTCCAGATCAAATATATATTATATATTTTTATATTTAAAGTTACCATGGATTCATAGCTATTCGTGGGAGTCCAATTATTGTGGATTATCAATGAATTTAAATGTTTAAGAAAGTACAAAATTTTGAAAGGCCTGTATATATATAAAAAAGAAGATGTGGTATGATTGCCAAAAAAAGAAGATGTGGTATTATTGCCACTGAGACAACTATCCACAAAAGACCAAAATGACACAGACATTAACAACTATAGGTACTGTACGGCCTTCAACAATTAGCAAAGCCCATACCGCATAGTCAACTAGACTTAGGAAAAATCATTTTGAAGCAGATTTCTAAGATTTTTTGTCAATCTATGAAAATTGGCACCCTAAAAATATTCTACAGTTTTTAAAATAGTAAGTACAACGCTCAACTTTAAGTAAAAGAATTTTCAATATTTTCACGAAATTGTTAGATTTAGAAACAAAGTAAGTTTTCTCGTTTGAATTGTTTTACATTGTCATTTTGGGGCCTTTTATAGCTGACTATGCGGTATGGGCTATGCTCGTTACTGAAGACCGTACGGTGACCTATAGTTGTTAATTTCTGTGTCATTTTGGTCTCTTATGGACAGTTGTCTCATTGGCAATCATACCACATCTTCTTTTTTTTTTAAAGATTTAGCTGCTAAATGTCTGACTGATTTAAAAGATGTCTGATGATTTCAAGAAATGAACGAGGGAAGATTGTTTAATCCTTGATTGTATGAGAATGCAAGGATGAAAACAGGGAGCTATACACTAGTAAATTACTTTAAATAAGGGGAACATAGTTTTATTGAGACTTTAATAATTTCCTCCCCAGAATAAACCAGGCCTTCATACTTTAGCCCTTTAATCTTTTTCAATCCTGCTTTGATATCACCGATGGATCTTTAATAGACAAAATTTTAATCCTTGGTATCTATGATGAGTTAATTTACTATAGCTGTGTCATTGTCTCATTTAATTCTCATGTCTATCTTGTTTTCCCTGCAGAGAGACCGATTTTTAAACAGGATCATATTTTACAGCAAAATTGAGTATTTGATTCGATAATAATGACAGAACATTAATTTCAGTACAAATAGAAGATAAGAACTTAAATTCAATAGTCTCTATTAAAATCATATTACCAATCGAGGAGTAACAGGGAAACAAATTAATTAGTAATACAACCAGACCACTTTAAACTAACAACGAGATGCTGTAACTGATCCAGCAATCAATTTTCATTATCACAAGGCTTTTAACCCTGGTCTTACTTTAGGGACCTGAGTGTGTTGATTTGAGAGTGACAAGCCTTACATCAGACATGAGGCTTTTAACACTGGACTTGAGTTTGGGACGATAGTTGATTTGGGAATGACATTTGTCTTTAATATAGGATTTTTAAAAGTCAATGGGGGTGTTATTCCAGAAAACAGAATACTAGCAAATACTATTAAGAATCCGTGTTGAAGGCCATACTTTGACTATCAAGAATCCGTGTTGAAGGCCATAGTTTGACTATCAAGAATCCGTGTTGAAGGCCATACTTTGACTATCAAGAATCCGTGTTGAAGGCCATACTTTGACTATCAAAAATCCGTGTTTAAGGCCATACTTTGACTATCAAGAATCTGTGTTGAAGGCCATACTTTGACTATCAAGAATCCGTGTTGAAGGCCATACTTTGACTATCAAGAATCTGTGTTGAAGGCCATACTAAATGACCTATAATTGTTAACTCTTTACACATTGTGATTTGGATGGAGAGTTGTCATTGGCACTCATACCACATCTTCTTATTTATATCAAGCATTGCAAGGAGAAATAGTTTGGACAATTTTATGCTTCAACATGATTCTTTTCCAATCAAAGGGGGACCGGACAATACACCTCCTGAATCCACCACTGACAACCAGATTTTGACCCGTTTTACTTGTTGCATCTACTAAACCCATAGCTAGTCAAAGTACTAGCATGTAAGTCAAAGTACTAACATGCCAGTCAAAGTACTAACATGCCAGTCAAAGATTTGTATGCATGTCATGAAAGTCCATCCCCTCTGGAACATGTACATTAATTAGAACCTGAAAATTAATTGGAATTTACATTAATTATGAATATGGTGTCATACAGTTATTAAGATATATTGGTAAAAGGGTCAATTATAAGACTTTCTGGTCATTTTGTGGAGAGTTGTCTCATTGGCAATCATACCACATCTTCTTTTTTATTTTTAGTATAGAAATATTATTATATGTTTGTGCAGTTTTTATTAATTAAATGTAATACATGTATTTGAATTATTTGTTTGTGCAGTTTGAATTATTTATTAAAATGTAATACATGTATTTAAACTATTTATTATTTTTTCTTTTTAGGTAAGTCAAAAGTTTTACAACTTTGTTTATTGTCTGAAAGTAAAAATAGAAAGCCGCTGAATGTTGCAAAGAATACAAAGTAAGTTACAAAAAACAGTATATCAAATTATACATTGTTAGCGAATATCAATTAAGGCTTTTTTACTATCCTTAATTGAATTAAGACCAGAGTCAGATTGCAGTTAGCCAAAGCATGGTTTGAACTCTCAACCTTAGTGTTTTCAAAGAAATTCTTTGTAGAAACCTTAAGGCCAAATAAAAAAGTATGTGTGGTTCCAGTTACATCTGAAAAAAAGTTGGGTAGGTAGGTAGGATTTTTTTTTTATTTTATGTTTTTTACATTGAGTCTATTGGAGCAACATTCTGACTTTAACAGTGCTTAATGAAAAATGACAATAAAATCTTTAGGTAGGCTATTTTTAAGCCGAAAAATTAGGGACGGTAGGGTTACTGGAACCCACATATATTTTTATTTGGCCTAAGAGATTTTTGTGTATTTATCAAATTCTTAAATTTATGGTTCATTCATCTAATAAACTCTAAAAATAAATACCCACAGTTGATATTGAAACTACAGGGATTTGATAATATTTCAATGTTTCAAAAATTTAAGATATTTGCTAGCATTATGTAATGAAAAACATTTACAAAAATTCCACCTATAAAAATATAAAGTCTGTCGTCCTTTTGTTCAGCTTTAACCGGGATATCAGTAGACAATACATTCTTGAGCTTTTGCTGATAATTAAGAGACAAAAGATCCATGATGATTCCAAATGCTGATATTGCAGGATAAACTTTGAATTAAATATCACTAAATGGATACTAGTAGCTTAAGTAACACTGCATTCAATGATTCCCAAGGTCTAATCACTCCGTTCATGAATTTTCACTCCAACTGACGAAAATAATTTATGGCGCCATTAGGGAGTTGGGAGATGAAAGCCAGGATAGTCTGATATTTGCAGATCGCCTCTCTTGTTTATAAAATATTTAGTGTTGCAATTCTTCAACCAATTAAGTAAGGAAAATAAGCTTTATATGAAAACATGTACTCTTGACTGCATTATAACTACAGTGAAACCTGATGAAACCGAACCTGAATAAACGGAAACCTGTCTAATCCAAACTTGTTCTGAAGACCAATCATATCACATGTTATGCATTGTGAACCTGATGAAACCGAATACCTGTCAAAACCGAAC
The DNA here is from genome assembly GCA_019925275.1 of Mytilus edulis. Classification (NCBI taxonomy): domain Eukaryota; kingdom Metazoa; phylum Mollusca; class Bivalvia; order Mytilida; family Mytilidae; genus Mytilus; species Mytilus edulis. Next base: position 60,343,388 of record CM034354.1, on the reverse strand, counting down.
AAAATCTCAAGTCCCGAAAGGGTTCGGTTTAGTCAGGTTTCACTGTATTGTTTAAATGCAATTTGTCAAGTTGCATTTGAGAAAACTCTGAGAATGGATATAAAAATTGATTACATGATATTGTTGAAATTCCGATCCATCAAAATATTTAGAACAATTGAAAATGTCTATATTGACAATGAAATACATGTTATGATCTCTATTGTTTATTATTCTTGTTTTCTGCCTTTACAAATATTGGCGATATATTTTCGAATGTTTGATTTTGGAAATGATTTGTGTAATTTGTACAAATTCTTCTGTCAGTAATTACTCGTTAGTTTCTATTTTAGTTTTCTTTGGCTACTGATTAAACATGCCATTGTCAGTTTCGTAATTCAGCGCTTTTAGGTACTTTGTTAGTTTATTAATTACGACCTTTTAATACATGTATGTTATTTGATGTGCAATCAAATTAATGTGTGTGTATTTTTAAAACAGACCAAAAGTAAAATAAAATTTAATCTTACATGCTTAGCATTAACAAATAAATAGGAAAGTTTGAAGTATCAATGATCATTTTTTTTTCTATCAGCGGAAATGGTTTTTATGATAAATAAACATTTAAAAGAGATAAGTTCAATCATGTCATAAATTAACACAAATATTAGGTTAAAAAATGAAGTTTTCTTAACCACTTGAATCATTAATCTCAGATCAGAACAAGTCTATCAGCATCCTTTCATGTTAAAAATCACATGATTAGCCAAATAATACCGAAGTTTTTAGTTTGTTGATTGTGTTTTGATTACACAATTAAGACAGATGTACCCTGTACAAATCTTTATTGAAGATAAGAATTATTTGATTCTGTGATTTTCAAAAGTTTTATATCTGGTGCATCATGTTTTCAAGACCTTTCTGGTCTTCTGCTGTGTTCTGATCTGAAGCATTTGTGTGTTTTACATGATAGTGACTTCTACTTTCATTCTAAAGAACAGATTGGATACTTATAATGAGTATTAAATGATAAAATAGTCTCTAAACAAAATAATTTGTGTTAAATTAGTCTCTAAACAAACATTCCTCATTCTAAATCAATGGTTTTTAGTTCAAGGTTTTTCAGAAAATTAGTTGCATTAATTTAGAGATCTATTCTGTTTCCCTAAATTTGAATTGGAAGTTAACATGTAGTTGAATCATTTGAGTCCTTAACTGAATTAGGATATTGTTTTTAATGTTGTAATACCAGTAAAGAAAATTTTAAATCATTTTTCATTGAATGATGGATAAGACTTAATTAATTACAAATTTTATTTTGCGTGCAGTTAGTAAAGCTAAACTGTTGTAGAGAAAATTTTGTTCAAATCAGGTTTTTTAATAATCTATTGAAGAACTGAATTTCTTCGATTAAATAACATCTTTGTTAAAGTGAAGATTTATGAGACTGCATCTCTTTTAACAAAACTCCTACGATACATATGAAATAAAAATGAATCATAACTCAGGGACTATTATACTAACGTACCAGATTATAATTTGTACAGAAATGTGTATGACTTACAATTTTTTTTCCCCTTAAAATATTTTTAAAAGGGTTGCTGGTATATAACCACTTATTCAAAAGACATGTAGTACCCCATACGTAAACACTGATGCAATATAGTGTAGATGATGTTATACATGCCGTGGACGATTTATTGAAATTTAAATTAAATAATAACAAAACAAATGCATTCTTTGTTCCCATAGTTAATTGCAAGTCTGATATGGAATGAATTTTTTCTTTCTGTTTATGTTTCATTTTACGGTTACTGAAAAAAAAATCCCATAAATTTTAATTTTATTATTATTGGAGTACAGGTGCCATCTTACAATTAGTAACCCTTCCCTGCCCTCTTTTAATACCTGATAAAATTTTATTCAATATTTGTTGATTTTGTGTTTTGGATGTCTAAATTTGTCACACTGTTAGGGGACTGGACAATAGAAATGTTTGCTAGTTCTCAGGATTAGAGAATGACCTCCAGGGGTGATGGCCGTCATTTTCTACTCCACTGACCACCTAATTGGTCATTTTCAATGGTTGTTGACCACAAATCTTTTGTAAAGCAATCATAAGGTATTCAAATAACTTGAAACTTGTTATGGGTAGATCTCCAATTAGAAGATAGTTTAGACATATTATGCAGAATTTATTATTTCATTTGGGGACAATGCTGTGAAGGTCTAAGTATTACAGTTTAGGACTGGAGATTTTATTTTTGGAATGGTCACTTAATCACACTTTATGAAAATTAAAATGGTAAATTGAGCCATTTTAGATGAAATTATTATATATATAAACTGATGATTCAAGAAGCAATTTGGGTTTTGAAATTTTTATTGAAACTTTAAAAATTTCTTTTGGGTAATATGCTGTTGAGTTATATTTTTCAAAACCCGAAGATGTCACTAAATCACAATTATAACAGGTAAATTCACTGATATAAGATGAAATTGTTATACAAACTGATGACTCAAGAAGCAATTTGGGCTTTTAAATTTTTTTTTTGAAACTTTAAGATTTCTGCACTTAATTAACTACACCTTGTGTATGTAAACAGTAATAGTATTTGTTTGTAATGTCAGTTTCTTTAAGAAAACATCTATTGTCATTGAAAAGTTACCTGTTACGAAAAAAATAATTTCAGTGTTAAATTGCATTAAAAGATGTTAAACAAGATAAGCTATTACGCTTGCATCTGATTAACATGTGCAACCCGCCCACAGTTGTTTGAAGTGATTACTCGCAAGGTACAAAGTGCTAACGGTCAAATTACCTGGTTGACAGGTAGAATAGTTATCTCACCTGTATTTTAAGGTAAACGAGTCGTTAGGATGACGACTATATCATTACTTGTGATGAGATTTTGTTTTTATGATGACATTGTGTCATAGTTTTGATTGTGGTGGGGTTGTTTGTCTATGTGGCGTGGCCATAAGATTCATTTCAATTAAGTAAACCACTGGAATTTTATTATGTAATCTTGAAAGTAGATTGAAACATATCATTGGTTGTTAAATAAATTAAAAAAGTAAAAATTTTGAAAAGGATAATTAAAATTTAAAAAAAAATTGTTATGTAATGAAGTGATATGACTTTTCTACCTGTAGGTGGCAGCACCAGTACCTTGCAGCATAATTTATGAAATATTGCACTTTACTTAAGGGATTTAAATATCAGGTGTGGGTTGATCTGAGTAATAGTTGAATTAGAATTGGTATATGGTTACAATGCTATTTTCCTCACTTGGGTTAAAAAGCGTAGCTAGTGACTTTTTTAGACCCTCAGGCTGGCAGTTTTTGTAGAAAAGGATTAAGGCTAAATTTGGGTTGACCTTAGTTATAGTTGAATTTGATATGGTTACAACACTATTTTCCTCACTTTGGTTAAGAATCTACGCTTGTGACTATTTCAGACCTTACCTGACAGTTTTTGTTGGAGGGATTAAGGCCAAATTTTCAACTTAATACACTTGAAGTGGACAGTTTACAATGAAACTATGTTAAACGTTTTAATGTTAGAGCATGAATCACCTGGTCCAATAATAAATAGTTTAGAAAAACATTTCTGTTTAAGATGTTTGCTTAAAAGATTTTGAAAAACAATTAAAAAAAGACGGACAGTCGGGGCAAATAACCATGCAGTTACTAGTGTTAAGTGTTAATAAAAAATATAGTATGTAGGGGCTGTTCTACAGTTACATTCTGATGAGACTGGCTGGCCTTGGAATAAAAAATTTTACATCACAATCTCAGTCAAATATGCCTTCATGCCCCTGCCCCTTTTCATGTCCTGCTGTGTGTAGGGAAACCCAAAAATACACAAAGAAATAGGATTTTTCAGCTTAATGGTTGGAGAAAAATCCAAATTTGGAACATTTTAAAAATAGTATTAGGTGGTATTAAAACCAAACAGGTGTTAATCTCTAAAATTGGGAAATGTCAAGTTTATGTGTTTTTGGGTTGTCAAGTAAATTTTGTCTTTTTCGATTGTCAAGTATAAAATTTTGTCTTTGGTTGTCAAGTTAATTTTACGGTTCACATGTTATTACATGTACAATTCTGCACTTACATTTGTAGAAAAAAAAATCATTACTCTCATATTTTAATTATTAATATGTTTCTCTTAGATTATGAAATACTTTATTGAAAACCTTCGTAAAGTATCACTCTAACTATATAATTCATCAACTATTTCACCGAATGTAAATATACTTCAAATACATGTATCGTTATAACAATAAAACTCGTTAAAAACTCATTTCACCGAATAAATGTGTAAATACTTTTCTTTTTGTCAAATCCATGCTTTTGACAAGTCATGTCACCTATTTGGTAAAGAAATTGAAAATTCTTCAAAAGCAGTTATTTTTCACAAGTAAATAAATTATCACCCATTTACAAAGACCAAACTTGTATATAATTTAAAAGGGTATAAAATACTTGTTATGAATTTTTAAAAGTAGATAATAGCGACTCTGTAATTGTAGTTAAGCGTTTGTTTAATCAGCGCTGGGAGAACGGTCATAGAAAATGGAAATTCAATTCATACCGTAAAATCTATATAATGAGACAAAATCTATATAATATCATGTTTAAAAAGTTTTTATCTGAGAGATGTATGATGGTAGGGAGCAGTCATTGTTTGTGTAAGCCAGATGTATAGCACTTTGACAACATTATGTCATAAGTAAATATAAATATTGGAAACTATTTTGCTTCAGAGGCTCAACAAAGGATAATTTCTGTGTCATTTGGTCTCTTGTAGAGAGTTTTCTCATTGGCAATTTTACCACACCTTCTTTTTTATATAATCTTTGGTTTGTACAGAGTTTGTATTGTTTGCTTCAGAGGTCGGACAAATGGAAGGTATTAACGACCTTGACTGGCTATACAGCCCTTGCACGGTCGGCAGAAAGGCTATCCTGAAATTAATGCATATGTCTGTTGAAATAGAGTCTGAACATTGGATATTACCCACTTTATACCATATCCGTAGCCAGGGGGGTTCAGACGAACCCCCCCTTGAAACCAAATAAGCACTGTTAAAGTCAAAGTTCTGTTCAAATTGTGACTGTTAATGTCGAGTTCATGAGTCCAAATAACCCCCCCTTTGAAATTCCTGGCTATGGGCCACAGTATACAGAGTTATTTTTTTGCTTCAGAGGTTTGTCAAAAAGAAACCCCTACCCCTTCGCAAGATCTTGTTTTTTCAGTTTAGATTTAGGAAAAATTGGTATGTGAAATTTCTTATAGTTTCTGTTTAACTCATTCACAAATGTTTTAGACTTTTCACTATTCTATTTAGAGCTTGACATATTGTCTAGAAGTCTGTCTGTTTTTGAGGACACTATAAAATTAAGGAATCTTTCTCCCTCATGCAAAGCTCTGATACCTTGCCTGTCTTTGGCTATACTTTTTGATTTAATCAGCTCTTTTAATTTTAAGTAATTTTTTGATTTTCAAATATTTTGGCCTAGCACATCAACACAGAAAAGACATTTATAATTGAAGAAGAATTTGAATGAAATTGACCTCTAGATGTGAATCCGTTATTTTGGTTCATAATCTATACGGTTGTGATTTACCAAAGCTTTTTACCATATTTAGAGTTGATTTTGAAGGGAAGTAACTCTTCTGACTTGATCCTGGATTCACTCCATGTTTCTGGGCTTGTCCATTAAATGCACAAATATAGATCAATAAATTGCATTTCCTACCTTTTATTGAAAGTCTTATTAATTCTGTTGCAAGCTTTCACTCGTATTGAATGAATATTAGCAATATAAAGGCATAATATGAAAAATCATTATATTTGACTGCATTTAAGATATTATTAAGCATATTTTTTTTCCATTGAGAAATTATATATATTAACATTTCAAAATTTGCAGTGTAATAACTTGCATTATTGCATTATACTTAAAATGTTCCAAAGGAATTTAAAAATCAATAGATTGGCTTAGGATAATAGTACTAATTGAAAGTTTATTAATGCAGATATTATGGGTATTCTGAAGCAAGCACTTTAGTCTAGAATCTAAGGGCATTTTGTAAAAAGAGGAGTGGATTTACGAATGTCTTTCATGAAAGATTAAGCAAAAAGTAAAATCACAAAAATACTGAACTTAGAGGAAAATCAATTCGGAAAGTCCATAATCACATGGCAAAATAAAATAACAAAACGCATCAAAAATGAATGGACAAGAACTGTCATATTCCTGACTTGGTACAGGCATTTTCAAATGTAGAAAATGGTGGATTAAACCTGGTTTTATAGACAAAAGACAATTTGTTCAATGTTAAACTTACATTGATTTTACTGATTATAAAACATGTCCTCGGTTAAAGATTTTAGTGAAGGAACTTAGAAATGAATGATTTGTTTAAATTGGTATTGAATAATTTATTTTGAAATAATTACAAAATCATGTAAATTAGTTTATTTCTGATGACTTTGTACTTAATTTAGAAGAGTGACAATTTATTATTTATGACAATTACGTTCTCAGTATGTTTCTAAGATGAAAACAGAATAAGTGGTAATCCTCAAAATCGTAGGTGTACTTTTCTTTCTTTCTTTAATTTATAAAGATAATGTCGAGTTTCATAGCACGTAACTACAGCTTTTGTGAATTTGTCTTAGGACTTGTTTGTCTGTCTGTCTTTTTATTCTGACCATGGTATTGTTTAGCTGTCATTTTCAACTTTGTGACTTTGATGCCCCAGCTGCGGCTAAGAGGGCATTAAGTGTTACCCTAGTATGTACATCCTTTTATCCCTACATCTCTTAATTAGTTTCTATTTTCCAACTAGTTTCCTCAACAAAATGTTATGAAACTTATATACCATGCTTATTTCCACAAAACACAAAGTAGATAACAGGGATGGGGTAATCGTAATCTGTAATCGTAATCGATTGTAATTGATTACATTTTTTCAAGTAATCGACAGTAATCTGTAATTGAAGACATTTTCGATTACATGTAATCGTAATTTAATCGATTACAGTAAATATTTGGATGTAATCATCGATTACTTTTCGATTACATTTCGATTACTTTAGTAAAATAGTTTGATGAGAAATGACCTATTTCAGAGGAAAATATGTATGTTATCACTTTGTAGTACAGATAAAATATTATGCATCAACAATACTTGAGAGTTAAGCAACTGCCTTATTTCTATCTATCGTCTGAAGCTGCATTATGAGCAACCAGATCCCTACCTGAATTTACTTTATATCTAGCTTTTGAAACAAATGGATGTATGTGCTTGTCAATAATTCAAGAGCTTTAATATTAAAACAAGAAAATAGATTTGAAATAATAAAATCGATCTTAAATAAGAAATGTGTCTGGCTTTCGTTAAGTTCTGTACTACATTTTTTAAAAGTAGTAAGCTTATTTGTATTAAATTTCCTGAAAACCTCATTTTTAATCAGAGTTGAAATTAAAGCTTAGAATAGATAAACAGTTGATTTCTTAAATGTTATGATATACATGTATATAAATTAAATTAAAAAAAAACCACAAAATCCTTTTAACAATGAACCAATGGCAATGCATAGCAATTCTTTTTAGAAATAGATGTATCCCTTTGACACTATAAATATATTTTGTATATAATTTGATTGAAGAAGTTAACAAATCTTAACAACATTCTTGCCTTTACTAATGAGATGATCAAAGTCTTCTAGTCAATAACAATCATACTTTGTTTTTATTTCAATTATCTTATGTCTAATTAAGAAGGAAATTTACAATATTTAGCCCCAGGTTATAAATTGTACTCCAGTGGCAGTTAAATAATCTGTAATTAGGGTGGTTATCCAAACAAAAGGTTTAAATCATGCATGTCATTATAAAAATAAATTTTGATCTTAAAAATTAGCTGAACTAATTAATTATTCTACTTTTTTTATATTTCCTTAAACATTATAATTAACTATGCTAAAATATTTTATTTTAAAGGGTAAAAACAAAAAAGCTAACCTAAGTCAGTAAGAAAGCTAAAATTTTGAAAAATAATTAGTTATGAATAAGTAAGTATTGCAATGCGATGACATCTTTCATTTATGTTGAAAATCAAAATTTCCAAGATTTTTTTAAATATTTCTAATCTTCATCAAGAGATTTGATCTAAAAAAAACCAGCTATTAACTTATAATTTAGAAACAATGCTTTGAATGATGCATTTGGTAAAGATCTTAATTTCCACTATACAAATGTTGAGCAATATAATTGTGTTTTACTCCTGTTATTTTTGTTGAAATGTTGAAGTATGTAATTGACAGTAATCGAAAAGTAATGTAATTACTTTTGATAAAGTAATCGATTGTAATCGATTACATACTAAAATTTGAGTAATCGATTATTAATCGATTGCACAAAAATCCTTCATGTAATCGATTATTAATCGAATACATTTGTCAGTAATCGTGCCCATCCCTGGTAGATAAGAACCATACAGAATGTCAAAAAGTTATGGAACCAGTTTTTATAAACTGTGCCACTCCGTGAATGTACTCCATATTTTAGAGTATCCTTATTGGTTTTGTGGTTGACTATTTAAAACATTATGGAATAATCTTAAGTATATCACATGATGAACTTAGTACATTGTTTAAATCACAGATCATTTGATAGCTGATTAACTTTTACTTCACATACAAACGTTCGCTGCACAAATGAAAATTGGCTTTTCGGTAAATTTTACTTTAATAGACTTATTTGATTTATTCCTTACTATTTGTTTTAGTACACCTTCTGTATACAGTACGGGAGTTTAAAGTGAGATTTGGTATTAACGATCAAACAAACGTTTTTAAGATCGATCATTTAAGATAGACGAGTATATCGTAAGATGTCGACGTTGTTTGACTTTCAAGTAACACAGACATGCACCTATTGTTTCCAATGTTTGCACATGTCTATGTTTGGGCAGGTCTTGGACGGGGAATATTACTTTTAAATAGCGTAGAGCATTAGAGGGCAATTAATCTATATAAGCCCTTAATTCTTATAAAAATAAAACCATGAGTCATAATTTGTCTTGTTCAAGGTATTGAATAAAATAACACAGTTCTATCGTGTTTGCATATACATTAGAGTAAATACATTTTATAGGTTTTTAAGCGCACAATGATTTAGAAAGTTAAGTTTAAATGTACTTTGAAAACACACTTTATATGTTCTTTGTTTCATTGGATGTGTATTATAACAATAACAGGCCATTTTTAAAAAGGGAAAAGGGGTGGGGGCTGTAGTTTAAACCCATGATAAAAGGGGGCATTCGAACCATATGTTCCCATTCAAAAATGGGGATGAGCTAGTGTTACTTGAGATCGGCTTGTGTACCTTGCTTAAATAATCATTCACAAAAATTAGTTGGTTAACAGTATACAGAAGTTTATCGAGATTGCCTTTAGTCTTTTTAACTCTAAAAGACAGGAGTATATCTTTTGAATTTTCTCTTTCTGGTTCCTGTTCTCTGCTATCCAGTATTTTTTTTCAATTGTTTTGTCTATCTAAACCATAAATATACTTCCTACTGAAAGATATAGTTGTCTGTAAAATCTGAAACCACAAAATATAAAAGCCCATGAATCAAACCACATCATAGATCGGGTTCTAAGGACAAGAGTACTTTTAGAATGGTGTTAATTTTGTACAATTTTATGTTTATTTTTTTTTATGTAAAATTTTAAACTTTACATCATAGAAATATGTTTTTCAGTAGTAAGTTATTTGATAGAATGATGGTTTTGGATTTCAAATTAATAATTCAAAAAAATTTAATGGATAAAATATGATGATGAAGAAGTGTGCATTTCAAAAGATTGATTAACTGTTGACATAATAATTTATAAATTGAAAACATTGTAAATGTGGCCTGAATTTGAGATGACCTTCTTACTGTTAAAAACAGAGGACGATATTTAGAGTTTGAAAAATAAAATTAAAATTTTTCACCTGTAATCAAAGGGAGATAAATCCACCTTACCTATTTAAAATTTATGCAATCAGGTTTTCTTCCTTATTTGAAAAATTGAGAAAAATAATTGCCATACATGGGCAGCCAGGGGTTTCTTTTTAAATATTAATAACCATCTTTTGTTGAATACGTATAAACATATTATTAGAGTTGAATGAGTTTAAGCGACTTTTCAACACGAGATAATAGTTTGAGGGTTTTCATTCAATAATTAAGGTAAAACCCATCGACTCAATGATTTTCCATCAGCGCTCTATTCATAATTTACTATTGAGCATAAGTAAAACTCAATTTTTTTTCAATCAAGCGTCACAATGACAAACTATTGAATTTTCTTCAATGGGGCTTTTGTTGTGCTTTTGTAATTACGGACATGAAAGGCTGAAATAAAAAAGAGACTGCTCTTAATGTGTTTTGGTATCAGTTTCAGTTGATGGTTTTTGCTTTGACATGTATAGTAAATAAACATTTGCTCAAATACACCAGAGCACAATGAGTGTCCAATTTATATCGTTTTTTTCTCCGTCACGAGAAATTGATCACGGTAAAAAAATTAAATATACGCTTTTGATTGATGAAATGTAGGTTATGTTTGGAAGTTGATAATTTAAACACAGCTACTAAGCTCGTATTTATGACGATTTTTCATAGCATAACAGGTTTATACCTAATGAACTTGTTAGAAAGCCTCACGACTGATTGCATTTAATTTCTTAAGTGAATTTCTTGTCCTAATCTTGTTATCAGACCAAATGGGTGTTAAGATAGGATTCTTAGTGAAAGAACATCACAAATCTGGTTCTTTTTAAATAGAGAACTGAAAGGGGTATAATTAGGGGTGACTTGATTGCTATCAAATGTATCTGCAGAAAGAGGTACAATTAGGGTGAACTTGATTGGTGTTAATAACCTTCATTAGTATAATTGGTCACAATTTATCACATTTGGAACTAAGAGATCCTGAAAGGGGTACATTTAGGGTAACCTTGATTGCTATCAAATGTACCTGAAGTTAGTGCTTATCTTCATTGGTATAATTGGTCATTGTGATACACATTGAAACTCAGAAATACTTGACAGTGCTATGACTTAAAAAATGATATATCCATTTCATAAAAGTATGCAGGTCATATGAAATTTACTTTTATTTTGACATCTTTAAATATATATCCATGAAATTTTTGGGCTGGTTAATTTTCATTAACCTCTTAAAAGAATGAATCTTATAATTATTTGTGAGGTTCTATTTTTGATGTTGATACAATTTTTTCTCAAACCATGAAATTAAAAGAATCAACAATATTCAGAATGTATAAGGCCAATTAAAATTAATTGGTAGATTTTCATCCCCGCCCGCCCCTCTGAAATCGTCCCGCCCCAATTTTTGTTCTTTTGAAAAATTTTCGATTTCCGGATTTGTTCATCTCCGTTTCCGGTAACCGTCAAAAATTGTGTTTCCTTTCAAACTTCCTGTTTCAAATTTCGAAATAAAAATTAAAAAATAAAATCCTCCCACCCGCCCCATTTTTTTCAAAAATTTGGATGAAAATCTACTAATTAATTTTAGTTGACTTAAGCCATATAAAAATACTTTTCTACCGTTTTTGTTCAGTCACTAGTAAATCCTACGAATTACGACCATGGCATCTTCTCTAGTTCAAACTGATAAACACTACAGAGGGCATAGTTTTTACCTTTATTACATACCATGCTAATTGTACTAAATTGTTTCTGCTCTGTTTCTATATGATTTTTGCAGTGTGAATTACAATGATAGGAGAGAATTAATAGATAAACATAGGCGGATCCAGGGGGGGGGGGACCCTGGCTGGGCCCCCCCTTTAGTGGGAAAAATTTGGTTGATTATATAGGAAATCACTGAAGCATGACTGGAGCAGCTAACATAATAACTGATAAACATTGAATGATATAGGGATTTTGTAGTTCTTAGTAGAATTATAGGTACAATTTAACTCCTTCTATCCTCCCTAAGACAGTTAAATGATTTGTCAATGTGATGTTTGACAACAAAATAATACTTAGTAAAAGTATCAATTTCATCCTTTTTAAAATATTTATCATTTAATTAGCGTTCCTCTTAATTTGATGCCATTTTAGGGATAAATGACTATAAGGTCATTGTAATTTATAAGAGCTTTAAATTTATCTATATTGAGTTATTCCCCTTGTTTAAAGTATATTTAATACAAAACTAGGCATGTATTTTGTATATACATGTATTGTTTGTTGAGTACTACATATTGTTAAAAAATATGTTACTGTCTAGAAAAGTATACAAATAAATAATAATAAAAATATAGATAAAAACAAATTATTTCAAGTCTGGTACAAAAAACATGTAGTTTAAAAAATCAAGCTCGCCTAAGATTTTGACCGAAATGTGGAAGAATTATTTTAATTTTTTTTCTTGAATTCATGTTTACAATTTTCTTTTGCTTATGTATGTAAATCAAGTTCATAAATATATATATAAATATCTTTAATGGAAGATTTATTAATATTTAAAAAGGAAATAAGTTTTAAAAGAAAATTATACTAAGGTTTCAAAAACATCATAACATTTTTTGTCAATAAAAATCTTTGGTCATAGAGCAAACTTAAGTAAAATTCACATTAATTTTAATTATTCATAGAAATTTCATAAGAAATTGATAAGTACATTATATGTTAATAGTGAAATGTCGTGGTCCATGGAACGAACTTGAAAGTAATTAGGAAATTGTTGATTAAAATTTATAGATACTCATTCAAAATTAATGTTGAGCTTTTAAGTGAACAGTAACATTTCCTTAAGGGCTATCCTTACAACTAACTGTATATGGTCGTGTTAACAAATTGAAAGTGTCTTGGGTCGTTAATCGCAATATATATATTCCCCAACTAGGACTTTGATGTGCTTGATTCCCCACCCGTGACAGTTTTCTATGATGACAAACATTAGTATCCATGACAATGACAGTAAAACCAGCCATGTATGGCAGGTAGAGATAATTACAAAATTATCTGAGTAGTAAGTATTAAAGATTGAAACGGAGACTTTGTGCGGTGTTGCATGAGACTGAAGCAAGAAAATGTGTCATACTTCACTTAATTTTATCATTTTCAACGATTTAATATTCGAAACCCGTTCAGTTCAAAATTGTTCAGGAGAAGACGTGGCCTTTGAAATGGGATAAAAGTGAGATTTATTAATTTCCGCCCTTGATTCCGTCTGTGATTCTCTGAAAACCTAATACATGAAAATGTCCAGTTCATCAGTTAATGGTCATCCGGATCCGTATGATATTCTCCAGTTAAGGGTATGTATCAATATGTTAAAACAGCTTGTTGATTCAGAATATAAATGAGCAGACGTCAAATATGATTTTTCTCATTTAATGTATTTATTGATTAGATATGACTGAGTCAGGTTTCACACACATTTACCTGTTAATATTGTATAAAAGTGCATTGAAAATAGTTTGTTTACATCCCATATTTCAAATTTTTAATAAGAATTGAAAAAAGGAAGAATATATGTATGTATGAAATAAGGAGATGTGGTATGATTGACAATGAGACATCTATCCCCCTGAGACCAAAGGTTGAGGATGTAAACAACTATAGGGCAGTGTATGACCTTCAACAATGAGCAAAACACATAATAATAAAAGACCCTCTTCATAAAAAATGTGAAACTGTCTGTTGCCTGTTTTATTATTACTGGGTACATTTAATTTGAAAATGTTTTTTTCTGATATTTGATATTTTTTTGAAGTTTCATAGGGAACTTTACATTTAATTTCATAAGAATCATATTTCAAAGAGGTAAAAAGTTCACATAACACTTTCAAACAATAATTTTGACATCTATTGTATTACAAGATGATTTGTCTGAAATCAGATCGTACCTAAATAATTGTTGAGGAACATTTGTAAGTGGTTTATTATTATGGTACTTATGTTTCTTACTACAAAATAATTCAATTTATCTGTTGGAAACTAAGTTGAAAGGTCAAACTTTTGGTTAATGATTGATTACTTGATGTTTATGCACCTAAGTGCTAAATATTTTATATTAATTTACTTCGGCCAAACTTGGGAGATATTATCTGTGCTTGAGTTTGATCAAATTTTATACACATAGACATTAGTCATTGAACGAACTTATTATGTTTTATCTATCTCAATTTTATTCACTTACATATTAGACAATTAACCTATCTATGAAACATCTTGTAACACCTTTCCCCCATAAGGTTTTATCAATCTCTTCATATTCACAAATTTTATTCCATACAAGAAAATTAACCTTTGTATAAACACTGTTTTTCACCTTTCCCCCCTTATATCATATTCACAACACACTTTCATATTTTTATTTTCATTTAAATTACCAAAATCTGCTCTTCATGTTTAGAATCTCATGGCATCTTTTATCTGTCAAAATATTTACATAAATAACAATTCATAAATAAGATATATTGTTCATACACTTATAACAGTGTGATATTAATTAATTTACAATGTAAAGTGCTTGAGAACAAGTGTTTATATCTAATTGACTTTCTGAGGGTCTACTTGATTGGCACTCTCCCATGACAAGAAAAAGGTGCACTTGATTAAGCAGTAATTGTTTAATTAAGTATCTTAACTTAAGGAGATAGCCTTTGTAGTTCCTAACATATGTCTGGCTGTTTTATGTTTTAATGAGAATCAGTGTGGTATATTTACTCTTTATTTATAAGTAAAAGACATAAACAACTGCTTACTAATATTTTATTTGTTTGTTGGCTGCATGTAGTAGTTATAAGGGCTTAAAGGTCAAGATTGTTTGTTTATGAATTATAAACATTATATAATACATTAGGTGAATAAATATTATATTTTTGTTGCAAATAAAGGGTTTATTATTTTAGTTATTTGAATAAAAAAATTTAGGTAGTTGGACACATTTTTTTTTTTGCAAATGCAATGTATGAACTTAATTCATGTAATTTAAAAAAAAATCTTTGGTAAATTCTAATCCAAAAAATTGAAACATTGTTAGCAATTGCAGATTGTAAGATTTTAAAATATTGAAGAAGCAATTTCTGCTGGTTGAAATATATGCACATTTTCTGACAAATAATCATGCAATTTCATCTCGAGAATTTCATGTAGCATAGCTATTTTAGTCTCAGATTAAAAATAAAAATAATCTTTCAAGATGAATTATGATTAAGATAGCAATATGGAAAGTCAGGGATGTTATTACCTTTATAATATTATTGTACCATTCTCAGAACCATTAATAAGAAAAGGGATATATTTTAAAATACTGAAGGGAAAACAGGACTAGTGTCAAGCTATCCAGCAATTCTCATCCTGCAATTCTCTTTATGAAAAGCTATCCTGCAATTCGTCATCCTGCAATTGCGTTTGGAAAACTACTTGAGCGACAATTTTGTTTTTCTTTAAAATCATAGTTATTGACATTATTTGTTCGAAAACAAGATTTATATAGAAAATCAAAGATTTTTATATCCCATTAACAAAATTCTAACTATAGTTTGTAGATTTCTAACTCATATTTAAGATTTTGTAATTAACATTTACAATAAAAAAATCATGACGATGATTCAAATAAAGTATTATTTATTAAGTCCAGGAAGTGATTCGTATTAACGCATGTTTAACCCACATTTGCGATTTTCAAAACTCATATCAACGACTAAAAATATAGAATTTTGATGTAAAATAAATTTGTTCATGGTATATCGACAATACAACTTCATAACTCACATTTCCAACCCATTGCCTTGGCTGTTCTGTATGGCTAGGAATTATAGACTTTGCTCTAATAAATAGCTATTGGATAGTACTACAACGAGAGGGCAAAGAATTTCTCGGTAGGCATTTCTAAAAGTCGAAAATTTCGTCCAAAACATGGAAATAAAGCCAAATTCGATAAAATACGCATTGGGGGCACCCACTTTCCGACCCATTGTCTCGGTAGTTCTTTATGGCTAAGGTTTATAGACGCTGCCTTAATGAATAGCTATTAGATAGTACTACAACGTGAGGGGAAAGAATTTCTTGGGTAAGCATTCTTAAAGGCCGAAAATTTCGTCCGTAACACGGAAAAATGGTCAAATTTGATAAATACGCATTGGGGTCACCCACTTGTTCAAACCCATTGCCTCGGCTGTTCTTTGTGACTAGGGTTTATAGACGCTGCCTTAATAAATAGCTATTGGATAGTACTACAACGTGAGGGTAAAGAAATTCTGGGGTAAGCATTCCTAAAGGTCGAAAATTTCGTCCGAAACATAGAAATAAAGCCAATTTCGATAAAATACGCATTGAGGGCACCCACTTTCCGACCCATTGTCTCGGTAGTTCTTTATGGCTAGGGTTTATAGACGCTGCCTTAATGAATAGCTATTAGATAGTACTACAACTTGAAGGTAAAAAATTTCTGGGATAAGCATTCTTAAAGGCCGAAAATTTCGTCCGTAACACGGAAAAATGGTCAAATTTGATAAATACGCATTTGGGTCACCCACTTGTTCAAACCCACTGCCTCGGCTCTTGATGGCTAGGGTTTATAGAAGCTACCTTAATAAATAGCTATGAGATAGTACTACAACGTGAGGGGAAAGAATTTCTGGGGTAAGCATTTCTAAAGGTCGAAAATTTCGTCCGAAACATAGAAATAAAGCCAAATTCGATAAAATACGCATTGGGGACACCCACTTTCCGACACATTGTCTTGGTAGTTCTTTATGGCTAGCGTTTATAGACGCTGCATTAATGAATAGCTATTAGATAGTTCTACAACGTGAGGGTAAAGAAATTCTGGGGCAAGTATTCTGAAAGGCCGAACATTTCGTCCGAAACATGGAAATACTTAAAGCCAAATTCGATAAAATACGCATTAAGGGCACCGACTTTTCGACCCATTGTCTCGGTAGTTCTTTATGGCTAGGGTTTATAGACGTTGCCTTAATGAATAGCTATTAGATAGTACTACAACGTGCAGGTAAAGAATTTCTGGGGTAAGCATTCTTAAAGGCCGAAAATTTCGTCCGTAACACGGAAAAATGGTCAAATTTGATAAATACGCATTTGGGTCACCCACTTGTTCAAACCCATTGCCTCGGCTGTTCTTGATGGCTAGGGTTTATAGACGCTACCTTAATAAATAGCTATGAGATAGTACTACAACGTGAGGGTAAAGAATTTCTGGGGTAAGCATTCCTAAAGGTCGAAAATTTCGTCCGAAACATAGAAATAAAGCCAAATTCGATAAAATACGCATTGGGGGCACTTTCCGACCCACTGTCTCAGTAGTTCCTTATGGCTAGGCATTATAGACGCTGCCCTGAGGAATAGCTATTGGATAGGACTACAACGTGAGGCTAAAGAATTTCTGGGGTAAGCATTCTGAGGGGCCGAAAATTTCGTCCGTAACACGGAAAAAAAGTCATATTTGCTGAAATATGCACTGGGGTCACCCCCTTGTTCAAACTCGTTGCCCCGGCAGTTCTGTATGGCTAGGGATTATAGAACCTGCTCTAATGAATAGCTATTGGGTGCGACTACAACGAGGGGGTAAAGAATTTCTGGGGTAAGCATTTATTTACTAGTGGACGGAAATTGCGTCCGAAACATGGAAATCCAACCATTTGATATAATACGCATTGGGGGCACCCACTTTCCGACCCACTGTCTCAGTAGTTCCTTATGGCTAGGCATTATAGACGCTGCCCTGAGGAATAGCTATTGGATAGGACTACAACGTGAGTTTAAAGAATTTCTGGGGTAAAATTTCGTCCGTAACACGGAAAAAAAGTCATATTTGCTGAAATATGCACTGGGGTCACCCACTTGTTCAAACTCGTTGCCCCGGCAGTTCTGTATGGCTAGGGATTATAGAACCTGCTCTAATGAATAGCTATTGGGTGCGACTACAACGAGGGGAAAGAATTTCTGGGGTAAGCATTACTAGTGGACGGAAATTGCGTCCGAAACATGGAAATCCAACCAAATTTGATATAATACGCATTGGGGGCACCCACATTCCGACCCACTGTCTCAGTAGTTCCTTATGGCTAGGCATTATAGACACTGCCTTAATGAATAGCTATTGGATAGGACTACAACGTGAGGCTAAAGAATTTCTGGGGTAAGGATTCTGAGGGGCCGAAAATTTCGTCCGTAACACGGAAAAAAAGTCATATTTGCTGAAATATGCACTGGGGTCACCGACTTCAAACTCGTTGCCCCGACAGTTCTGTATGGCTAGGGATTATAGAACCTGCTCTAATGAATAGCTATTGGGTGCGACTACAACTCGTTGTAGTACTATTCAATAGCTATTTATTAGAGCAGAGTCTATAATTCCTAGCCATACAGAACTGCCGAGGCAATGGGTTTGAACAAGTGGGTGACCCCAATGCGTATTTATCAAATTTGACCATTTTTACGTGTTACGGATGAATTTTTCGGCCTTTAAGCATGCTTACCCCAGAAATTCTTTGTCCTCACGTTGTAGTACTATCTAATAGCTATTCATTAAGGCAACGTCTATAAACCCTAGCCATAAGGAACTACCGAGACAATGGGTCGGAAAGTGGGTGCCCTCAATGCGTATTTGATCGAATTTGGCTATATTTCCATGTTTCGGACGACATTTTCGACCTTTAGGAATGCTTACCCCAGAATCTTTGTCTTCTTATTGTAGTACTATCCAATAGCTATTCATTAGAGCAGAGTCTATAATTCCTAGCCATACAGAACAGCCGAGGCAATGGGTTTGAACAAGTGGGTGACCCCAATGCGTATTTATCAAATTTGACAATTTTTCCGTGTTACGGACGAATTTTTCGGTCTTTAAGCATGCTTACCCCAGAAATTCTTTGTCCTCACGTTGTAGTACTATCTAATAGCTATTTATTTAGGCAGGTCTATAAACCTTAGCCATAAAGAACTACCGAGACAATGGGTCGGAAAGTGGGCGCCCTCAATGCGCATTTTATCGAATTTTGCTTTATTTCCATGTTTCGGACGAAATTTTCGACCTTTAGGAATGCTTACCCCAGAAATTCTTTGTCTTCTCATTGTAGTACTATCCAATAGCTATTTATTAGAGCAGAGTCTATAATTCCTAGCCATACAGAACAGCCGAGGCAATGGGTTTGAACAAGTGGGTGACCCCAATGCGTATTTATCAAATTTGACCATTTTTACGTGTTACGGACGACATTTTCGGCCTTTAAGAATGCTTACCCCAGAAATTCTTTACCCTCACGTTGTAGTACTATCTCATAGCTATTCATTAAGGCAGCGTCTATAAACCCTAGCCATAAAGAACTACCAAGACAATGGGTCGGAAAGTGGGTGCCCTCAATGCGTATTTTATCGAATTTGGCTTTATTTCCATGTTTCGGACGAAATTTTCGACCTTTAGGAATGCTTACCCCAGAATGTCTTTGCCTCTCGTTGTAGTACTATTCAATACCTATTTATGAGAGCAGAGTCTATAATTCCTAGCCATACAGAACAGCCGAGGCAATGGGTTTGAACAAGTGGGTGACCCCAATGCGTATTTATCAAATTTGACCATTTTTCCGTGTTACGGATGAATTTTTCGGCCTTTAAGCATGCTTACCCCAGAAATTCTTTGTCCTCACGTTGTAGTACTATCTAATAGCTATTCATTAAGGCAGCGTCTATAAACCCTAGCCATAAAGAACTACCGAGACAATGGGTCGGAAAGTGGGTGCCCTCAATGTGTATTTGATCGAATTTGGCTATATTTCCATGTTTCGGACGACATTTTCGACCTTTAGGAATGCTTACCCAAGAATTTTTGTCTTCTCATTGTAGTACTATCCAATAGCTATTTATTAGAGTAGAGTCTATAATTCCTAGCCATAACGAACAGCCGAGGCAATGGGTTTGAACAAGTGGGTGAGGTGACCCCAATGCGTATTTATCAAATTTGACCATTTTTCCGTGTTACGGACGAATTTTTCGGTCTTTAAGCATGCTTACCCCAGAAATACTTTGTCCTCACGTTGTAGTACTATCTAATAGCTATTCATTTAGGCAGCGTCTATAAACCCTAGCCATAAAGAACTACCGAGACAATGGGTCGGAAAGTGGGTGCTCTCAATGCTTATTTGATCGAATTTGGATTTTTTTCCATGTTTCGGACGAAATTTTCGACCTTTAGGAATGCTTACCCCAGAATTTTTTTGCCTTCTCGTTGTAGTACTATCCAATAGCTATTTATTAGAGCAGAGTCTATAATTCCTAGCCATACAGAACAGCCGAGGCAATGGGTTTGAACAAGTGGGTGACCCAAATGCGTATTTATCAAATTTGACCATTTTACCGTGTTACGGACGAAATATTCGGCCTTTAAGCATGCTTACCCCAGAAATTCTTTACCCTCACGTTGTAGTACTATCTCATAGCTATTTATTAAGGCAACGTCTATAAACCCTAGCCATAAAGAACTACCGAGACAATGGGTCGGAAAGTGGGTGCCCTCAATGCATATTTTATCGAATTTGGCTTTATTTCCATGTTTCGGACGAAATTTTCGACCTTTAGGAATGCTTACCCCAGAAATTCTATGTCCTCTCGTTGTAGTACTATCCAATAGCTATTTATTAGAGCAGAGTCTATAATTCATAGCCATACAGAACAGCCGAGGCAATGGGTTTGAACAAGTGGGTGACCCCAATGCGTATTTATAAAATTTGACCATTTTTACGTGTTACGGACGAATTTTTCGGCCTTTAAGCATGCTTACCCCAGATTTTTTTTGTCCTCACGTTGTAGTACTATCTAATAGCTATTCATTAAGGCAGCATCTATAAACCCTAGCCATAAAGAACTACCGAGACAATGTGTCGGAAAGTGGGCGCCCTCAATGCGTATTTTATTGAATTTTGCTTTATTTCCATGTTTCGGACGAAATTTTCGACCTTTAGGAATGCTTACCCCAGAAATTCTTTACCCTCACGTTGTAGTACTATCTTATAGCTATTCATTAAGGCAGCGTCTATAAACCCTAGACATAAAGAACTACCGAGACAATGGGTAGGAAAGTGGGTACCCTCAATGCGTATTTGATCGAATTTGACTTTATTTCCATGTTTCGGACGAAATTTTCGACCTTTAGGAATGCTTACCCCAGAAATTCTTTGCCTCCTCGTTTGTAGTACTATCCAATAGCTATTTATTTGAACAGAGTCTATAATTCCTAGCCATACAGAACATCCGAAGCAATGGGTTTGAACAAGTGGGTGACCCCAATGCCTATTTATCAAATTTGACCATTTTTCCGTGTTACGGACGAAATTTTTGGTATTTAAGAATGCTTACCCCAGAAATTCTTTACCCTCACGTTGTAGTATTATCTCATAGCTATTCATTAAGGCAGCGTCTATAAACCCTAGCCATAAAGAACTACCGAGACAATGGGTCGGAAAATGGGTGCCCCCAATGCGTATTTTATCGAATTAGGGCTTATTTCCATGTTTCGGACGAAATTTTCGACCTTTAGGAATGCTTATCCCAGAAATTCTTTGCCCTCTCGTTGTAGTACTATCCAATAGCTATTTATTAGAGCAGAGTCTATAATTCCTAGTCATACAGAACAGCCAAGGCAATGGTTTGGAAATGTGAGTTATGAAGTTGTATTGTCGATATACCATGAACAAATTTATTTTACATCAAAATTCTATATTTTTAGTCGTTGATAAGAGTTTTAAAAATCGCAAATGTGGGTTAAACATGCGTTAATACAAATTACTTCCTGGACTTACATAGATAATACTTTATTTGAATCGTTGTCATGATTTTTTTAATTGTAAATGTTAATTACAAAATCGTAAATATGAGTTAGATATCTACAAACTATAGTTAGAATTTTGTTAATGGGATATAAAAATCTTTGATTTTCTATATAAATCTTGTTTTCGAACAAATAAAGTCAATAACTATGATTTTAAAGAAAAACAAAATTGTCGCTCAAGTAGTTTTCCAAACGCAATTGCAGG
Source organism: Mytilus edulis (assembly GCA_019925275.1). NCBI lineage: Eukaryota > Metazoa > Mollusca > Bivalvia > Mytilida > Mytilidae > Mytilus > Mytilus edulis. The sequence continues at coordinate 60,321,309 of CM034354.1, read as the reverse complement.
ATGACGAATTGCAGGATAGCTTTTCATAAAGAGAATTGCAGGATGAGAATTGCTGGATAGCTTGACACTAGTGAAAACAGGCATATTTAATTTTGTAACATTCTGTATGGTAAATAAAAGGGAATGTAAAAAGGCAGATTGCATTTGTAACATTACTGTATCATAAACACAGATTTAGAATGTAACCTTCTGTTTGCAAACATTCAGATCGTATAATGAATTTATGAAGTATTTTTAAGATAACAAACAGGATCTGATAAACTTTTGAAGTTATTTAATATATGTCTGTTGTATATCATAAAAGTGCATGCTGTTTTATAATTGGGGGGTCTACAAGGAGAGTTTTTTGTAAGGCTTAGAGGAATCATATGCATTTATATTGTTTTATATAGATTAGACCGTTGGTTTTCCCATTTGAATTGTTTTACACTAGTAATTTTGGGGCCCTTTATAGCTTGTTGTTCGGTGTGAGCCAAGGCTCCGGGTTGAAGGCCGTACATTGACCTATAACTATGGTTTACTTTTTAAAAATTGTTATTTGGATGGAGAGTTGTCTCATTGGCACTCACACCACATCTTCCTATATCTATACACCATGCAGATGGGCGCTTAGTCAACAAAAGATTCACCACTGACGCTATTTTAACACTTTGCCTGAAGTTTATCTTTTGTGGGGCTGTTCCATAATTCCATTCTTGGGATTATGATTTTAAAAAAACATATGGAGATGCAACATATAAAATGTTTATTCTCTACCCTTTTTACTTTTTATAAATAATGGTTGATATTGTCATATACGGTCTGCTAATTTTTCAGGGAAGGGTGAAAGGATTGTATCAGCTTGCAGTTTACTTCTATCCACATTTTATCAGTTACCTTGGAAGTTGGGGAGGGGGTATTTTGTAAACTTAATAAATGAAATTATCTGACTTGGTGGAAGTGGACAAATTCATTACATGTACCAATATTATAATAATTATCTATCCAACTCATCTGTTTTACTCAATTTCCAAACATGTAAATTGTCTTGCATTTAATTGTACAGTATAAATTAGAAATAAATTACTGGTCTTTAAAAGCAATTTAGAAATTGGATTCGAGAATTAAGCTACAATTTAATCAATATTGAATGAAATCAGTGTTACAATCTGGTCAAAGCTGGTCATTTATCTGTTGTTAAACTGACCCTTAGGCCTCAGTTCAGGATAAACCATTAATTGATATCTTCATTAGAAATTTCACCATTGAAATTGGAAAAATCTTTATCATAATTTATTTACATGTAATTTTGAGAAGATATGTTAGTCTATGTCAAAATATCTGGCAATTTATATAATTTATCAGTTCTGGCTTATCGTAAAAGTGCATGTGCACTTGCCTGCAATTGTCTGTGATAAGATAAATGTATATTTCTATAATTAATTTGACAGAGTCGTTATTAAACTTCAAAGTTGCCCTGTGTAGTCATATGTACTCTCTAGATGAAATATGAAAAGAAAATATTTCATATTTGTAATTAAAGCTTTTTTGTTGCTTAACGAAATTGGCTTATACTAGATATATCCTAGATCTGTCCTGGTAAATTAAACATGAATTTATGATATGTCCTAATTAGTTTTTGCTCTGGAACAAGCATATCAGAATATATTGAGAGTTGGGTAAATCCAGAGTTATTTAACTTCTTTAAGTGTAACTTAAGGTGGTCAAATATTATATAACTGGACCTAAATTTTCCAATTGCAAATCAAGATATGATCTATGGTCAGCAAACTGTTTTTAAATAAAAAGTAAAAAACTTAAGTTAAAATATAAGTCATTTCACAAAAATATATTGAAATATATGTGATTTCATAAATATATTGAAAGAAGTAATTTCATTTAAGTATTGAAATAAGTAATTTCATTTAAGTATTGAAATAAGTCACTTCAACAATATATTAAAATAAGTCATTTCACGAGTCACAAGAAAAACATGTTCTCTTCGTGAGCCTCAAGAAATAGCAGCACCCCATTAAGATTGTTCAAGGCCAGGATATAATGACAAGTTTGGCACTCAAGGTCATTAAAACTACTAAATCTGCATGTGTACATCCTCATAAAGGGGTAACACTGATGTTTGGTGATAAAGATAGAAAAGGGGGGGTTATAGAAAATTATGGTTTTGAATGTGGACATTATTTTTCCGTACATTATTCCCCCCCCCCCCCCCCCCCCTCCCCCTATAAATGCTTAATCAGAAGAAAAAAAAGATAAATATATTTTATTGTTTCATATGCTACAGCCGTTTAAAGCCTCTGTTTTTTCTCACTGTTGAAGGTCATACCATTGCCTATAATTGCTTACATCAACTTTATTTGAACTTTGGTAGATAATTTTTCTCATTGGCAATCATATACTTGATAGATATATATAAAACTTGATATAGTGACTATTAGTGTTTATATAATATTACTGATTACAGAACATTTCGGTTAAAGTGGTATATGATTACAAATTGAGTTAAATTTCTGTTTGAGAAGAAATAAAAGCCAAATAATGATTAAACCAGAAAGTTTTTGTTTTGATTTCTATTACAGCTAATTTCATGCCACTTAATTACATCATCATTTGTAGGGCTACATGAAGGGAAATTTTAAAAATTATTTAATTAAAATACTGTTAAATTTATTCAAGCTTGAAATTGGTCCTTTTTATATATTATGCTTTTGAAAAAAACAGAAAACTATGATTTTTATAATAAATAGGACAGGAAAATATTAATTCAGTAATTGAAATTTGAATATTTATTCCTTCATAGAAGCATAGATCATTGAGAAATAGAAGTCTATTTTTACAGACATGAAGCTACGCAAGGTTACAATGGTTCATCTATAACACCACAGAATTAATGTAATTGTATAAAACCTCCGATAGCATCTTTGATTAAGCAGACTTGTAGTGTTCGTACAACAGAAACTATTTGTTATATAAATAACATTTTAAACTCTCTGGTTTTTGGATTGGCATATATACTATGGAGTATAGATTTTGCTCATAATATTGACGGCTGTAACCGTGACCTATTATTAAACTAAAATCTGCTTCATTTGAACTCTGTTGGTTTGTTGCTTATTTGCTCTAACACAACAGCTTCTTAATTTTATAGTATTTGCTAAATGCTTTTTCCAAATCAAGAAAAGCAAAGATTTTCTGTCATTTTATGCATGGACATATTAAGTATAAATATACAATATTTGTCAGCAGCTAGACTTTAAGTGGTACCTAACACTACAGGGAGATAACTCTGTAAAATCAGCTAAACATTTTATTACGTTGTGTGTTTAGGGAATATTAAGCTTCTCAATGATCAAATAAGTGTTTGTCAAACTGCTATATAACATGTATTTTTCTGATAAAACGTTGGTTCAAATTTTTTGAAATTTTCGTATATTTTGTAAAAGGGGTCAAAGTAAATACATGTACTTGTCAAATTTTAAGAAATTAAACGAGCCAATTAATTTAGTTAAAGTGTTGGGTACCACCTTAATAATGGTGAGCATCTTTCATAGAAGTGGAAGCCTGTCTGTCGTTTACACCATATATAAAGTTGACTCTGAAATGTCTATTTGATGACCTTGTGTGTTGTTAGGTTGCGGTCTCTATGAAAAAATGACAAAGGTAACAGGGAATGTGTCAAGAGACAACAACTTAACCAAAGAGCAAAAATAGCTGAAGAGTCTCCAACGCAGCAAGACAATCCAACACCAGTGGTGGGCCTCAGCTGGACCCTTAACAAAATGTGAACTAGTTCAATGAATATGGAGTCACACTAAACTCCATAACATATACATGAACTAAATGTTTACACTGCTTCCCTTCTGCTGATCATGTCATATAAAAAAGAAGATATGGTATGATTGCCAATGAGACAACCCTCCATAAAAGACCAAAATGACACAGAAATTAACAACTATAGGTCACCGTACAACCTTCAACAATGAGCAAAGCCCATACCGCATAGTCAGCAATAAAAGGCCCGAATGACAATGTAAAACAACTCAAGGATATTTAATTCAGTTATAATGATGCAAAGACTGAGAGTTTAAGTAGGATTACATGATATGCCCATATGTAATGGAAAGTCCAAATGAGAGGGAGTAAATGATCAAGTTAATTGATCAAAACAACTTAAATGTATTCTGATGAGTTTCCTAGTTTTTATCTGTGCTTTTACAATATTAATAGAAATGATTAATATAAATGAATGTTTTCCAAATGTAAATACTTCAATTTTGTCTCTTTTTTTTCATTTAAAAGGAACCTGAATACAGACTTCAAGAGACTATTTATAGTCATAATGTTAAATGTACATTTGGATAGGAATAATTTATGAGGTCACGAAGACAACAGTTTAGCAGATTTATCTTAGTTAGTTTTCTCATTTGAATTGTTTTGCATTGTCATTTTGAGGCCTTTTAAAGCTGACTGTGCGGTGTGAGCTTAGCTCATTTTTTAAGACTGTATGTTGACCTGTAGTTGTAAATTTCTGTGTTATTTTGAGCTCTTGTGGTGAGTTGTTTCATAGGCAATCATATCACATCTCCTTTTTTATATTTATACTTTCTTGAAATAAAGTATTTTCATTCAAAATCAAGACATTCGCTTACAGCAATTTGATAATAAAATTGAGAATGGAAATGGGGAATGTGCCAAAGAGACAACAACCCGACCATAGAAAAAAACAACAGCAGAAGGTCACCAACAGGTCTTCAATGTAGCGAGAAATTCCCGCACCCGGAGGCGTCCTTCAACTGGCCCCTAAACAAATATATACTAGTTCAGTGATAATGAAACGCCATACTAATTTCCAAATTGTACACAAGAAACTAAAATTAAAATAATACAAGACTAACAAAGGCCAGAGGCTCCTGACTTGGGAAGAATATAGATGTAGCTGTAATTGTCCATTGGACTTTCAGCTACCCATTGACATTTGTACTAAAACCTTTTAACATCTACTAGTCAAATATTTTTAGCAATAAATGTTTTATAATGGTCGATTACAACTTTGTATCATTCCAATATGAGATGCTTTTAACGACTTGAAACAAAGAAATGTTTTTGTTCAATTGTTTTAGATAAAACTTTGTTTCCATGACAATGGGTCTGTTTTTACTGAACAAAAATAGTTACGGAATAAGAGATAACCTTTTGAGTTTCCTTGTATGATGTTGATGAAGATAGAAGAATTCTGTCTGCTTATTGATTAGACTCAAAAATAGCGCTGATAAATTTGTTCTATGTACTTTTCTTTTGAAAAGTAGGGTACTAATAGAATGTGAGTCTCATTTGATGTGAAATTTTTGGAAAGAAGAGAAACTGGGCCTATAAAGTACCTAAAATTGAAAAAGAAGAATCGGTGTGTTAATAACACGTGACCTTAAGAAGAAAGAATGATAAAAATACAAAAACATCAAATGAAAACTTATTGTCATGAAAACAGCAGAAAACCCCACCAAAACCAGCGATGAATTAAATTCTCTGAAAAGGTCATCCATTCCTTTTCCCGAGGTCATGGTTAACTCTGGACACTGGCCACCACAATATAGCCAAAGTGTTGAAAGTGGTGTTAAACATCCAAAATCAATCTGTCATGAATCAGTTCCTTTTAAACACTGTCTCTGCAATTTTTCGTTAACACTGTCTCTGCAAATTTTCATTGACTGATTTTTCCCAATTGATAAACCAAGGTAGCAGATTATTTAAATCAATTAAAAGTCTTTTTAATTCATCTTGTAGTAATGTTACAGGCTACCATAACCCATTTTCTTTGGTTCCTTCATCTGTAGTTTGACATCTGTTTTAATTTCATTGGGAGACGATTTTAACAAAATCTGGAACTTATTATGTCCCTGAAAAAATACATTGGTATAAAAAATCGATACTTTTATTAAATCATTTAACCTTTGATTGATCATGTCAATTCATTTAAGATTTACCAATAAAACACGATAAAATAATTATCGCCAATTAATATCATATTTTGTAATTGGCGGAAGATAAAAAATGATTGTCAAAATGTTTTTTCTGCTGTAGTGATCTGATAGATTGTCTTGTATTACGAGCGGTGTATTAATTGATAAAAAATCCAATATATCGGTCGTTGATGAATTATTTCCTGTCGAGCAATGTTTGTAGGTGTTTTCTCCGGAGACGTACCATATGGATTAAAGGAAAGAGTTTTGTTATCAATTTTTTAAAAGAAAAATCTTTTTGTATTACTCAATCAAATGACATATTTTGATTATCTTTTTTTAAGAGAGAGAAAATAGTTTTAGTATTACTCAATGGAATGACAATGTTTTGATTATCGATTTTGAGGGGGGAAACTTTGTGGTATTAATCAGAAAGATGTATTGTTCTAATTTGTACTTGAAGGTTGAGCCTGAGTAATGGTGACAGCTAATTTAAACTCTCCTTGGTGTTTGTTTCTTCATTTGAACTTAAGGTGGTTGTCAAATAAAGTCTTTGTTTCATGTGGATCGCAGCTCATTAGATTATTTTTTTTTAGAAATATCACCATGTCAGAATCATTCAGTATAACTTATGATTGTGTTAATCTTAAAATTTTTTGTTAAACAGTATTTTTTCCAAGTTTTTAACGTATTTGTGACATTAAATATAAATAAATGTAAATATAAATGAGACAGCCACCCAACGATTAAGTTATGTAAAAATTAAAAAAAAGACTTATTGTTGTAACCTGCAGACTTGTTTGGGTACATATGAGTTTTCTGGTTGCCTGCCAGCCCTGATTTGATCAGGATTTATTTTTTTGTCTTTTACAATGATTTTGTTGTGCAATTAATTGCAGAACCTATCATTTATGGGCATATCTAGAAACCTCACAAGTTGTAACTTAATCGTTCAAGAGAAATTACTGAAAATTAAATGTAACAATAACCCAAGTCTTTTTCTCGGCACTGGACAACAAATTACTTTGAGTGCAGTTAGTTAGGTACAATTAATTACTTAACAGTCTAAATATTTATATATCCTACAATGTATACAGGCAAATCTACATCTCCCTGTGAAAGATATTTACCCCTTCTTTGCTTAACAATACAGACTTTAGTATGAATATGTAATAATCCAGACCAATTTATCTAATTATTTCAGACATGTTTTGTTGAAAGACAAAAAAAATGTGAAAAAGACTCCGACACTGTTTTCGTCAATATAATGGGAATATACCTAATGACTGACATGCATGAGTCTTTATAAATTTATAAACCAAGTCTGGATTAACAAATGCATTTATTTTGATCAGCAATCAGTTTCCTGTGGGACGAAATAATTGCCATTTTTATACATTTTCACAGAAACATCGATACAAAATGTTGGGAGTTCGACTACGAAGTTTATTTGATTTTTCTTGTTACGAGGAAATATGCATATACATTTACGTTAGGGAAAATTGAGGGAAAATAAACATGAGAATTAATAAAGACGGAAGACAATACACTGAGAGGTGTTTTGCTTCAATTATCGTAATTTGATTTATAATGCAATTTTTTTTGTAATTGTGCCGCATCAACTTTATATGTTGTGAAAAGATTATATTACTCTGTAAATGCATTTGAATCGTGTAGTCGTGATTAATTCTATTCAATGCTGATTCATTTGAATGTTTTTATTGCTCGCCTGTGTTCATTCTATATAGTTGTAGATTACAGAAAAAGAGAAATTAATTTTCAAGTCTCTTAGGCAATGTTGAAATTCCATTTGTATGTGAATATTGTTCCACTGTAGACAGTGATGGGATCAAATTAAACCAAGAATGCCTTTGAAATTAATTTTACCACACATGAACATTGAAATGTTGTTGTATGATTGTGCCAATGCGATCGTGGATAAAAAACGATATACAGCAAAATACATAAAATTATCTCAGTTTTTAACACTTAAATCTGAACATTTATAGATGGACGATTTTAAAATATCTTTTTAAAGTTACTTTGCAGAACTTGTAAATTACTTTTTAATAAAACATTAAAAATAAAAGTTGACATAAAATTTCCTTTGAAGTTTTTTTTATCCCCCATTCATAGTCAGCATTAACCTTTGATAAGCTGGTCCACAAATTGTCAAAAAACCACACCCTAAACATTGCTGTGTTTTGAAGTTTTGGTTGAATGCATTGGGAACCATTTTGACAAGTGTCACAGTTATATATTCATATTTATGTATAAGGTGACTTTGACATGCTAGCATAATATTTGCATTTGTATTAGGGAAAAATTAATGTATTGATCGTGATTACTTTGATTCATCATAGATAAGGAAATACTATTGAAATATATGATAACCATGATTGTTCATCAATTGCTTCTCTTTTGAATTGGTTTGCATTGTCATTTCGGGGCCTTTTATAGCTGACTATGTGGTATGGGTTTTGCTCATTGTTGAAGGCTGTACAGTGACCTATAGTTGTTAATTTCTGTGTCATTTTAGCCTCTTGTGGAGAGTTGTCTCATAATGGCAATCAAACCACATTTTCTTTTTTATATATTAGATTTTGATTGCTACCATTAATCATGATTACCCTTTTTGATCATTTGTAAAGGTTTTATAATCTGGTCCTTTTTCGTAATTGGCCATGATTTTGTCAGTTTTTTTTCGATTAACGTCAGTTTGAATATCCGTTGCATATCTACCACCTCTCTAAAGCTAAAGAAGAATGCCCTTTTTAAAAAAAAATTCTTGATCTTGATTTAAAGACCTTAAGGGAGTGTGAATGAAGCTCTAATTAGAAAAAAAGCCCATATAAATTAATTTTATTAGAACCTATACCTCAGCCTCAATTACATTATAAGTAAATCAATTTTATAAGTGTAAAATGTATGATAAAATCGCAGGTTTATATTGCAAGGCTTCCATGTCTGTCACAACTTACAATTACACTTGCCAATAAACACTACCGCCATGTTGTGAAATTAAAGCGAAAATGGAAAACATAAGAGAATTTTGTAAATAAGTAATGATGCCAGTGTGCGCTGATAGAATGTTAATTTCCGTGGCATAAATTATTCATAGCTCCTACCTGATTAATGGGCAATAACTGGTGATTTAATTAGCAGTTTTTGAAACAAAATGATGGCTGTAATTCCAAGAAAACAACAATTCTTGTTTTGAGAGTCTCTTGGGTCCGATTGTCATTAAACATGGCCATAGGGTTTTTGTATTAGGTTGTAAAATTGTATTAAAGATGGGTACTGGTTTCAATCTAGTTTACTGAGCTTGTTATTGAATTACCAGAGTAATAAAAGCTTTATTATTACAATGTATCGATGTTTGTGTTTTAGTCGAATCATTTGAAGGAGTCCTAAAAATCGTGGAATTACAGTACTTTGGATTTATTATTTGTTGAATATAATTTTTATGGATTTCAGGTTAATTTTTTTTTAATAAGCTATAGCTAGGTGAACCACAAAATTAGATCGGAATTTTGTATAGCTTGGGCCATAAAAAAGAATAGGTTTGTTTGCCTAAACCGGCCTACCTACCCAGTAAAAAGCTGCCTACTAAAAATCTTTTACTTGTCCTGATTTGAAGAGTTTTTTTTTTAATCAGATAGGCATGAAGACTAATAAACACCCGATACTTCAATTCCTTTTAAAAAAAAAAAAAAATGCCTACCTACTACCCACTGTCTCAACCTTTGGTATGGTTTGGGCAACCAAAATATTTTTAATTGTGGCCTTATATGCAGAATTTAGCAAAACCATGAAATCAAATAGTCAGAAAAAGTCTAAGTCTAACTCAATTATTGTGAACCCTGTCCTGCCTTGTAGCAAATTCCCCAATAATAAAAACATCACCAAAAAAAAAAATCATTCTGAGATAACTAGATAGAATGTCTTTGATCTAACATGACCATAAAATAATTTAATTACTTTAAAGTCTTACACACTGATAAAAGTTTTCTTGTTGCCGAGCAATTGTTTCTTATTTCTGTGGGTATCCTATGATCTCTGAGCCAGATCAGAATCATTTTCTGATTAATAGAAGAAGGCAACCCACGACAGTACGACATAAAACGTGTATATCATGGAATACAAAGTTAACGAGACGTTGTCATGTGATGTTCCAAGTTTCTCCTCGGGAAATCAATACTCCTAATTGCTACTCTGTTAAATAATTTACTTTGTTTGATTATAGCGAAACAGTAAATAGTTCTAGTAAGGGATCTTTTGGTGTTAGGGAAGTGAATTATTCAAGAATTTACGACTTTGGCGTGTAGGGATTGTCACTAACGGTATGATCTTCACAGGAAAGCGATCGGATAAGATATTGCTTATATTGTAAAAGGGGTTAATTACGACTGAGGCTTCCATCAAAGAATAGGCATTTTATATTATATTTTATGGTTGATGATATGACGAAATATTACCCAGTCGATAACGAATTTGTTGGTGATATTACCCTTGGTATTTTTCTGTAGGTATATTAGTACAGAACGGTTATGGATATGTTGCCTCATATCCCGTAAATAATAAAAGTTTTATGATAATGCAAAATCTGCCATTAATGCTGTCATGAATTTTCTAAGATCTATCAAAGTTATTGTTATCACTGCAATGAAGATAAGATCATACAAAGATGGAACCAAGAAACACTTACTTTTTGCTTGTTAAAATTAATTATTAAAAGCAAAAAAAAGGTAGTGACATGCAAATTGAGTAAATTTCAAAGCCAATGTATTTTAATGTACTTTTTTGAAATTTCACAATCTGATTGGTCCAACATAGTCATGTGACTAAAAACAGTTATTCATAACTCAATGAAGCACAAAATGTTTGACAAGAAAAGGAGTCCTTTTAATGTTTTTAAAAAAAATTATGTGTAGGTTTGTCTTCATTTTCCATTAGTGTATATAATACTTATAATATATAAGTTGTAAATAATAAAAACATCTTTCTCAGGTTTTTAATAAAGTTAGAGTTCGTTGACTTTCCCCATCAGCTTTGATTAAACATTATAAATTAAGAAACCTAAGAAATTCTAATGTTTACAAATATGATTTAATGGTAGTGGGATAATTTTCTCGATACATATATTTATTTAGTAATAAATAAATTGGCTCTGATATCAAAGAATATTTTTATTTATGTCAGATCATTTAGTTTCACCATAAGTTAATGGTCCATATCACGATAACATGATACAATCATGTTATTTGACTTAATATGAAGTGGGCTGTGAATAATAATGTTTGCCGATGTTTCAGTATAATTTTAAATGGTAGATGGAAATTTTATAAATATACAGTCATTTGTTTTCCCTTTGAACGGCTTTTACCCTAGTCATGGGTACTTTGACCTATAATTATTTACTTTTACAAAATGTGACTTGGATGGAGAATTGTCTCATTAGGACTCCTACCAGTGTCATCTTCTTATATCTATATACATTAGCTAAAAGTTAGAGAAAAAACAGTCCACCCATTTTTAAAGGGAGGAGTTCCAACCCAGTTTAAAGGGGGTTCTAACCAAATGTCCTCATTCAAAAGCGTTCACCTCCTTGATCCACCACTGAAAAGAAGACAAAACAGACCTCTAAATTTTCATTTTTATACAACAAAAAAAAAACACATTGACAGAGCTATATTAAAATGTCAGAAATTCAAAAAGGTTCCATTATATTTTACAGATCTTAAAATTCACTTCACAAAATACTGTACATTGGCAGAGCATGATGTTAAAAAAGTTCATTGTACTAGACATTCAAAAAAATAGAAAAAGGTTCCATTAAATGTCATGGTTTGTAAATAGATATTGCATTTTGTGGTTTGTCATGTGGTATTTGGATAGACCTGTAAATAGGGACAAGTATTGTCATAATTAGTGAATTATGACAGATTGGCAGGACATATATTGACAGCTGGCTGTTTTATTACATAATAATATTTACCAAGTATGTAAATATTGTGACTTTAATAGAGATATAATTAGACCTATGACTTACTCATTCTATGTAAATGGAATATTCTGAACATACTGGTTTGAAATATTTGCTGCTGGACATTGAAAAAACAACAAAATTAAAAACATTTGATTGAATATTATGTATAGATAGAGATTTTTTATAATGTATTTATATGCAAGAAATTTCATTATTTGTTTTGCATGAAATATTTTCAACTGGACATTATAAACAACCAACTTGTCCCCAACAAAGAATTAAATGGTTTTTTTTTAAGAAAGTTTTTTCAAGAATGTAAATATATGCGAGAAATTGAATTTTTTATACCAGCACAGATTCAAAATAGTATATAAAAAGGATAAAAAAAAGACTAGAATAATTTATCTTTTGATACACATTGAGTTCATTTAATTAGCTTTTGTTCTTGAAATGGATTGTTTCACAACGCCTTCATAGACGGATAGACAGTAATGCATAGATGCTTATTAATGTAAATGAGACTTTAAAAAAGGAAGAACGTGTTTACTATATTGAAATTGCAAATCACTGACATTGTAAATGAGAATTCTGAACACACATTAAGTTTCTTTATACACTGGGTAGTCTAGACTAGTTTCCTAATCATTTATAAAAATGGAATGTAAGAATTAATATTTCTAGCCAAAGTGCTTTTTAGTTTTGTGGTGTATGATTTCAAAAAAAGTAATAAAATTATTTGAATTACCTCCCTTGGAATGAGATAGTTCAAATACTAATTGATTATTTATTGACTAGGAGATGGAAGTCGATTTTATGATAAAATTTATAATAAATAAAGAGATTATTTGTTTAAAAGACAAATATTATTCCACGATTACAAGGTATCTCTCGCTAAAGCTTTCAAAACTGTTGTAAAAAACGTGATACGATTGTTAAACGACCTATAAAGCTGTCACTTCTAAGATCACATTGATGAAGTAATTCTGGGAGATAAATTATTCTTTATGAATCAATTCTCGGTAATAAAAGATTAAATTGCTTTGTGTATATGTTATTATATACGCATGATCACAGATGTCTTGTTGCTGTAATGATCTGACCAGAGTTAAAAAATCGCTGATTGATTTATTTGAAGTTTTTTTTATGATTAAATGGAATAGATCTGTCCCTCGTAGAATTCATTGTTTGGTTTTGTTTTTTGTTTAGTGTGAGCTTTTTGTTTTTATGTGAAGCAAATTAATAAGATTGACACAAAACACACGCAAACACCTGAAAAAATCTTATTGATTAATGGATGAGACAAATTCAATGATGTTTTGGTATAAAAAGTCATCATTGAATCTGCATTAAGAAAAATACAACTAGAAGTCTATTGATGTAATTTTCCGAATCGTTGAATTGATTATTATTGCATTGTGTAATGCTAGTTTGTACTAAGATCCAGTGCATGTTATCAAGTCTTAAAACATTTACTTCAAAATTATAAGTATCGATTAGAGCAAACTTAAGTAATAGCAGTCAGTCGATCAACTTTATTGGTAAGATATATAGTGTGCGACAGATAGTAGCTAAATCTATATAAAATATCATATAACCGAGTGACAGGTTAATATAGTTAATAATGCCTGCTATGATAGGTCAATGCAGTTCTAAATTGTACTGGAAATTTAAGATTAGCGGTTCACCAATATAAACATTAAATCCATGAAAATTGGTCTTCTTCAGACATGGATCCAGGATTTGATGAGGAGGATTCTCCTTTAAATTAGGAATTTGAAGGCCTTTAATTTTGTCGCACTATTTTGGCTGTTACCTTTAATACATTTAGGTGGGTAGGGGACTCGGGGCACCTAGCCCTCCAATACGAATGAATAATGAAGCCTTTGAATTCAAAACTATTTCATCTATTACTTTACGTCTTTTAATGGTAGATGATATGAACAAGGGTTAAATTATTAAAATAATATTTCTAAATGGTTTTCAACCTTGGATCATTTTCTACAGTTGAATAGAATAGATAAAACAGTATAAAAAAAACATCTCTAGCCATTCTCCAGGGAATTTAGAAGGAAAGAATTGATGAAACAAAATTCGACATTTTCATTAAAAGAATTCAGAAAATTACAATGTTGCTTTTATCCCAATGGACTCGAGGAATCTAATGATCTAACATGTGCAGACGAGTGCATTAATGATAAATAAGAGTAATTATATATCGATCATGGACTCTTAACGATGTCGTCGTCTGAAAAAAGTATTTCCCAATATTATTTAATACTCGTAAGTTTATGAAATTGTTTGTTGTATAACCATGTAAAGATGTATTAAATCACGCATGATGAGAGATGACGATGGCTATTTAAAATTTAATATCGTTATATTTTATGTTTAAAATGAAAAAGTTTATATCTTTTCAAGTATATAAAAGGCTTTTAGGTTTATTGAACCTCAAAAGTAGACCTCAGATTTTAATGAGTTGTGAAGTGGAAAGATTGGTGTAGTACATGTAGTAGGCTCAGGTATTTACCTGCAGAATTTTGAATCTTAGATGCTCATTTATAGAACCCTTTTATGGAGATAGGTGTTAAAATTGGGTTTAAAGAATTGAAGATAATTTGTACAAATTGCAAAACAAATGTGTAAAAATAAACTAGTAAAAAGAAAGGAATATAGGGAAATTTTATTATGAATAGAAAAAATGGATAAAAGATATAAAATATTACAGAATTGAAGAGGACCATCCCCCCCCCCCCCATCTCAAGCCCCTTCCTTTGAAACCCCCAATTTCCATACCTCTCTGAACTCCTTCATGTCACTTGAAGTCTTTTAAATAAATGTCAGTGGACAACAATGATATACACACCCTTATGCACCAAACAGCAAATTTAATAAAGCTTTTCTCCAATGCATAGAATATTAATGTGATTCCTGTGCAACAGACAGGAAATTCAATAGAATTACTGGCCGGCTTTCATATTTGATAAAATTCGGTTAAAAATATTGAAACAGTTATAATCTTTCTGGATGTTTATGAGTAAGCTGTCAATTGAGAAATAGAATCTTAAATCAATAGTAATTCCTAGTCAAAACAATACCTCTTTCAAGAAAATATACAATTTAATCGTTAAAAAGCCGTTAATGGCATGAATTTCCTTATTTCTGCTGTGAGATCAAATTTAAGCATGTTAATTTAAATATGATGTATTGTGAAACAACTTTATATAAATGATGAAATTCATAAATTGGACTGTGACATATTTCTATTAAAGATTGTCATTTTCCTTGCTTGACTTTCATTTTCTAATGTCAAATATCATATTACCAATTCGCCTGACATTAACAGACTTTCTTCATCTAGTTCAGATGAGGAACAGCAATTAAAATGTTAATTTTTTTTTAGGGATATTTCCAAGAATATATGTATTGGGAATATTGTCTGGTGGGTATCCTCACTACCTGTGTACTTGATAATTGCGATAAATGCAAAATTATAATTTTGCAATTAAATCACATCTTAATTTTTGCAATATCAAAAACAGTGCCAAAGTTTCAAAATTTACTGTACATTCATATCAGTAAAGTTCAGCGTAGATCACTTAATCAACGAAACAAATAAAGAATTTTCTGTATCTGCAGAATACGACCAAAGAGATATGAGTTCGGTTCGGCAGATTCACTTCCGTGCATATCTCATTTCTCCAGAATAAATTTGATATATCAGTTCAATCTATGGTTAAATGACAGAAACAATTAAAGATCTGTTGTCTTGGTTTGGGTTATTGATTAAGATTTAACACTCGGCTGTAGTTCTCTAAGTCAGGAACACGACTATGCCATTTCTCAACTTAACTCTTCGTAAAAAAAATTGATGTTTTTGGAAATCCATCTCAAAAGACATCATCCGAACTTTGTTGATTCCCCATTGAGGAAGAGTCGGAATAATTTGTTCATTTAAGATTTATTAAGTTGACCAGACAATGAATGCTCGATTAGATGAAGAATTATATAGAATGAAACATGAATTGTATTTTATCTTTGGGGACACAAACTTTGTCTTTTTAATGATCTGTTTCTCTGTACTGAAGTTTGACGTTGCTTAGTCTGGAGACGTATATATAACAGCTTAATAAATTATAATGATAAATTTGTCTATGTTTTGAATAGAACTGAATTAATAATCAAATAAGATCAAATGGAATAGAAAAGATATGGCAACGTAACAATATCGAGGAAAAAAAAAGATAAAAAATGCACTTGATAAAATTTTGATCAAAGAAACAGCTTTTATTCAAATTCCACGTCTTCTTTATTTCAGCTCATAGCCAAAATTCACTCTTATTGCATGCATGTCTTATTTGAAGACTCGGTATTTAGGGCTGCGTTTGGCAAATTTGAATGCAAAAAAAGTTCTTTTATTGATGTTTTCTGTCTCTTTTATTCTTTCAAGTGATGGCCAAAAATTTACTTTATTGCATGTTTTAATTGCAGTATCTTGCATTGGAAGTAAACATAAAAAATAATTACCAATTTATTTTATTTAATCATAAGTTATAAAATTAACAATATGCCTAGAGGTCGATAAAATCTATAGATATAATTTACAAAAGAGATAATTGAATTATTAAATAGCATTGATTAAGTTCAGTGATAGAGTAAACACTATTCTATCTATTTCTGTGATGATACTTCTCGGGAATAAGCAACACCATGAGATTGAACCCTTAAGACAGTTACAATAGGACATATGGATAATATCAAAAGTTTAACCACTCCGTCAATTCCGTGTTATAATTCCCGAGTGACAGGAGAGAATGTTGACTTGTATTATTGGAAATTTTTCGGCATTGTTTTATCAATAAACAATTGTCACTGGCTTTGGCTGCTTGTATCGTAGAGATTTATGCATAATTAATCAATATGCTCCATTGATCCTCCAAGCTCCTATAGAACACGTTCTGCGTGAATTAACATCTAATATTTCACATTTTTTTCTGTATCTGTGGTCTGGCGATGAGATGGGGGATTGATACCTGAAGTTTTTCTCTCAATTCTCTCTGATTATTTGGGTGATGGTTCTTGGTATAATGTAATTGGAAAGTCCAGAGACTAGTTTAGGATCAATAGCGTGTTTATATTAATTAGTCTGAATATAGCGCAGAGAAGATTGTCTGTCATGTGGAATTAATGGAGGGGATTCAGGTAAAAAATATTATTACAAATTTATCTTGTTTAACCTTAAAACATGTCTAAAAATAATATTGTATAATAATTTATCTTGTATTTATCATAAAAAAAATCACGTAAATATATCATCTGAATAATGATTTGATTAGTATATGATATAAGAGCATTTAATTTTGGGTCCTTGTTATATGCTCTCCATCGCTAATGTTTTTTGGGGCCATTTTGTAGAAAAAAATGTGCGTTAGAATTGATATCCAAATATTAATGATGATGAATTTATTCTAGATATTGTCTGGATTATGATTCCATTGGTATTTTTTAGTGGGTTAAAATTTCTAGGATTTGTCTCGAAGTTTAAAGGTTCATGGGTGTTTATTTTCGTGGATCTGCAGCATGTGCAGTTTGTAAAAGTAAGGGTATTCTTTTTTGTTGATCTGCTGTTAGTATTGAAAGGTGATATTTTTTGTAAATGAAATTTGAATATATTTGTCCTTTGAATATTTGACTTTTCATTAATTAAATCAAAAAAACGCAGGCCTGTTTATGAAGGACATTATTGTTATCAAATTAGAAATGAAAAATGTTCACGATAGGAATCAATATGTGAGTTTTCACATACATGTATACTTACTTATTAATCTGACCCTAGCTGCAATTTCCCCATTAAACATAAAAAAACATCTAATCATGCTAATTTTTGAATTTATAGTTTGCTTTTTGAATAAAATGTAGACATTCTCATGAAAATACAACCATCAAAGTGATGTTATAAAATGAAAGTAGATAAAATGAGAGGCATGATAATACCAGTAGCTACACTTTCAAATTAATGTCCTTATACCATGCTACTGCTAATTAATTGAAATGAAAGCCTCCAGAGGTATGGAATACATTTCTGTAGAATTTACTGTCACTTTCACTTGCAATCAACTGACTTAAAAATGAACAATTTAATTCCGTATTCTTTAGACTAATGAATGGAAAAAACAGAACATACTAACACGTACATATATATAATCTATAGAAATAGATGACTTGGGGTTTAGAATCATTTGTTTGGAGGATTCTAGGATAGAAATAAGATGTACTTGATGATGTGTTCAACTGATACGTCGTCCTGATATGCATTAAATATCTGCCACTGGACATTAAGCAATTAATCAATTAATTTATCAAGTAGGCAATGGTTTTCTCTAATGAAGTTGGTCTGTTGGGCAAGTTGCACATGGGTAAAATTTGTTATGGACCATAGCGAGAGCTCCTAGACTTTAAGGATGTTTGCTTGTCATGTTTTGGAATTTTTGTTAGATTTTCAAAATCCTCCGGTTTCATACATTTGAATGCCTTAAAAAAATTGCCCATGGAACCCCATTTTTCTTTATATAAATCTTTTACAGGTATAATAATAAGCCATTTGTAAAAGTCTTATAAAATCTTATTTGTTTTTTAATAGTTTTTGAGAACTTTAACTGGTCAATGATAAAGCTATGAAAAATCAAGAGAGAACATTTTCCCGTTAAAATTCCAATGGCTAATATCTAGAAAACAAGCACATTGACCCCATATTTTTATTTGCTTTTTCGATTCCTCAATTAATATCCTATCAATATATACCAGTATAATGGAAAGTTATTTATTTTGAAACTGAGCAGCAAACTTCCTTAAATAAAACACTGTTGATTCATTATTTGTTATGGAGTACACATTTTTGTGGTTTCTTTGGCAAAGAAAAATTAACAAAGCTTTACATGTTCAACAAAGTTCCAATTTCATATAATCTTCTATATATACACTTTGACATTTTTAATCCTTGAAATAAAATAACCACAAAGAAACAATTTTTTTCTCACTCCACCAAAATTGGTACACATGTAGCTAGGAAAATTAATAAATCCATGTACAGTAAACAATATTTGAAATTAAGGTTGATTAAAAAAGTGACAGACAAATTAATTACATGCTTCGCATAAATTAACATATATAATCAAATAACAAAATGGAATAACAAGGATCTGAAAATGATTCAGAATCAGATCAACAAATATGACACCATCAATATATTGAGATCCAATTTTCCCGTGACAGGCATGGATGTATAGATCTTTTGTCACATCATCCTTGGAAAGTGTATAAACCTCAACACAGCGGCGTATCGATTAATGGGTCAATATAGATGGTATTTATATTAGAAGCTTATTCGTTCACAGTTATAATTGAGAATTGAAAAAATGGCCTCACATTCCCCCGTGGATATGTTAATATAAAGCAGGTCTTGTATCAAAGGAAGTTAATTACAGGTGTTGAATTAAGGTAGAATATACCTGTCGTCACATTGAGGTAATGTACTATATCAAAAAGGTGATTGAGTTTTGATGCACTATATATATGTTATATATAATAGAAATAATAAACTTTAATTTGGAAATACCAAAATCCAGCTGTGCTGCAATACAGATTACAGATGGGACTGCACCAGGCATAATCCACTCCCTTAAGTAGATAAAAAGTACTAAGGACACAAAGATTACAGTTAACTTTATTTGGAAAGAAGCCCCTCTGACCTCTGAATTCTAATTCTTAGACCCCCCCCCTGATAATCATTCATTGCTTTTTAAAATAAGGGTCTTTTTGGTAGCATTTATTCAACTTCATTTGTACAAGTCTATAGCACAATAAACTATAACTCTTGTATAATCTTCTATCAGAAGCTAGTACACTAAATAATTGTGAACAAGATATTAACCTTTGCCTGTCCAACTAGTGTAAATTTCAAACCCTGTCACTTTTCAAGGCTAAATACTTAGAGTCTCAGTTAATCGGTCACGATTATCATTCAGCAAGAATCAATCTATTTTGCAATACAGGAAAAACGATCTGTAGAAAAATATTACAGAATAAGTTTTAGCCGGATAGAATAAATATTTGATTTATAATGGATCACTTTTAATGGATGGTAGTCTCCCATTATTTGACAAGAACTATAAAATCATTAGAAAGTGGACAGTGACAGAGCATGATGGAAGCGGTCTTGTATACAGTGCAATTGATCATTGTTCAAGATTTGAGGCTTGATATTTTACAGCGGAAATGCTCCAATTTTATATATATTTCCTTGTAATTAAGAGTCAAATGTGTCTTCATGATTACTGTACTGCTGAAATGCTTCAGTTTGATACATATTTCCCTGTAATTTGAGTTAGATGTATGCTAACTCCATCTTATTTAAAGACTGATACTGTCTGAAAACTCAACTCTTAATACTTATGTGGTTTCATTAACTTTACAAGGGACATGAGCTCATTTAAATACATTACTTCCTTGTTAATTAGAGTCTGATTTATGCTTTTTCCATAAAAGTCTATTTAAAGACAGATAGCTGAAGAAATCTAAAATCATTCTTTAATGGATCACCTTACAAGATTTGTGGCTTTAATACTTGATGACTAAACTGCTCTATTTCTATTCATATTTCCTTGTACTCTAAGAGTCTGATGAATGCTCATTCCATAAAATACTATTAAAACACTGATAACTGAAGAAATCTGACCTACTGAACACAAAATTTATGAACTTAGTAACTTGATCTTGTACAAGATTTGTGACTTTAAACTTTACATTGGAAATGCTCCAGTTTAAAAACATCATTTCTTTGTAATTACTGCAAACATTTCTAATATAATGTTTATTTGTTTTTTTCATGGTCTCAATCTAGTTGTTAGGTCATTTCTAAGATGTGTTGAATATTTTTCAGTAACTAACAAATAAATCCTTGACCATCATTTGACATTTGATTTTTGGGATCATAAATTTATCCTTATTGGTAATTGTAGTGATAAATATCTATGTATTTCCTTTATCCAATGACAGTTACTAAGACACCAATATATATCAGTAATTTCTCAGCCGAACTGTCCCAGGAAATCACTTATTGTCATGTATGTCTCGTTGTCAGGGAAGTTATTGGAAGGAAGCGACCAAATTGTTGACTTTTAGTTTAGCATGGACATAACAGATATAACACATGTACTTTAAATGAAGGCGTTAAATGAATGTAACTGAATTTGCTTATTGTTGAAGGCCGTACGGTGACCTATAGTTGTTAATGTCTGTGTCATTTTCTTTGGTTTTTTGTGGATAGTTGTCTCATTGGCAATCATACCACATCTTCTTTTTTATAGTAACTGAATTTGTTGTATAGAGATTTAAAATTATTTTGATTGTAATTGGAAAGCATCCCAAAATTGAATATTTTAAGAATAGTTGATTACCGAGGTAACCCTTTGAGGTCAAAAGAATATAATAAAGTTATCCAGAAGTTCTATAAATTCACAAAATAAAGAGCATGCTATTGGTTTTGCAAGCCACTCTAAACTTGCATTCTTTAATTTAATACATGATACATGCAAAATGCACTCGCTACTACCTAATGAAGAAAAACATATTTAAGCACAGAAAGATACAAAATTGAATGATAGAAATGATCTTTCATCTGCAGACATTTTTCTTCAAAGCTGAGAAAAATCAGAAATACCATCTTTTCTTTAAACGGCAGAATTCATTTTCCAAAGCTACAGAAAACTGCAATGTTAATTTGCATGTCCATACAACTGACCAGCACATGACCATAATACAATAAGGAGATGTGGTAAATTGATTGCCAATTACAGAACTAGGAACCAGAGTCCAAATGACTGGTTCCATGTCTGTACTGGTTCACTTATCATTATTTATTGCCAATTATAGAACTAGGAACCAGTCAGTTCATTAATGACGTGGATTCCAATGTCTGCACGGGTTCACTTGTCATTATTTTCTCCGTAATATAAGCCTTTACTGCAGTTTAACTTGCTGTAAGAGAATTCTATCGTTAATATACACGACTGAATTAACTCTAATTCCGGGCTAAAATTGGTAATATAATAGACCCGTTCAGGGTTGGAAATTAAGTTAACCTCTCGCTGTAACGAGTTTTATCATAGGCTATGGGTTATGATGGTTTAGTCAATGGAAGAATCTGTAAATAAGTTTCTGTGATACTGATAATGATTGGAGTATGACTATAATTATGTCATAAACACTATCATTTCGATATTTACAAAAAAAAATTATGGTATAATTTTGGTTCAATCTGTTCAAAGATGAACTAAATGAACAATTGAGAGTTTGCATTAGCAAGAACTTTGAGAAGCCTCAAATTTACATTTGAAAGACTTTCATTTATGTTATAAATTTCTACAATTCTTTAAGGAATGCATCTAATAGCTAATTTTCAGTTGCTGCATATTATAAATATGAAAACAAAATATTTTAAATAAATAAATGAATATAAAAAAATACACACTTTTGTTATTAGTATAGCCATGAACATATAAATTTATGATATTTCAACAATTTATCTGTTTTTATGCAACATTACATTTAGTTGTTCTCTCCTTAGTATACATGATGTATTTGCTACTGGACGTTTACTGCAAGTTACAATAAATTATATATATATTTATTTATATATTCAGGTACGAACACTATTTGTGAGTGGTCTGCCTATGGATGCAAAGCCTAGAGAATTATATCTCCTCTTCAGAGCTTACAAGGTAAGATTTTAAAACAAATGTCTAGGCAAAAAGATTTTTACAAAATGTCTTAACAAAATTAATTTTCACCAAAATTTTCCACAAAAAAACATCAATATACAAAGTCTTATAATTTGGTACGGTAAGACAATCGACATAAAGTTCATCAGTGGTGCTCAAATCAACAGTAAGAAGGCTATATCAAATATGAAATTGTACAGCAATGATAACTGCAAATACCTAAAATTTGTTTGTACCAAATACAGCTTGGATAGTATGCCTAGGGTTCGTAAGCTGAAGTGTTTTGAATGATTCAACACAAAGTATTTGTAACAAGTAGTCAAAGAAAGAAGATCTATTTCAAACTGGAACAAACTTAATGATTATTAAACTTGAAGACAATCAGTCACTCTTTGTAAAGGATTTATCGGCAGAAATAAAAGACAAAGTGCGCAATTGTTTCAAGAACAGATAAACGCTAAGACAAAGCATGATATAAATTAAGATTACGCTGGAGTAGATGACACCTAAATTCCCCACTTGATGCTCAACGAAAAATCTCGGATCGGCAACCATTCAATAATTCATGAGAGCTACTAATTATAACCGAATCTTATCATTGCTTAAAATTAAAACTTAAGCTATAACTTTTCAACGGAATTGAGGTGTCATTTACGTCAAGAGGAAATCGCCTACAGAAGAAAACATTATGCTGCACGTGTCAAACAAACAAAATCTGATTTAGAAATCATCTTCTTACTTGAACGGTTAACTTGGCTGGTTTATCCACCAGTGAATTGACAAATCATGAAATTTTAATAATATTAGAGTTTAAGTGAGTTATCTTCTGCATGCTGATATAAGAGATTACGTAAAGTGACGATTTTTGCTTCTTTGTAATTTTAAACGGTTAAGAATTGGTAGAAAGAGTGAGAAGCAAAAATCAACACCATTGCGTAATATTCCAATTTTAGCAAAAAATAACAGTTAATGACACAATATTTATGAGATAGCGTTTTCTTAATTTTAGAGCTTGTGAATAAAAGCCTGATTTTAATTCTCTTAATGTCTGCAGAAATAATTCTTTCTTTTAACCTAATCTGATAATCCTAATAGTTTCCTTAGTTCCTGCTTTTATTCCCCTGAGCCAGATTATATTAAGTTTAATTGATTTCAGACTTAGATTATCGCCACTCTGTGTATAAGGTGTCACAAATAGAATTTGAAATTTCATTCCTTAATCATACTTAAGATGGCGTGAAGCAATTGTAACTGTAATTACTTCAAGTTTAGCATGAAATTTATGAAATTTAAGCTTATCTAGAGTTTAACATAAAAAAGTTTAACTCGTAAAATGTAGGCATTTATACCTTGCAGAATAGATATGTCTGACTTAGGTGAGAATAAATGAAAACTTTATTGATGTACAATACACTAAATAATGTTTAAATTACTATTAAGGACACCATAGACACATTGGCATTTCATTCTTTTATTTTTGTTTTGAATCTCTTTCACTCTTTAAATATGAATATTGTTATAGAAAATGATCATGGTGATATGTAACTAATATGGATGATGGAGTGTTGTTTTAAATTTGAATGTTGGTAATGGTCGAAATTGTTGCTGTGTTTGGTCAAAGGGTTCACAATTTAAAAAACAACAAAGGCTATGTTGAACACAAAAACTTGCTTGCAGATGGTCTATGAATATAAACTTAGCCTTAAGAATATTGATGCGTTTGAAATAGAATTTATGCAAATATCGGGGATCCATTTTAATATCTGAGGTACAAAACACACAACTCATACAACTCTATGCATAAAACATCAGTTCTAAATTCCTGATAGTTATTGAAGATTTTTTAAGCACCTTGGTCATAATTTGGAAAGGGTTTTACAATCTAAAGTCTAAAGTCTCATCTCAAATACATGCTCTGATAAAGGAACGTTGAACTTGAACCGGTTTGATGTCATGTGGCTAAAATATCATTCTTTGTGTTCTGTATCAATCTAATGCTTTACTAAATGTATCAAAATGCTATAGGTTGGAAACGTTTTACTGATTTCAGGGTTATGAAAATGCTTTACTAAAGGTGATGGGTAAAC
Organism: Mytilus edulis; assembly: GCA_019925275.1. Taxonomy (NCBI): domain Eukaryota; kingdom Metazoa; phylum Mollusca; class Bivalvia; order Mytilida; family Mytilidae; genus Mytilus; species Mytilus edulis. The sequence goes on along the minus strand of CM034354.1, from coordinate 60,296,504 downwards.
CTGGCAAAAATAACAGTGTAAGTTGGTCACCATGGTAACCACATGGTGAAAGTTTATGTGTCAGAATTATGTTATTTTTCACCATCACCATAGTGTTTCACCATTGCAGCGTTAATACAATAAAAATTAACACAATTTTAATTACATGTCTGTCCGTTAATTCACCAAAAATGTTATTGTTCATACTTTCACCATTAACAGCGGCATGTGTTGTATATTTTTTTGTAGAATGACATTTGCAGACTAACAAATACGGCATTGCACCATCACATTATGACTAACACATTATTTGTAATTAACATATCATTTTAATATGCTGAAATTTGTCGGGTCATATTTGTCAAAAAAAAGTATAATCATTGTCTGTGACCTTTGTGTACTTTGACATTGCAAATTTGACCTTGACCCAATTTTTAGCTATAGAGCAGGCTATTGGCTATTCAGCTTCTTTTTATTGCTTATATTACATAGTTTGTTTCAACATTTTGGTCAAGATTGCAGTTTTAAGAAATGCATTTATCAACAAATTATTCAAGTCTTGGTTTATTATACAATTAATATAAAGGGTATTATTAAAAAATAAAATGCTCTGAAATGCCTGATAGTAAAGTCAGGAGCAGCTCCATCCATTTTTAAAAGGGGGTTCCAACCATATGTCCTCATTCAAAAGCATTGATCATCAACAAAAGGAAGGTTTCAACCCTGAGGAACCCAACCCTCTTTTTCCCCTTTTGGGTCACTGTCTATTATAACATTTATGCTTCAAATATAGATTTGTTTTAGACAGCATATATATAAGTAATAAAGAGATCTGAATAGTTACTAACAATAACCAATAGCCTGCGAGTATTAATGTCACATGTTTACAGCTCACAGCTCACGTTGCTTGTATGTTTCACATTATGTTTTTTACAGGGTTATGAAGGTTCGTTATTAAAGGTCACGAACAAAAACGGCAAAAATACCTCAGTAAGTACTGTATAATGTTGTGTATTGATTGCTCCTATAGTAGGAGCACCACCACATGGAAATAAATCAGGTATGATTTGGAAAAGAAATTGAATGCAATTGTCTGAAAACAGATAAGGAAATAATAAAAGTTTTGGGTCATCAAATATTATTGATTGATTGATTGATTGATTGATTGATTGATTGATTGATTAATTGATTGATTGATTGATTGATTGATTGGTTTGTTTGTTTGTTGATTGATTGATTAATATTCAGCTTCAAATGTTTCTTGTACATAAGTGACCATTTGAATTGATGCTGTGATAGGAATTATTATACCCTGATTTGTAATCAACTGCCAACATTGTAAGAGAAGAACTAGAAGCTTTGATCATTTAAGAAAAGTCATTCAAAATCTATAATATGGGTATTACTGCCAGAGACAAATAATGCATCTATATGAAAAATAATAATAGTACCAATAGTACCAATTTGTAAGAATTTGTAAGGAAAAGAAAAACATAATTGGTAGTTGAGACATTTGTAAGTCTTGCATTATGATTTCTAAAAATTTATATAGGCATTCAGAACGTAATTTATTGAAAAACAATTGTGCAAAGAATAGTTTCATTGAGGATTTTAAATCCTTACAATTGCAATGTATATAAAATACATAGTTAGTAACTGTAAATTTAGAAATGTTGTGCTAGATTATTAATTGCGATTTCAGGAAGCGCTGCATACAAAATGTGCTATCCAAATATAATTTGTCAAAACCTATTTCATCACAATTTTTGCATAAAATAAACATGTAAAAAGGTTCTTAATTCACGATACATTATACCATTGAAGATAGATAATATTTTACGTATTATACAAGAGTTGGATATTCAATTGTGTTTTCTGTCTTTGTAGCCTGTAGGATTTGTAACATTTAGTTCCCGAGCAGCTGCAGAAGTAGCCAAGCAAGATTTACAAGTAAGAAATCATTTATTTTCCATTGTTCATCAATTACTGAGAGCAGGTGCTATTATCCGCTCTCTGGAATTTGTTAAAAATATTATGTAGCTAAGAGATGTATGATTACTAATTTTCAAATTTCGTACCAGACAGAGGAAGTTGTATTAGCGCAACAAGATTTCTTTTCTTGTAAATTATAAAATGTTTGTTTTTAAAGCATCATTTTTTGCCGAAAATCTTTAAATTCTGTCCAATCGCTTAATTTTTCTAGCTGTACAGATTTTTGATAAATACAAGATTGATAAATGTGTTTTTTGGGGAAATATATGCCATCATCATTAAAAAAAAAAAAGGTCTTTTTGATGCAAGGCTTATCCAATTGCATGTTTTTCTGTAATAAAACATCGTGAGCAATTTCTGTAGTTGCAGTATTGATTTGGTATAAATTTCTTTCAGCAATCAAAACTCTACATTTTTTTAAATGTGAATCTTCAATAGATTCAGTAGAAAATTAGAACAGTTATATATCATGTTTTGTAATTTCCTTAATTAACAAATTATTTTCAAGTTAAATTTAGATAACGATTACCTTTAGTAACGATCTAAATATGGTCCACATATACTGGTAGTTATAATTGGTTTTTGCTAATGTATTGCAACAAGATACAATCTTTGTAATAGTTACATTCATTAAGCCAGATAATAAAACAGACTTGATTAAGGCCATACAGTGACCTGTCGTTGCACATATGTGTTTATAATGACGTAACATTGCAGTCATCATATCAAGGAAGCTTATATACTTGCTATATGTATAAAAGTCACAACTAAACTCCAAAGTAAATTTAAGGTGGTACCTAACACCTTTACTAAAATTGATTTGGCTCGTTTAATTTTCATAAAATATTGACAAAGTATTTACTTTGACCCTTTGACAAAAATATGAAAATTTCAAAAAAATTGAACCAACCATTTTATCAGAAAAATTACACTGGTTATATAGCAGTTTGAGAAACACCAATTTTGATCATTGAGAAGCTTAATATTCCCTTTACAACACAACGTCATTAAAACGTTCTGCTGATTTTACAGAGTTAACTCCCTGTAAAAAGATGGAAGTCCATAAAGACTAACAAAGTCAAGACTTTATGTACTAACAGATCGACTTGAAAACAACAGTCATATTCCTGACTTGGCACAGGCATTTTCCTAAGAAAATGATGGGTTAAACCTGGTTTTATTGCTAGATAAACCTGCAACTTGTATGATCGTTGTTTATAGTTTCATTATATTGACAAAACTGTGTAGCAATGTCATACAGAATTTTCAAGATTTTGTAACTATAGTAGGACACACATAGTGTGATTCTTTTTAGCATTGTTGTTGTAATATATAATTGAATTTTAAAAACAAAAAGGTTATAATTGAACATTATGATTTCAGGGTGTGAGATTTGACCCTGACCTACCACAGACTCTGAGATTAGAGTTTGCCAAGAGTAATACTAAAGTTACGAAGCCAAAACAACAAAGTCCCCAGCCTGCGGCAACACTTCCCACGTTTATACATCCTCTTACTGGTCGTAAGTATACATGGTCGAAAGCAGATAGGATTTTGCATTTTACGAAAAGAACAATTGAAACAAATATGAAGAGATTTTATTTTATTTCTGAAATGACAAAGAACAATTTTTTAACCATAGCAAAAAGAAACAAATACTGAGTTCATACTTGTATCTCATTTTTAGCCTCTATTTAATTTGGATTTCAAATTTTAATGTTTTATGTACTTCTGAATATTCATAAGAACTAAATCAGCCTCCATTTAATTTGGCTTTCAAATTTTTTGCTCTATGTACTAAACGAACCTACCGGTACTTTAAAAAAAAATACCAATATTGGCGGAATTTTTGAAATGGGAGAAATGATATGTTATTTTTACATAAATATAATTAATTTTGGTTAGTTTTATTGGGTCAAATTAGATAACATTGTAATATATATTTTGAGGCGGGGGATCTATGTCTGAATCATTAACTGGACGAGCGTTAACTGTCGGTAAGATATAATGTGTGGTGTGTAAGGGGCTTTTATGGTGCTATAAGGGTGTTGTCCCATGTTACAAATGTATTTATTTATAACAAATAAATGATAATTGCTAAAATTATGTAAGAAATTTAAGTGCAGCAATAAATAAAAGATAATTTATTCAATTTTTGTTGATAACAAAATTTTTTTTCCGATTTATTTTTGATTGTATACTGCTATTTAATTGCTTAATTGTTGAAAATTAGAAATGCACTCCCACGTCAAGTTAGAAGTAAAAGATTCAATAACTTTATTACAATATTAATATGATTGATTGCTGGCTTTCATTATGGCAAATTATTAGATTATGAAGCGGTTACATAATTTCAAATAAATGGACGTATTGAAAAAAAAAATTCATCAAGGTGTGTTTCTATACTCCCAGTCACTATGACTATGGTTACATCAAAAGTATGCATTGAAATTTTGAAAAGTTTTGTTTTGATAATCATTTTTGATATGATTTACAAGTTTTATATTATGGATAAATTCATGTACTTGATAAATGTGTAATTGCTGCTGCTGCGAAACCCAATGTATCAGAAATCACCAATACTCATATAAAAAGACTGATTACGTAATTTTAGCAATTATAAAAAAGATAAATGACGTCTTTATCATATTAATAAATTTGATAAATTTGAAGGAAATTTTTTTTGTTATGGATAAAGAGATTTAATTGATATCATACAGCTAGGCAATGTTAATATTTCTATGCAGTTTAATTGATTAAATAGATATATGTAAATTTTATTACTGTATAAATCAGGTGCACGGAGATACTCCTTGTAGATAGAGGGAGCTACTAGGAGATTTCTGAAATAAGATTGACACAGAATTCTCTGAAATATACATCGTCATATACATGTATTTAGTTAATCATAACTACCAACTATTTTCAAAATCTCTATGGGGGGATTTTTAGACAAGAGAAATTTATGCAACACTTATTTATATGTCATAAGTGCTTTTAATCTTGTATCTTATATGGTGTTTGGAGTGTATAATTTAAAATGTCATTTTAATTCCTTTGAATACCTGCTTTGAGGTATTTAGTTGCTATAATTGAGGATGTCGTTGAAATTTCCAATGAATCAAGCCTGGTAGTTGGTCTGAATTTTAATTGAGGATTTTTTTAGTCTATTACTGTGATAGGTGATAGTAATGTTTCATCTGTGTCATTCTTAATCTTACTGTCTGCCATTTTCTGTCTGGTCATGAAAATACATGTAAATTTTTTATTTATTTTTTTTCTATCTATGGGTTGTCAATTTTGATATGTATAAGCATTTGATCTCAAGATGAGAAATTTTTGATAACATTTAATGAGAAACAAGAAGGGAAAAAATAGAGTAATGAATATTAAATTTTTTATTAAAATTTAATTTTTACAAGTATTTCATGACCAGGAAAAGTTTTGAAGTTTAATTTGATGCACAACACCATTAAAACAGCAGGTGACAGAATGCTGTGAAGACCAGAGGATTGTGGGAAAATTAAATGGCAGACATTTTTCACTCAAACAAGATTCTTGAGAAAGTACCAAAATATTGTATGAAAATTAGACAACTTTTTTTTCAAAAACTTTTCAAAGTTTTCAAGAAAAGTGTTTTATTTTTGTAGACTAAATTCTGATACTTTTTCTGAGAATTATTAGATCAAATGGATAAGTTTTACATAAGGAATATATTTTCTTACTTTTCAGGTTGCAACAAATGAACATAAATTCTCGTTAGAATGGGGATGATGTAAGCGGCCATTTTAGACACTTGTTGCTATGGATACAAGTTAATATTTGTTAAATTATTTTCTAATCCAGCACATTTTCTTATAAAATTTCACAATAGCATGCAAACGAGCTTTAGACAACTTTTAATAGAATTTTATAATTTTTTTTCTAAGTCACTGCATTTCATATAAATATAGATTATCACCCCATTCTATGAGCCAATCAAAACTCTGCAACTTGTCACATGTCATGAATTTTTGATATGAATATTTTGGTAATACCTGTCATTTGATTGGTTGCAGACGACCGTTTTTAATACAATACACACAATTGCCTGGGTTGCGGTAACATTTTATTTGATGGTAGTAGGGTACTTACTTACACATACTAGCATATTCACGTGTGCGTGTTTCTTTTCTCCCTCACTTTACAGAAGAGTTAGGTGCTGCCTTTATCCCAGGTGCTCCTGAGGCGTGGGCGCCACACCCATTGGCCGCCTATCCTGAGTTAAATCCGAATGCTGCAGCTATCCATCACACAGCACTCATCCAGCACCCAGCCTTAGCACAAGTTCCGGTACGGGTTAGTTATCATTTACTTCCATTTATCGCACTCGTGCAAAACTAGTCACATATCACCATGGTAACAAACGTTTTATATCACATGATTGAACAATTAACATGTTTTGGAATGTTGGTGTCACAACAGATTTGAAACACAGAGGTAACACGATAAACCATTACGTTTGGTTTTGAGTTGTGATGGCAATAATTTGAGGAAGCTGAAGAAGACAATCAACACTTGCTAATGTGATGCACAGGATAACAGGTTGAATTTGAGAGTAAATATGATACATCTTCAACCATGTTCGAGAAAAAAAATTCTAATTTTAAATTTCCCTATTTAGGAATAATTGTTTATCAGTACAATGGGTGCAAATTATCTGTTTGATGGCTGGATATTATTTGGCAAAAATACAAAGTATAAATAAACTTGAACCAAACTTTTGATGAAAGATTTCATTGGATATATAACAGTTTGACAAACACTAATTTTGATCATCGAGAAGCTTTATATTTCCTAAACAACAGGAACCTGATTAAAATTTTCGGCTAAATTTTACAAAGTTTTCTCCGTGTAGTGATATGTACCACCTTAAGATCCACTCAACATCTTAAATAAAATTTACCCCTTTAAAAAAGAAAATATTGTTGAACACATGGATGGTTGGTGTTGTAATATGGATAAAAGATAGATCATGTTGAATATTGTTTGTGTTATAACCAGGATTATCATTGTCTTAATGTACAGTTTTGTTTTGCACGATGTGATAATTGGAAAATGTGTGGTGTGTTTGTGTATTTTGACTGTGTATTGCAAATGTATATAATTGTGTATTTTATTGAAGCGTATTGATGTATATGTGGGTAAAATGACGGAGTTCTAATGTCAGTTTTAAGTATAAAAAATGGCCTTTAATCTTTGTTGAAAACTGTAATGAATTTTCAGGATTTTGTAAAAAGTTGGACCTCCTATTATTTCTCACACAATTCAAATTGATGACGATTTCAAGTTTTTTTTTTATAAATCTTTAAATTTTGATTTTGACTAAAATTTGTTGAAAAGCTAAATGCTAAGACTAAAAACAATAATCATAAATAGGTTCTATCAAGTTTTGGCTGAGAAAGGTTATCTGCTATAAGAATATATATAGGACCATTAAATTTATCAGAAAGATTGGAAAGGATATTTGATTTTTATACACAGTACTTGTTTTTTTTTGCTCGTCTGAATATGCATGAAATATTTGCACTGGACGTTAAGCAACCAACAATCAATCATGTTTCTGACTTTTTAGTCTATGAATAAAGCAGTTTTACATCCGATTTCATTGAGTGTGAAGCTAAAAGTAATATCTTTGGTTAGCTTGCTTGTTAGCTGAACCGTGAAGTCATTGTTAGATCAGGTAAACTACCCTCCTTTAAGAGTAGAGTAGTCCAGCAGATAACCAATCTATGTGTCTGTTGGACAAGGCTACTTTGAAAGGAGGGTAGTATACCTTACCTAATAATGACTTCATGATTCAGCTAACAAGCAAGTTAACCAAAGGTATTACCTTTACCTACACACTCAATGAAATTGGCTGTAATGAAATTTCACAGTAGTGGTCAAAATAAAGGTTTCTTTCTGATTCTGCCACTTTGACCAAAGGCTATTTGATCATCCCTACACTGTCCCCCTTGTTCCATTTCACATCTACTGTGTCCTAGGTTATATTCTTAAATTATGACTCCACTCAAGACCTTAACATAGTTGTTCATTCACAAGTTTCATAAACTCTGTAGTTTTGAATGAAATTTGGTTTTCAAAATTGGGCCAACCACTTACAAACTTTGAACAAATAAAATATCTTTGGTACCTCTTTCTAATTTGATTTTGTAAAGGTTTTTGTAGGGTAGAAACTGATGTGAAAGAGATTTGCAATACACAGTCACTTTACTTTATTATATATTATGTACATATACAACTATGGTATAATGGATAAAATATTTATACTTTTATATATACATGTTTAAAACAATTCTTGATTGTGGTATTTTAAATATTGTGACATTGTTTCTATAAAATGACTGTTTGTATAAGGATGAAAAGGACTGTGCAATTTGATTCAAAGTTTCAAATGATTTTAATACAATAAAAAAAAAATTGTTTTATAGTTGTCTTAAAATTTGCTACTTACATGTAAATGTATTGATCAATGAAAAAAACAAAAAAACTTCGTAGAATCTAATTTCAATCAATTGTCATTGATTTTTATTCTAAATGTGTAGAATATGCTTAAAAACCTTTTTGGTAGCAGATTAATACCTACTAAGGAATTGATACTAGATTTGGTGGAAGTTTTCTCAACTTTTGCATGTAAACCCAAATACTGTGGTATCAGATACTCAGAAACGCTGCAAAAAACAAAATAGCAGTGGCTGGCAAAAAAATTGAAATGTTTTTAACATATAAAACTGAAGCCTGTTAGGTCAACAAAATATACAATCTGGATCTGCTTCAATTTTGAATACTGTAAATTCAGAAATTATTTGGATGTTATTATTATTGCAAAAAATGCAACGGTTATAATCGCAATTAATTAAACTCACATTTTTAATATTTTTTATGAATTAAACAGGAATTTTCTCAATATCTAAAAAAAGAAAATTGCATTTTAGTCTGAAATGACAAAATACATTATTTTATACTCGCAATAAATTCTGAATTTACAGTATATTTGTTAAAAAAATTGAGGAAAAAGTAAGATTCTTTTATAGCCTCTTCAAAAACTAATTTTATAATTGATTATGTTGTCTTTATTTGTCAATATTTTTTGTTAATTGAAATACACATTTATTGCCTAGTAGAACACAAGTTCTGATTTGCTGAATCAAACCCAAAATTGATATGATACACAATTTCTGATTTGCTGATTCAAACCCTGTGATTGATATGATACACAATTTCTGATTTGCTGATTCAAAACCATGATTGATATGAAACACAATTTTTAATTGGCTGTTCACTTATAGACCCACTGCTTAATTTTTGTACTATTTTTAATTTCCAGGAATGGATTCACCACTTCCCACAGGTAAATTTAACAACCATTAACAGTTAACAGTACCTCTATTTATTAACAGTTAATTAAATGACATGCATGACACATATATATATAGTTTTTATCGGATGTATATTGGAATTTCCAGTGTAAATTTTAGTAACATGTTTTAAAATGAAAAACAATTCAACACTTCTTGCACAAGGTGGCGCCATCTCATTTACATTCTGATCTTTGAAAGAAAAAAGGGGAAGTAATTAAAACAGAAAAGAATTTCATTCATTTTGAAGGATGTACATGTTAGTTTAATACAGTAATTTACTCATGTTTATATTAGTTTAACTCGTTTTAAATTATGTCTCAACAAAAGAGAGAAATTTGAAAATTGAGCTGACAGCAACAAAAACTGAGGAAATAAAAAATGAAAGATGATGGTTGAAGTTAATGTGCGAATGTGTTTTTCATTTTATTCTGTGTGTCAAAACAGTATTTATTTTCCATTTTATCTAATCTTTAATGCATCATGCAAATTCTGGGTGTCAGGAAAATTAAGAGAAAAAAACAACATTATTTTATTACCATTACTGACTAAAATGCAAAAAAGATATAATATTTATGCCAGCCCATTTACAATATTTCCTTATTTGAACATTTTTAGGAATGGATTACACATTTTCCTCAGGTAAAAGAAAAAATCCTCATTTAATGCACAATAGCTTGATGAAAAAAATATATCAAAATTCCATTTTTGGCTTGTATGAATTTTGATATTTTTTATTCAATACTTTTAAAAAGTTTTTACCAAATAATGATTTAAAGTTTGGTTGTTGTATCGATATTAATGAAAATTTAATATGTGGTCTACAAGCAGTATAAATATACCATTGTTAATTGTGATAAATGTTACATGGAAAGCAATTTTAATTTTAGCAATTTACTTTTTAACTGGAAAAAAATCTATCTGGTCCAGTATAAAATTAAGCAGATGTGGTATGAATGCCAAAGACACAACTCTCCATCACAGAACAAATGATGTAAATATAAGCAATTATTGGCTGTCATCAAGAAAAAAATCCCAAACCATCTAGTCTGATATATAAGTCTCTGGCATGAAAAATGTAAAGTGATTCAAAGGGAAAACTATAGCACTCCATGTAAAAAAAAATTACTCACAGTTTTTAAAATACACAATTATGACAGACATTAACAAATGACAACCACTGAACTACAGGCTTCTGAAATGTGTAAAATTTAGTAACCAATTGTAAATCTCTGTCGTCTATAGTTGAAAAAGTTCTACCAGCTTTAACTAGATAATGAATATCAATGGTGTTTTTATACTGTGTGTAACTTTTTGTCAACCTTTCTGTTGTTTGTTTTTAAAACTAAAGACAGACCTGAAATAAATTAAGCAGCTCATTTAACAAAACAAATTATGGTAAGGTGGGTATATGAAAAATGAGAATAATTTTTTGTTCATCAAGCTATGAAAATAAAGTAATTCACAAATAAGTGTATGAAATAATTTCACTGTTATTCTTCACAAAAGCAGCTTTTCAAACTTGCAAATTGGTGGTATTTTCATTCATTTTCAGAAATCATATTTTAAAATAAATTTTCTAATTCAATTAATCAGAGATTTCTTCAGATATGTTTAAAGTCTGATTTGGAATGTCGTTAAAGTTGCAATTTTTTCTGTCTTCAAGATATTTCCTGGTTAAAAATTGAAGTTATTTAAATTAGTTTTATATTACATGTGTTAAATGCTGTAAAATTTTGAACTCTAATATTAAAATATTGGATTTTAATTGATACTTTTTATGAGAACAAATTTAATGTGAAAATTTTTTCAAATGAAATAACAAGTTAAACTACCATCATTTTCATGTTTGAACATTATAAACAAATGCTTTATTTTGTCCTTATGTTAGTTTTCTGTTGCATGTCTTGTTCAGGTGCAATCTGGCTTTTATTCAAGCCTTTTTGTGAAGTTGCAATTCCTGCTTTTATTCATGTATCATTTTGGTAAGCGATCTATTGCTTTGTATGTTGTACCTATTCTCTCCCTTGACAGTGAAATTATTTCAGACATACATGGCTACATATTTAATGACGAGATTATGAAAAAAAAAATTGAAGGGTCCTTACTTCTTATCTGTCTTCTGGTATAGGCTGACTTTTGTATTAAAGTTTTTCGTTCATTTGGAAATACGACCTTGACTGTATAGTCGGTCAAGGTCAATTAATACTCCCATCATCAAGAAATATTAAAATAGGAATAATATCCTTTAACTGTTGAACGAAGAAATTTCCATTTTTAGACATCTGGTTAACCTTTTGAATTTTCAAACCTTTAATATAAATGCAGGTGTCCATTTACACAATTTATATTTCAAGGAAAGATAACTCTAATTGACCTTTAAGATTGTTTCTACAGGAACTTGAAGGAGAAAGTTAAAGTTGTTTGAGAAAAATTTCATTGCATGCGTCCTTAGTTTCAGCATGAACTTTGAACTTGTACAGGCTGCATGAACAACTAGTTACAGAATAACATGATATTAACAGCATGTTTAACACTTGTCTAAAGATCTGCTGTCGTCTGCTATCTGTGTCAATTAAAAAAAAATGTATATATATCTAAATATTACCATGGATCAAGCTAATATTAAAAAAAAAATTGAAAAGAAAAGTTTTTGCTACAACAAATAATTAATAAAAGTTAAATAAAACAAAAACAACAAAAAAAGTATTATATAGAATGCATTAAATAACTGATGCAAATACTTTGTAAATTTACTTTATGATTGAAAATTAGTCTTTTTCTTTTTGGTTATTTTTAAAAAGCTGATAGAAATAGTTTTAATCAAATTGTTTAAAATTTTGATTGAATAAGGTAATTTTTAGATATTTTACATTTTACAACCAGAGGTTCACTGACAAATTAAAAAAAAATGAAATATAATAAAATTTCACATGACAGTTTTTGTGAATTGTTATATGAAATAAGAAGAAATTGATTCATTGTAATTGTTTATGATATTAGTTTTCCAATAGAGATCATTTCTCTTCTCTGTGCTTATAACCTATTGCATCTTTGTAGCAGTGGGTTTGCTTACAGCTGATTTCATAATCGTGGTAGAATTTAGTTTATGCTCTTTATGTTCACTGTAAACCAACTTGTTTCCATGTTTTCGCGTTAAGATCTTTTTAGCCTACCTTGCAGTGATTCAATTTCACAATTTTAAGTTAAATTGATGCAGTTGAATAAGGTAAAAAGCCAACTTTTACATATTTGCAACGATTTGTGTTGGTGTTTTTTATCTACTCGTGAAAATTTGTTGGTTTACAGTATTGTACTTGAGCTGAACGTATAAAGATTTTCAACCATTAAAAGTAAAAAATATAGTGCAAATAGAAATTCAGTCAAAATTAAAAAAACTTGATTTATTATTAAATTTTTGTATTAGAAAAAAACCTTGATATTAGAACTTTTGAGCAAGATACCAAAAACTGGAAACAGCTGTAACAGGCACAGATCATTAACATATCTATTTATAGAACCACTTATCACATGATCACTGGAATCACGGGTCTATGTTTATTAACAGATACATCACCCAGCAGTTGTAGCACCCCCTACGGCCGTATCAGCTGCCTTGCCACATCCGCCATTAGCAGCCACGCCTATTTTAACTAGCCCAATTAGCACGATGAGCACCCCCTCGACGTCGAGTTCGCCACTGATGCAGCAAAATGCACCGTGCTCCACGCTCTTTGTGGCCAATCTTGGTCAATTTTCATCTGAGCAGGAGCTAAAGGACTTGTTTAGCAGGTTAGTTCACTGGCCATCTTTGGGCCACTAACATGGTCCAAGTCACTTCAGGCAGTTGGTAGAGGTCAGAGTTACTTCATTCTCTCATGGTCTCCTTTGGTTTATAAGGTCTTTGTTACTCTTGTGTTAGATGAATTTGTTTATTTTCTTATTTTAGACCAGTGTGGTATGTTGAATCCGGATCTTTACAACAAGTGGTTGTTCGTGTAAGGATTTCAGGTGTGCAAATGGTAATAGTCGAACTGATGTAAATCATCTGACTGCTGGAAATCAGAAATTTTTTGATTTTTTGTAAAATCATAGAACCATTTCATATTCATGTAGTGGGTTATCTCCCCATGGTTTGTGTTTAGTCTTTGATTCAATTTAATCCTACCAGTACATATTTATTAATATTGTTGTTTTAGTGAAATTTGCTTTGTTTGAACTGGCACATGCTATATTTTGTTTGTTCTTTTCACCATTTTTCTTAAATCATTTCTCTCTTAAACAAATATTTGGGAGGTGTTTGGTTAAATTTTATTTCACCTCTGAATCTTGTATATTGATCCTGCAATGTTACCCTGCCTCTGCCTGAAGTGATTTTGGATCTTTTCATAGCATCTTTGAAAATGGCAATTCTCTAAACACATCTTTGAAATTTTTTTTTTTTTTTTTTTACAAATATTTAAGGGATCTTTTACACCTCAATGCTTGGTATGTCTGGATGTTTAATTATCAAAATCAAATGTTATGGCTATTGATATTAAATACACAATACAAACAAAAAAAAACGAGTGCTTATAAAATTAAATTTTGTTATGGGTCAAGTACTTCCAACTTGCCTGCAGACTTTTTGGCAATGTCTTTTTTAGAACAAAATAAAACTTAAAAAATCATAGAAATAGATAGTTGATTTCTAAATGAAATTGTGAATTATTCAAAAATAAAGATAAATGTTTTGATTTTTAAACAGAACTTGCGAAATAACAAAATAAACAAGACTAAACATATAGATTTTCAAGGATGCTAGTACTAATATATTAGTATAGATTATTTCTCACTTATCTGGGATTGACATACCTACATAGTATTTTTTCCAGAAATAATTTTCACTTTCTATGCATTACACCCTGTATATGACAAAATCAGTAGTATTGCTTCTTTTTAAACCCGTTTGATGTTGTACAAGGCAGCATATAGAATTTACAATTATAGAATGAATTTACAGCTATTCTACGATATATTGATTAAAATCTAACAGATTTTTATTACATTTCACCATGTACCACTGACGACACTGCTTCAAGATAGTAGTAACCTGTTTCATGCAATATGAAAGTGTTTGACAAGACCACATGGCATAAATGTTAACCAATTAAAAAATAGATTATATGAAATGTATATGCATTATTTGTTGCATGCACATGTATCACACTGAAAAATCTATATAGTCACAGTTAAAGATTCTAGGTTTATAACAGTGGTCAGATTGAAGATGGTCAAAGAAAGAAAACTTACAATACTTTGAAGGAAAGATAACAACAGAAATTTAAGTAAACTCCAAAGAAAAAAATCATTGACCATTATTTTTTGTGTTGTTTGTTTGCTGGATTTGCCACATCTCATGTAATTTGTTGAAGAAATGAACATCAAATGCCACATACTCGGTCAGGTTTTAAGGTTGAGATATTTTTCTAACCCTCACAAAAATATAGTCGTTTGGTGTAGTGAATTCATATTGCCTTTATACTAAGAGGTTGTTTTTTTTTAATATTTTCAAAGTTTTGCTTTTTCTTGTAGTTTTCAGGGTTTCAACCGGCTAAGAATGCATAATAAAGGAGGTTCACCAGTGGCATTTGTAGAGTTTCAGGTAAGTTAAAAGAAAATCAAAGTACTGTAAGCGCTGTAAGTTTTACTCCATAAAAGTCATCAATATATGGTTATATTTGAACACATCATACAACTAGCAGCAAACATAGTTAATTCCATATAAAAAAATGCATAAAAGAAAGAGTTCTACATTTTCCAAATATGGAATACCAGATGATTTGTCAAGAGGAATGTTTTGTCAACATTGTTATTTGAATAAACACAAAACCACAGGCTGTAAATCAAACAAACAAAATACCAGGCTAGTTAATTAAGTAGAAATCTGAAAGAGTTTATTTTCAAAATCAATTTCAAAATCAGATAATAGTAAGTAAAAAAATACGAACTTTTAATTGAAAATATACATATAAAACCAAAAGATTTCAACCTTGTTGGTGTAAAAAAGTAAAATGTGCTAATTGCCATTTACTTAAATTAGTTAAATCAATGTTATTCACAACCTAGCATGTCATCTATATTTGTCACTCAGCATCAACAGCAGGATTTGTTTGGTGCCTATATATTCTTAGCATCACTGCATATTTATTTTTGTCTGGCTGTAAAAGTTCCCTCCCTTTGCACTGTAGCGTGTTAACAAGCATTAGATAATTGTTTTTTTTTGCCTTTTTCTGTCATCACAAATATTCAGTGCCTTTTTACACACTTTTTCAGAAATCTGTGTTATCTCCCCTATATGTGCTCTTATTTGCATATTTTATCACATGACTTTCAAATTAGATCACATTGCCAGTCAATCATGTCACATGCTAGTTTTCTTCAACCAGAGGATTCAGATCATTTGCACTGTCAAAATATCCCAGTAAATAAATTGTCTACAAGGTGGATAATAGAGATTAAATTTCAAGATATTTGTTATTGCCTTAAATTCCCCCACAAAATCATCCCTTTACCTAGAACTACCTGGAACCAAAGCTTTCCTGTTTCAGTTGGTCAATGTTTATATCTCTAGAACTGGAAAAAAGGCTGTCTATTTGGATTCTACTGAGAAAAAAAGTATAGAAGAAATAAAATTTCTCAATGAGCCTCAAGTGTCAGATTGACTGATATTGCCTCAATGTGATGGCATTTATGCAATGGAAGTAAATTGTCCAGTTAGACAGAATGCAGTGCCCTTAAATCATCTCAGATGGGTCAGACAGAAACAAGTAATGCAAGGCCCAATGAAAATTTAATTTACATTTTATTCCAGGATTTAAAACAAGCAACAGAAGCATTGAATAGACTACAGGGTTTTGTTCTCCTCTCCTCTGATAGAGGAGGAATACGTATTGAATATGCAAAAAATAAGATGGGTGAGGTGGTGAGTGGACTTTAACACTGTTACTATGGTAACAACCCAATTAAACAAGTAAGAACAATTTATAAATCCTCTGGCTGTAGCTAGAAAATGGAGTCCAAAAAAGGGGAGACAATTTACAAAAGGGCATAACTTGGGAGATAAACTGGATAAAAGTCTGAAATTTTTAGTAGATAACAAAAAGTCCAATCAACACCTGAATGTGGCCGGGACATGTTTTTATTCTTTCTCTTTAAACAATGCACATGATCTACTAATAAAATCTTATTATTTCCTTGGTCTAATTGATAGGAAATTTGAATTTTATATTCTATATAACAAAGTAGCTTCACATTTTTATGCAGTTCACAAACAGATCATAGCTTACTGCAGCATGTTTCACAAACTTTTTATAGATGTTATAGCTCCCCCTTTTCTTTCTTTGTAGATGGTGTCAAAGCTGTGATGGTTCTTCCCTCTTTTATATTTTTCATCTTATTTTGAAATAATAAACAGTTGTTCAGATTTTTTTCTTTGAAAATAAGTACCCAAAAATATCTGTATTTTATTTATTATACTGTTTATCAATCTAAACTCTTTTTCACAGTACTGTTAAAAGGGAGGTAATTCAAAAAAGTTTTTCAATCAAATGGTACAAATTTATATTTATTTATTGTCAAAAGATGTGTGAGTGCAAAATTCATTAGAATCATAGGACAACTCCCAAGATTTCAACAAAAAATCAACCAATAATTATGACAGCCGAGATTTTAATATTGATAAGAAGGTTGCTCATAATTCTTAATTTCGTACTGACATTTGATTCATTATTTTATGTTTAAAAATGAGTAAATTGCTGAAATTATAATTTTTCATTAGCCCTTATACATACATTTTCCTTTCCCTTTTTAAGAGAGAGAACCGGAGTGTTTCAACAAGATTTTCTTCTAAAACCTGCATATCTGAATTAAGGTCTTCATAGGTCTTCATTGTTTCATAAAATTGAGAATGGAAATGGGAATGTGCCAAAGAGACAACAATTCATGTCTTTTTTAAATTATTTGTCCGTCTTTTCTGAGTTTCAATGCTATCAGATTTTACAAATGTTACCGAAGAACAATTTTGATAAGTATAAGTGTCTCCATGCATCAACAGATAGAGAAAGAACCATTTTAAACTATAAAAATACCAGATTAGGACGTCAAAATGATTTTAGCATGTGCAGATATTTTTTTCTAAAATATTTTCATGATCCAAAACTTGACTTTTATTATGTGTTTATTCAGTTATTTTTATCAGCACATATAATTTAGTATGTTGTGTATCACATTGTCTCCCCTATTTTGACCCCAGTAGTGTAAATCACATGATCACTGCATGAGTAGGTGATTGGATACAGCACTGCCAATCAGATTAATGAACAACATCTCATAAAGCTGATAACCAATCATATTGAACATTTCAAAACTCTATGTAGATTTTGTTTCTATTTTCCTACCTTTTGTTTTTCGCTATGCAGTAACATTAAAGCATGGGCAGACGCACAAAGCAGTTATTCTTTTAACCATATGTATACATGTGAATATATAAAAATGTTTTTATAAACCAACCAACTTGAATGGAAATATTATTTTTCTTAGTATGCATACAAAAACCATTGTCTTTCAACCAACAACATACTTCAAGAAAATACACTGAAATTTTTGTATACCTCAAAAATATTCAAAAGAAAAAAACTTTACATTTCATGAATTGGAGCTGCAAGTAACAGACAATGTGTTAGTCCAAGATTTTTTAACTGATATATACTGTAAATTCAGACAATTTTTAGTGCATTTTAAAATTGTGACGTCTGAAAAGTAATAGTTTAATTTTTGGAATTTAAAAATGCTGCATTGGTATAGTGCATTCAAAATATAAAAGACTTGCTTTTTTTTGTTTTTTTTGTACAAACTTTTCTTGGTGCAAAAATAATCTTAGTGAAAATTCCTGAATTTACAGTATTTTCTTTACAATCTTATCTACAGCCTTCCAAAAAAATGAAATGGCTTCAGTCCTTTCATGAGTTTGGGTTTTTTTTGGCGGAGAGGATCAGGTACTGGTGCAGAGTTATGTGGGTCATATTTCGCAGTAATGTTTTATTCATCTCTTATATATGACAATAATACTAAATAGAAATATCATATTGTTTTCAGGGTAAAAATCAAGAGGTTCCTATGATGGTACCCGGTCATACCACCATTTCACCCACCTCAGTGTTATGATCTCATTGGTCACCATGGACACAACTATTCTGCTTAATGATTGGACATCTTCATGGTTACCAAGGAGACAGAACTGATGACAATTTCCCGTAATAAAAGGGAGATAACTTATTTATTTGTTAATTCAATGGTTGTTAATGAATAGTTCAGTGATTTTTTTTTTGTATTATATTATAATAAGTATATATCTATATATAGTGATTTAGCTATTTATATAAAATATGCATGAAATTTGTTGAAACCATTTTTTCTGGTTTTTATGTTGATATTGAATATTGTGTATTGATTATTTGTTTATTTGATTTAGTGTTTAGCTATGTATTGAAGGATTGTGATTGGCTAAGAAATAGAAAACAAGTTTTGATTGGTTACTGTCTTATTGAACACTTTGATAGGATGACCTATTAAATATTAAAACACAACCAAAGGTTAACTGTTAAAAGGTGACCTTTGATGGGTTATTTTTTTAAGAAAGTTTATTTGGTGATTTTTTTTTTGCAATACAAAATTATTGCTTGTCAAAAAACATACCACTTTACAAGAATTTGAAAACACTTCCGTAAACACATCAGAAAAAAAATTAAAAAGATTAAAAAAAAAAAATATGAATAATATTTCACCTTATAATCATCACATGAAGTAAGATAGATTAATTCACTAAATTGACACATTTTCAATAGCCAATCACAATCCTTGATTAACTAGCTTCATTTTCATATTTAAATCATGTTATTTTTTGTCTGTGTTATTCCTTGAATATTTATTTTTTGAGGTCAGTTCAGGTGAAGTTTTGAAGTACACAAAGCCAGAACATCTGATTCAGAAATTAATTTTCTATTATAGTCCATTTTGGAAGCCATGCTCAAAACTCGATCTTTCAAAAAAAAGTTCTGTGTTTTTTTCACTTTGTTTAATATTCAACTAAATTCAGACCAATTAAAAAAAATAATTCGGAACAAAAAATATACACTGGGGAGATCAAATTTAGAATGAAGATTATCGAATTGAATAAAAAAAATAAATGTTCAAGTGAGCTACCTTAGTAATAGTCTCATAATTTGTTATTGATATTACATAATTAGTAAAGAGTTTTGATTAGCTCTTTTTCCGTCCAATCATTTCTTCAACATATCTTCACTGCAGGGGCATATCTATATTCAAACGAACAGTTATTATGCCTTTTAATTTTAATGATTGCACAGATCCTCTGCGGCGTTTTATGCATTGATGTAGTGAGGAATTCGCCGTTTCAGAATCTAATGGATTCTGGGTAATATTGAGGAATTGCTTAAGATGTGAGTTGTAATACAAACTGTGTGCAATTCTTCAAATAATCAGAACAATTCAGGGATTTTGTTTTGTTTTTTATTCAAAATGTAAATTTTTAATCACACGAGGAGCTGTAAATTACAGCAGCCTCTTGTACCATACACAAAAAAGTATAATCTAGATTTTATAAAGTATTCAATCAAATTTGAAAATTTCGATGTGTTCTGTACGAACAATGAATATGAATAAAAATTTATTTTGTTTTAATTTTGTTTTAAAAATTAGATCGTTTACCAGAAAGGAGTTTGAAATAGTTAACAAAAATTTTGGTAGATCGAAAAACTCATTTATTATTAATCCGAAACCATGACAACGAATACTTTTCATCTTTTTAATATGCAAATTGTGTATCTGTGTTAATGATATTCTCTGTTTTGGTTGTGCAAAAAGTTCATAAAAATTCCTTGAATTATTAGATTTTAATCTATTAATTATCTTTATTTGAATTAACAATGTAAATCGTTCAGGAGTTTGAAATTCCAGCCTATGACGTGATGAACAACTGGACCAATTTAAGCATCTCATCATTTTTTTTTAAATGGTCCCCCATTTTTTGTACATTTTTTGAAGTATTCCCTTCGAAAAAATGCTTTGAAATTGACATTTTTTTCAATGACATTCCACTTGTAATAATTTCCAATGCTATTATTGTTAATTGTTCTAATATTATATGTGTTGACGAAAAAACATCAAACTTTTTATGCAAATGTTGTTTACAATTTGTTGTTTTGTTTAAATTGTAAAATGGAGGCAACCATATATAGTGCTGTGTAAGTGTTTTGTGTGTGAAATCAATTTCAGCTGTCTTGACGATAAATTGAGTAGTCTCCCTTGTAATTGTGAGAAATGACAATTACCTCCCTTTGATTTATATCTAAAGTGTAGAATAAAAAATAATTAACTATTGATGTTAAATGTTTTTTCTGACAATTTACAAAGAGTTTTCTCTAATCAAGAACAAACAAACAAAAAAGATGCATTGTTAAGAGAGCTGAAATTTTTTGTAAATATTAAATGTGTTACATGTCTTTTTATACTTTTTTCATGAAAAGAATATTTAGATGATAGAATTGAATTGATGAAACTCTCCATAATGACATTGTTTTCAAATAGAAGCAATATAGAGAGTTTGTAGAGAATTATTTTCATTTTTTGCTTTATTATTTATTTTGCTCATTGAGGTCAACATAAGGTGATTGACATTGCTTGTAATATAATCAAATATTGAATTATTATTTTGTATATTTATCCTTTGTTGGACCCCAAAATCTTACAGTTTTTGTTTGCTTTTCTGTCTCAAGAGAAAGAAATTGCCATTGGTGGGGTTCGTGAAAGGAGGGTTATAAGCTTTTTGTATTACTCAGTATTTATATCCCTTCTAGAGCCTCAATATATGAAATCCATACTAAGTTGTAGTGTCATGTTTAGTTACGTATAATTTTAGTCATATTTTATGTTTACAATGAAGTTTTTTCTGATAAACAAACAGCAATAACCTACTTTTCATGTGACCCAGTTAAATATTAATAGACCTCTTATGCATATTGGAAAACAATTCCTAAACAGGGTTTTATTTTATCTGTGTTTAATGAAAAGTGAGATTAAGCAGAATTTGATCATCCCTTTTGGTGCCCCATTTTTTGTTTGTTGTGTTGGTTACTAGTTGATTTCTTTTTCATGGGAGAGGAATATGTTTGGTTATAGAAAATAGTTACTGTTTTTTTTTTATTATTCACTGCGTAAAAATGGGTACAGGCTATGCCTTACTTAAACAAAGCTGATATTTAGGTTATAAGAAAATGAACTCAACATTGGGAGAATTTTGACAAAGAAAGTGCTTCAGTGAACAGTATTGTTTCATTTAATATTCAATTTTACTCACCAATGATAATTCATTTAAAGTCTGCTCAGTTAACTTCATGTTTTTCATAAATAAATAAAATACATTTTTATACCAAAATCTACTTAATCCGTTCAGTAGTTGTCTGTTCTTTGTCTTCTCAAGGGAAATAACTCTAGCTTCAAACAAGTTCTAGGAATTATATCTTCAAAAGGAGGGTAGACAATTCCGGTATAGCTTATTAAACAGTATTTAGATAAGTAATACTCAGAATATTTTTCATGAACAAAGCTTTTCTGTTGTTTTTTCTAAACTGCTGTACAAAATTTGTGTTCTTTTTTTTAGTTGAAAATAATATGTCATTTTCATAAAACTAACAAAAAATATTCTTGATACAGGGTAAAAATGAAAGCAATATCTTATATTCAAGACCTTTTTTTCTTTTGTTTTATTATTTGTCCTTTTCTACTTATTTCTTATTTAATTTTTTGGTTAAGGTAGAATTAACAATATATCTGTGCAATATTTAGGACTTTTTTATAAATATAATTCTCCAATGATTTCTATAATAATTTTACTAATTGTCTAATGACAAAGCAATATATGTTGAAGGTTTTGAATGTTTATTATAATTTGAACTTTATTACCTCCATCGAAGAGAGTTTTGTATTTCTATTGAAAGAGTATAATGCTAGTATTTAATAAAAAGAATTTCTTACGAAAATCTTTAATAATGGTAAAAACGAATAATGTATTTGAAATAAAACTTCAATTTTGTTTGGAATATTTAATTTTTATAAATATCAAGATCAGCTTCAGGATGCTCTTTTATTCATCAAGATAATCTAATTAAAGTTTTTTCCTAATAAAGACAATTGACTATACAAATCACTTATATGTTTTTATGATAAGACAATTGACCGTACAGATTAAAGACAATTGACTGTACAGATTAAAGACAATTGACTGTACAGATTAAAGACAATTGATAGTACAGATTAGAAAGGTACAGTTTTTATGGGTAAAATAGTTAGTAGCCTGTGATAATTTGTTTATAAATATTTAATAAATGGATTAAGATAAAAATTATGTAAATTAGATGATTTGTGACTAAATGAATTAACTAATCAAAACTTAAAATAAATAAATTCCTTGACCTCTTTTATATATAGTCTGAAATATCATGTAAATAGGAAATCTATTTATAGTAACAATTGAATTTGGATGTGTACAGACAGTATATATATATATATATATATACACTTGTTAACAATTCAAGTAAACTTTTTCACAAGATTCTAACCATTTGTTAACAAATTATATTAGCCTACACTACTATACCCATAATATGCAATTCTTAATAAACAAAATGGGCTTTGATTTTGAAATGCATCATTTAATCCAAATCTGTAATGCTGTAGGAAAACTTAAAATTTTAACTCAACACTTAGTCATGGGTCCAGATTTCATATTTGAACGCATCATATATGTTTTGTTCCCCTTTCTTTTCTAGGGCATTATATTTATGCAGTTTGACTGTCTGTACACAACCAAATTTTCATCAGTAGTTCTGTATAGTTAGTTGTTGATTCTCTGGTCAGAGACTAAATTATTTAGTTGTGTGATTGTAAATTGTAGATGTGTGATGGTTACATGGTCATTTTATTGTAAAATATCCACTCCCAGGTCACCATGATTACATGGTGGTTTTTTTATTGTGGAAATTTCCAAACCAAGTTCCCTGGCAATGCTACTTAAATTTTTTACATATAATCTTTTTTGTAATTTATTCGGCCAAAAGATACTTATTTAGAGGTTCGATACCTGTTTTCAAATGTTTACTTCCATATATTCAGATTTCTGTATATGTTTTTTGTATTTTGATATTTTTGTTCAATTTACAAAGCACTAGATGTGCATGGTTCAGGTTGTTGTACTTTTAGTTCCCATTTGTAGAAAAATCAATTCAAAATCAATTGTTATTAGAGTGATGTAAAACTCATAATTCAACTAAAATTAAATTTACTTTTGGCCATTATTTAATACATTCAAATTTTGTAATCGTTTTTTTTCCTTGCCAGTGGCATTCAGAAAGATTGTGCAATGTTACTTTTGCTCAAGACAATTTTAATTTATGCATTTGACCTTCTGACCTTCAACAAAGGTTAAAAGTGCCATATAGTATTCAAACACAAGTCGAACTTTTGACACACATATCTCTTACTTTTGACCAATTTTAGCTTGAAAAAGTCATCCTAATAAATTGTAATGTAACTATTTCTTTTAATCACATGATCCTTTGTATTAGTTTTGATTGGTTGTTGAAGGTCAAATGGTCTTTTGCTGTTACTATGACAATGACAGAGTTCGTGACTGTTTATATCTGAAATAAATCAGCAGATGTCTCCATTTATATGTGTTTATTTTTTTTTCTTTGTTAGCCATATATTGATGAGATAGATATAAGAGAGGGTGGTATGAGTGCCAATGAATCAACTCTCCATCCAAGTCACAATATGGAAAAGTAAACCAATATAGGTCAAAATAATGTCTTCAATAGAGGTTATCTGAGCTGTGGATGAAGTGTGATAAAGGGGATGAGCATTTGTTAAGCTGAGGGTGATTTCAAATTGTTTTGAGTGCAGTAAATCCATTAGTAATTAGACATAAAGGGATTTTATATTGGCTATTCCCACCACTTGGTATCTTGTCAAGACTTAAATGTGATCAGTCAATTTGATAATTTATTCTTTCTTCAGTCCTACATCATGTAAACAAGCTTACCAGTACAGATACCTACATTGGTCTGCTAGATTCCATTGTCGAATGAACGAATAAACTGACCAAGCTTAGCCAAGGTACAAGATCTCTCTTGTGTACATTCTTCCAATGTTTGATGAATTGATGATGATGTATGGGTTTTTCTGTCCGGCTATCCTGTATGGATATTGCGGACTTTCTACTTAATGTTTGGTTCTGGTTCAGTTGACCGTTTAGCTTTTACTTTATTTCTAGGAGTGTGATAAGGCGTATCTGGCCGTTCCAAGATCAAAAGTGCTGATGTAACTGCTTCTGGAGATGGCATCAATAGTGGCGATGTGTGAGGTGGTGTTGTCCGGAGCAACTCGGGATCGTCTAGGTCGAATCCCTCGTCATAGTCGATCGGGCATCGCTTGCCTCTGTCTTTGGTTGGCTGGAGGTAGTACTGGCGATGGCATGCCTTCCTGGGGTTGTACGGACTGATGACTGTGTCCGTCTTGATGCAAATGCCCTCAGGTTCCCCTTGATACTTTGTGGGTACTATCTCCCTGCTTCCATCTCGTGCTGTTGTGGCTTCTGTTTGTTGGTTCTGGTCTACCTTGGTGGTGTGTGGTAAGACCTCAGCCGATGTTGCAGCAGTGCTTTTGGCCTGCACCCACTGGTTGTAACGCTTGGCGTCCCTTCTCCTGGTGGATGGTGGCTTACTTTTCAGGGCCGGCTTGGCTTTACTGGAGTGTGCCTCTCGGGTTCCTTAGCCTTTGTCTTGGTCCACGTCAGCTGTACTGACACCTGGTCAGAACTTGCGGAAAACTTCCAGGCAGGTTCTTTTCCAGTTAACTTCATGGCTGCTAGTTAGGCATTCAATTCATCTGGAATTTCCATTATGATTGTCCAAAAAGTTAGTGAGTTGTGTTCAGCTGTGTTCAGTACGAATACTTCAACGCGAATTAATTTGATGAATTGATGGACTAGTCAGGCCTTTTAAAAATACAAGCTCCCATTCTGATTGGGCCTAGCCAAGCAAAATCAACCACACTGGTGAACAGTGTTCTATTGTTTGGTGAATTGATCTACTGATCAGGCCTAGCTAAGTAAAATCAACCACACTGGTGAACAGTGTTCTGATTGCTTGGTGAATTGATCTACTGATCAGGCCTAGCTAAGTAAAGTCAACCACACTGGTGAACAGTGTTCTATTGTTTGGTGAATTGATCTACTGATCAGGCCTAGCTAAGTAAAATCAACCACACTGGTGAAAAGTGTTCTATTGTTTGGTGAATTATCTACTGATCAGGCCTAGCTAAGTAAAATCAACCACACTGGTGAAAAGTGTTCTATTGTTTGGTGAATTGATCTACTGATCAGGCCTAGCTAAGTAAAATCAACCACACTGGTGAACAGTGTTCTATTGTTTGGTGAATTGATCTACTGATCAGGCCTAGCTAAGTAAAATCAACCACACTGGTGAACAGTGTTCTATTGTTTGGTGAATTGATCTACTGATCAGGCCTAGCTAAGTAAAATCAACCACACTGGTGAACAGTGTTCTATTGTTTGGTGAATTGATCTACTGATCAGGCCTAGCTAAGTAAAATCAACCACACTGATGAAAAGTGTTCTATTGTTTGGTGAATTGATTTGACTGATCAGGCCTAGCTAAGTAAAATCAACCACACTGGTGAACAGTGTTCTATTGTTTGGTGAATTGATTACTGATCAGGCCTAGCTAAGTAAAATCAACCACACTGGTGACGTGTTCTATGTTTGGTGAATTGATAGACTGATCAGCTAGCTACGAATCACCATGTGTTCTACTGTTGTGAATATAGATGATCAGCTAGCCACAAACAATCACCCATACTGGTGTGCAGTGGACCTCTGGCTGATGAAATGATTGACTGACCAAACGTAGCTAAGTACAATCACCCACTCTAGTATACAGGGTTCCACTGTCTGATAAATGATAGACTGATCAGGCCAAGCTAAAGTTCAAGCACCCACAACAATGTACAGTGTCCATTGCTTCACGAATTGATTGACTTGTCATGCCCACTTAAAGTAGTGTTCCATTATGTGGGGAATTGAATAACTGAACTGGCCTATCTAAGTTACAACCATCCATTCTGGTGTACATGAAGTGTTCCATTGTCTGATGAATTTATTAAGTACACTCAATCGCACTGGTGCACAATGTTCTATATATTGTTTTATGAATTGAAGGACTAACAAGACCTAAGTATGGTATAAATGTCTACTCTGATGTACAGTGTTCGATTGTCTGGTGAATTGATTGACTGGGCAGGCATAGCTTAAGTACAAGTACCTACTATGGTATCCAGTGTTCCATTGTCTGGTGAATTGATTGACTGGGCAGGCATAGCTTAAGAACAGTACCTACTATGGTATCCAGTGTTCCATTGTCTGGTGAATTGATTGACTGGGCAGGCATAGCTTAAGTACAAGTACCTACTATGGTATCCAGTGTTCCATTGTCTGGTGAATTGATTGACTGGGCAGGCATAGCTTAAGTACAAGTACCTACTATGGTATACAGTGTTCCATTGTCTGGTGAATTGATTGACTGGGCAGGCATAGCTTAAGTACAAGTACCTACTATGGTATCCAGTGTTCCATTGTCTGGTGAATTGATTGACTGGGCAGGCATAGCTTAAGTACAAGTACCTACTATGGTATACAGTGTTCGATTGTCTGGTGAATTGATTGACTGGCAGGCATAGCTTAAGTACAAGTACCTACTATGGTATCCAGTGTTCCATTGTCTGGTGAATTGATTGACTGGGCAGGCATAGCTTAAGTACAAGTACCTACTATGGTATACAGTGTTCCATTGTCTGGTCTATTGATTGACTGGGCAGGCATAGCTTAAGTACAAGTACCTTCTATGGTGTACAGTGTTCCATTGCCTGGTGAATTGATTGACTGGGCAGGCATAGCTTAAGTACAAGTACCTACTATGGTATCCAGTGTTCCATTGTCTGGTGAAATGATTGACTGGACAGACATAGGTTAAGTACAAGTACCTACTATGGTATCCAGTGTTCCATTGTCTGGTGAAATGATTGACTGGACAGACATAGGTTAAGTACAAGTACCTACTATGGTGTATAGTGTTCCATTGTCTGGTGAAATGATTGACTGGACAGGCATAGCTTAAGTACAAGTACCTACTATGGTATCCAGTGTTCCATTGTCTGGTGAAATGATTGACTGGACAGACATAGGTTAAGTACAAGTACCTACTATGGTATACCAGTGTTCCATTGTCTGGTCAATGATTGACTGGACAGACATAGTTTAAGTACAAGTACCTTCTATGGTGTAAGTGTTCCATTGCTGGTGAAATTGATTGACTGGACAGGCATAGCTTAAGTACAAGTACCTACTATGTATCCAGTGTTCCATTGTCTGGTGAAATAATTGACTGGACAGACATAGGTTAAGTACAAGTACCTACTATGGTATCCAGTGTTCCATTGTCTGGTGAAATGATTGACTGGACAGACATAGGTTAAGTACAAGTACCTACTATGGTGTATAGTGTTCCATTGTCTGGTGAAATGATTGACTGGACAGGCATAGCTTAAGTACAAGTACCTACTATGGTATCCAGTGTTCCATTGTCTGGTGAAATGATTGACTGGACAGACATAGGTTAAGTACAAGTACCTACTATGGTGTATAGTGTTCCATTGCCTGGTGAATTGATTGACTGGGCAGGCATAGCTTAAGTACAAGCACCTACTATGGTGTACAGTGTTCCATTGTCTGGTGAATTGATTGACTGGACAGGCATAGCTTAAGTACAAGTACCTACTATGGTATCCAGTGTTCCATTGTCTGGTGAAATGATTGACTGGACAGACATAGGTTAAGTACAAGTACCTACTATGGTGTATAGTGTTCCATTGTCTGGTGAATTGATTGACTGGCCAGGTCTAGCTAACGTACAAGCACCTCCTCTGGTGTACAGTCTTCTACTGTCTACTGAATTTAATAGACTCTGATTGATAAGCCTAGCAATATCTTCCTATCTGTACAGTGTTCCATTGTCTTAGTAATTGGATAACTGATAAGGTGTTGCTTAGATACAATATACTCTATTGTACAGTTTTCCACTGTGTAATGAATTGATTGACTGATTCGGCCTAGCTAAAGCACACGCACCCACCAGGTTACAGGTTTTCTGTGTTTAATGAACTTACTGGCTGACCGGCCTTTGTGAAAAAAAAACTATAAACCTAGGTAAAGTACAAGCACCCACACTGGTGTACAGTGTTCCCTTGACTGGTGGAATTGATTGACTGCACAGGGTTCCTGTGTTTAATGAACTTATTGGCTGATTAGGCCTTGTGAAAAAAACAATAAACCCAGGGTAAAGTACAAGCACCCACACTGGTGTACAGTTTTCCCTTTCTGGTGTGATTGATGATAGAAGGAAATCAGGAAGTCAGCACAAAGTTACAATCACCCATTCTGGTGTAGTTCTCCACTGTGTAATGAATTAACTGGTTAGGCCTAGCTTAAATACAAGCATCTGACTCTGGTGTACAGTGTTACACTGTCTGATGAATTGAGACTGACCAGGCCTAGTGAAATTACAATGACCGACACTGGTGTACAATTGATTTACTGACTATGATTAGCTAGAGTATCGATATCTACATGTGGAGTAGGATCTGCCTACCATTCCTAAGCATCAGTGATCACCTCCGTTTTTTTGGTGGGATTCGTGTTGCTCAGTTGTGTTTTGTGTGAACTGTTGTGTTTTGGTGGTTTTCTTTTATTTTTGTCATTGCATTCTCAGAATTGTGGGTTTGAATGTCCCTTTGGTATCTTTCGTCTCTCTTTTAGCTATGTATATACTGGTATATTCACCGAATTAGACATCAGCGTAATACGAGAAATTAATTGAACGAGAAAATTAATTACACAAAATCAATCGACACAAAATATGGAACAGGTGAAAATATATGATCAATATGTTTAAAACTGTTGTAGTAAATATTATCAAATAGCGTGACATGACGTGGCTATGAAGTATTTAAACACTACAGATCGGGTGACAAAATATGCAATATAGACGGCTAGTTACACATTTTCAAATATAATTATCCAATGATCAAATACAATACAAAGGAGTAGGTTCAGTAAGACCCCTTTTTGGCCCCAAAATATAGCAGTTTTAGAAAATTGTGAAAATGTAATCTTTAAGCTATATTTTGGAAAGTAAAATGCTTCTGCTACATAAATATGAGCTGTTTTTGACAGTACAATGCACAAATATCGCGTTCTAGCATCATTAAGTCATGCTAAATTACTGAAATCTTCAAAATTTTAGCATTTTGGTTAATATTGAGACGGTTTCCGTCTAAAATGAAAGTGGCCGCATTCGTGTTCATTCATAATATTGAAATGTAAGTTGTATTTGATGATAATACAAAACATATATAAAGGTTGAGGATGAACACGGATGCGGCCACTTTCGTTTTTGACAAAAACCATCTGAAAAGTGATGTTTTTTGGCATAATTGATAGATTTTTCATATTTAAGCTTGAATCAGAGCTTTTTTAATGACTAAATTAGTTAAAATCTTTCACATTAACTAATTGAATCAATTGAAATAGACACTTAAGTGTTTAAAAAGTGTCCAAAAACTTTCGTTAGATGAACCTGAAATTTGAGGCCAAAATTGGCCCTTACCGGACCTACTCCTTTACAAGACCATTTCTTTTTCAAAAAGCTTGTGTGAGTTTTGTGAATATTTTTTCATAAAACATCTTCCCTGAAATCAGTGGACCAGTTGTAATATGATTATCCTACAATATCATGAATAAATTCAGGTATTTGTTCACTGTCACGAGCGTGCTCACATATTTTCTTTTTATAAATAATGATTATATTCATGTACATGCAGCACGAAACGGCAGGAGAAAAGTTGGACGTGATTGTCTGTATTTCAATTCATAATATTGCCAAGATTATCGATGCAATATTTTTGTTGACGCTTTAATGCCAAAAAGGTAATATTTACCTATAAAAAAGGGGGAGGCTGTGAATTGTTGGTATAATAATGATGGGAATCACAAATTTGGGGGCCTTTAAAGCTCTATTTCTTATTAAAAATATTATGATATCATAACTGTACATCCGAGGAGGCAAACAGAACATCCAGCAACATAGCCATTTGCAAACAGCTGAACGGTTATTTACATTCGCACGAAACTTTATTCATTACCCCTTTCAAAACTTCATTCTCTGTTCAATTTATGTTTGGAATCCACTGTTACAAACCCTCATTCAAACCAATACAAACTTCAAGCTATAATTTCGGATATTGCAAGTCACAGACTTTTCAAGCCAGTTCGCATTGGAAAAGATGAAAAAGAGAAAAGATCTTTTCTAAATCTTTCCTTTGCCAACAAAGGTCTCGATGGCGTCAACCTAGGCAATATCCTTCATCATAAATTAGTTCAATCGAAAATACCTCCTTATTTCAAAGACCAGTCTGTACCAATAATTTCTTATACCTATACCAAACCTATTTCAACTAAAATTTTCAATTACAAACGCGTTTTGCAGAATCTCGATATTGACGACTTCAAGTCTAAACCTCCTGATTGCACTTGTGCTAGTTCCCAATTCATATATAATCCTGCTGGTCACGTTATTACCGGTGACCTCAACATTGTTAATAACACTTCTCTACGAAATGTGTTATCGAAAGGTCCGAAATATCGTGAGCCTAAATCCATCAATTGGAAATACAACTTTAAAATTTTGATGGACTCAGTCGAGGATTATGCCAGGCAATGGGCTAAACGTGAAAAGGAAGACGTAGACACTCTATCCGAATGGATTAAGGCAGTGAGGTCGTTAATACAAATCAGAATCAAGAAACTGAATGGGTCCATCAATGCCCATGCTACGTCAATCTTTAAAGACCCAAATGTTGCTAAACACTTATCCGATCTCCATGATAAATATGTTGTTGTCCCCGCAGACAAAGCCCCAAATAACATCGTTTTTGTCTGTAAAAGTCACTACATTAATTGCTTGATAAACGAATTAGGTATAGACAATTCACTTGGAAACTCAACATATACCCTCACGACACTTACCAAAGAGGAAATCCTGGATAATCATAGGTCTGTTCTTTGTTCCTTTGGTATTTCAACCAAAGATGAAGAACTGGATCTTCCATCACTGTATTGGATACCTAAACTACATAAGTGTCCTTACAAGCAACGGTATATTGCTGGGTCTTCCAAGTGCTCCACGAAACCTCTTTCTAAATTATTAACATCTGTTTTATCAGCAATCAAAGACGGGCTTCAAAGTTATTGTGAAACTGCCTATTCTAGATGGTGGCGTGAATCAGATGTGGATACTTAAAAATTCCAAAGATCTTTTAGAGTACATACAATCTAACTCTCTTTCATCTTGTAACAGTATCAAAACATTTGACTTTTCTACTCTTTACACAAGTATTCCACATTCCAAACTAAAAGACAAATTGAAAGAGTTGGTATTACTTTGCTTCATAAAAAAGAATGGCCAACGTAGATACAAGTATCTTGTCTTAGGGAGGGATAAATCATACTTTGTAAAGAATCACTCTGATTCAAACAAAAAATTCTCTGAAACCGATATTATCAAGATGCTTGATTTCTTGATTGACAACATATTTGTAACGTTCGGAGGACGTGTTTTTCAACAGACTGTCGGCATCCCAATGGGAACAAACTGTGCCCCTCTACTTGCCGACTTGTTTCTTTATTATTATGAGGCTGACTTCATGCAGGAACTTCTTAGGAAGAAAGATAAGAAGCCAGCAATATCCTTTAACTCCACTTTCCGCTATATAGATGACGTTCTTTCACTAAACAATTCAAAATTTGGTGACTATGTGGAACGCATCTATCCCATCGAATTGGAGATAAAGGATACTACAGATACAGTTAAGTCGGCTTCATATCTTGACTTACATCTAGAAATTGACAATGAGGGTCGGTTGAAAACAAAACTTTACGACAAAAGAGATGATTTCAGCTTTCCAATTGTGAACTTTCCATTTCTAAGTAGCAACATTCCAGCAGCACCTGCATACGGGGTATATATCTCCCAATTGATACGATATTCCCGTGCTTGCATTTCCTATCATGATTTTCTTGATAGAGGGTTACTGCTCACAGGGAAGCTATTAAACCAAGAGTTCCAAATGGTGAAGTTGAAATCATCCCTTCGTAAATTTTACGGACGCCATCACGAGTTGGTTGACCGTTATGGAATAACCGTTTCACAAATGATATCGGATATGTTCCTTACGTCGTTAACTACAATCCCCTTCCCTTTCATGAATGTGACCTACCGAATTAGACTATTTTCCAGATTTGTAATCACATAAGCAACACGACGGGTGCCACATGTGGAGCAGGATCTGCTTACCCTTCCGGAGCACCTGAGATCACCCCTAGTTTTTGGTGGGGTTCGTGTTGTTTATTCTATAGTTTTCTATGTTGTGTCATGTGTACTATTGTTTGTCTGTTTGTCTTTTTCATTTTTAGCCATGGCGTTGTCAGTTTGTTTTAGATTTATGAGTTTGACTGTCCCTTTGGTATCTTTCGTCCCTCTTTTACATCAAATGAGACTAATGCAGCGTAATATCATTAACAAGAATGTGTCCATAGTACACGGATGCTTCACTCGCACTTTCATTTTTCATGTCACAGTCAGTGGACTGGGAAATTGGGGTCAAATCTTTAATTTGGCATTTAAGTTAGAAAGATCATATCATAGGGAACATGTCACGGTACTAAGTTTCAAGTTGATTGGACTTCAATTTCATCAAAAACTATCTTGACCAAAAACTTTAACCTGAACTTCGCATTATCATTTTCTATGTTCAGTTGACCGTGAAATTGGGATCAGAACTATAATTTGGCATTAAAATTAGAAAGATCATATCATGGGGAACATGTGTACTAAGTTTAAAGTTGATTGGACTTCAACTTCATCAAAAACTAACTTGACCAAAAACTTTAACCTTAACGGGACGAACGGACGAACAGACGAAAGAAGAAACGGACGGACAGACGCACAGACCAGAACACATAATGCCCCTCTACTATCGTAGGTGGGACATAAAAAGCAAGATTATTATCAAAATCAAAATAAATTTTACACCAACAATATAAAGGAATGTATCTTATCTCTAAGAAACAGTTCTTACTCAAAACTCATTGGTGTTTTCTGTCACGTTGTGACAAGCAATTTGTTTGATATACAGACATCAATACAGACAGAACAACGACAACAGTACAGAAAGGTAAAGAACCAACCGACGAGAAACATGACATTTTCAGGCGTTACTGAAGGCAAAGTAGACTGCCTGTCTCTCTTGTTTCATCTATTGCGGTGTTCGTGGCAAATCAATAAAACAGCGATAGACAGTTGCAATAACAAGATTGGGTTCGTAAAACATTCATCCAATAGCTTCCAGATAAGCCTCAACCTTTTATTTAGGACATCAAAACCAGAAAAGCAAAACCTTGAAATACATGATATAATAGGAAATTTACAGTCCATATACACAGCTTCTGATGGAATGATGCTACAAAAAAGTACTTTATTACTTACAGCCGATTGCAATGAGTGTGCAGGTAAAGCTAATATATTTGGTTAGCTTACTTGCTAGCTGAACCGTGAAGTCATTATTAGGTAAGGTATACTTCCCTCCTTTCGAAGTAGTCTAGTCCTACAGACAGAGAGACTGATTATATGTCGGTCTAGTCTACTCTTAAAGAAGGGTAGTGTACCTTATTTAATAATGACTTCACGGTACAGCTAGCAAGCAAGAGAACTAAAGATGTAACCTTTACCTACACACTTATTGAAATCGGCTATAACTGAAACAATTAAATCATATCTTTTGAAGGAATGTTTATATAGGTTTAAACTGACGCTGTCTGTCAATTTTTAGCTGTAGGTGTGTATGCTTCGTTTAATAGTTTAATAGGACATTAAAAAGTAAACAGTAGAACTTTAAGCTGATTTCATTTTCTTATGCAAGCTGATAAGGGCATGACCAGTTTTATTTCCAATAGATTTATTTGACACCATATCAATACTTCAAAACTCACAGTTTTGTTTATGAACAAATATTGCGACTGACACAAGATGTCTCAAAACTGCAACTTTATGTTTTCGTTTCTAGAAACAAAAACAAAGGACTTTGTTTTACGCAAAAGAACAAGCTCTGCGTTGTCGTTAATCTGAAATGCAACCATTTTGTTATTCCAACATGTTTTCGTTTTTTATATAGAGTAGATCGTTGGTTTTCCCGTTTGAATGGTTTTACACTAGTAATTTTGGGGCCCTTTATAGCTTTTTGTTCAGTGTGAGACAAGGCTCCGTGTTGATGGCCGTACATTAACCTATAATGGTTTACTTTTATAAATTGTTTTTGGATGGAGAGTTGTCTCATTGGCACTCACACCAAATCTTCCTATATCTATGTGCAAGAAGAATTAATTTTACAAGGTATATCAAAATTATTTGAACAGATATTGTCTCATTGGCAATCATAACATATCTCCTCATTTTAATATTAAATACGAACCATGAACTGAAATACAAATAAGTAAAAAAGAATGAGTCTTCAGCAAAATAATTTACGTCATACCTATACTTACACATCGTTGTCAATATAATGGAATTTGATGCGACAATCATACAAGTGAGAGGTTTAGCTAGCTATCAAACCAGGTTTAACGTTTAATCCACCATTTTCTACATACGAAAATGCCTGTACCCAGTCAGGAATAAAACAGTTGTTATCCAGTCGTTTGATGTGTTTCAGCTTTTGATTTTGCAATATAATTAATGAATTTCCGTTTCGAATTTTCCTCGGAGTTCAGTATTTTTGTGATTTAACTTTTTCTTTACCTGCTGTTTACATTAAAAAGACAGTCACATATGCCGTAAAACAAATACTGAGATAGAAATTTACAAGTGACGACAGATTTTTACATATAGATTTACTCTTTATGGATTTAATTTCGCATGGTTTTGTGATTTTGAAAGCATTATCTATACATTCAAACTCAAGCTATTGACACAATACCATGTGAAAAATTAATGAACCATATAAATGGTTAAACCAAACTCTAACTGAATAAATACCAGTATATTGATTAATTTTTTGAACAGTAAATAAACATGACAAAAGGAGATTTTGTCAATTTTCTCTCTAAAGATCGTTGTTGTGTTCTCCAGTCTGTACTAATGTGGGGTACACTTGTAGCGCTCGCACAATGACAACGAATGACGTATCGATAATCGATCACAGTAATAGTTCATTTGTACAATGTCGGACTTAAAAAAAAGTTAGTAATACATGTATGAATGAAGTGTTCGTTATATAATAGGATACTTCAGAATGATTAAGAGTCCGGTATTTGACACCTGCAGTGGCGGATCCAGGGGCCAATTTCACAAAACATCGTAAGTCTAAGATTACACTTACGTCAAGTCTTAAGTCAAAAACCAATTTCACAAAAGAACTTACGTCAAAACTTGCGACCAACTTTGATCGTAAACTTAAGAGTGCCTCTACCCACACTTAAGTGTCTAAGAAATACTTACGACCACTCTTACGATTATCTTAAGTATTTATAAAATGATTGCAGTGTTGCCAATTTTTTTCTTCATACGCCACTTACGTAGAAAAAGAATATGTAGAGACCGTACGACCCCACTAGATATGTATACAGATGCCGAGATAATAAACCGCTACCGTTTTCCAATTCAAGGGCCAACGCATACACATATTAGCACCTTAATGTATATTAAAAAAATAAATCTACAATTTTGCATCATATATATTGTGGATTTCATCATGAAGATTAAACAGTAAACATGCTTGGAAGAGAGACGCATAGTGGTCACTCAATGTCCAGTGGCTAATATGTCATGAAATTCAGGATTAACGTAATTATACGATAAAATAACGGTTCCATAGGAGAGCCTAACTCCGGTGTATGGACACATATCAAGGTGACAATGAATATTAGCCAGGGAGAGGCGGTGATTCACAAGCTATTTAACGAGCACCAGCATATGGCATAGTATGAAGCAGGGATGGGGTAATCGTAATCTGTAATCATAATCGATTGTAATTGATTACATTTTTTCAAGTAATCGACAGTAATCTGTAATCGACCATATTTTCGATTACATGTAATCGTAATTTAATCGATTACAGCAAAAATTATGATGTTATGATCGATTACATTTCGATTACTTCAGTAAAATAGTTTGATAAAATAAAACCTATAATTTAAATGAAAATAGAAAAATGCATATATTCATCAGTTTATCATAGTATTGATGAAATAAAGTGTATCATTATTACTTGAGAGTTTATCATATACCTTAGGATCTCCATTTGGATTAACCAGATCTCCTTACAAATTTTACTATATTTCCAGCTTTTGAAATAAGCGATTTCAATGTTTGTAAATACTTCTAGACCATTTATATAATACACAAAAATGTTCAAAATAAGAAAATAGATTCAAAATAGGAAAATACATGTAGTCCGGATTTAAGTTATGTACTACATTGAAGTAGTAAGCGTAATTGTAATATAATTCCTTAAAGCTTAATTTTCAATTAGAGTTCCAATTTATCTTAGAATAGATAACCATTGATTCGTCCTAATGGTATGACATCAAAATAAGGAAATAATACAAAATTCACTTGATTTTGGAAAGTTTGAATAAGTAAGAAAATCAATAAAATCATATCCATATATACTCGGCATATGCAACATACTACCATTTCATCAACAGACCACAGGTCATGTGGGGCATTTGCATCCTGACTTAATCTAGTTTCAACACTAATAATTTGAACCAAAAAGGTTCTTCTTGTTTAGTGAAGTATGAGTTTTCAATGGCTAATTTTTTAGGGCTTCATAGCTAGTTTAGAATAAAGAACAGCAATTGAAGTGTTGTTATACTTTTCATTCAACAAATTAATTTATGACCTGCATGCACGTGTCGCTTAGAACACGACAATGTACCAAATGGTCAATATCTATCATCCGTGTAATTTGTTCTATGGGATATTTGCAAACTTTCAACGGAGGCAATTGCATGGCATGGGAGAAACAAAGAAGACCATTCACATAGTCTAACTTTTTTTTTAAATTATTGTAAAAGTTCATAAGATACAAATATTCCGATTGGAACACATCCTTTTGCTCCCTCCATTTTCATCCCTTGAATGAGACTTTCCAATTTAATATTGCTTTCTAATCGATAAATTCATGTACAGGACGGGCAACTCTCTTTATTTAAAAATACAATCTACACTGCCGTTAATTACACATGATGTTGTCTGCTTGGAGTCCCCGCCTTAAAAAAAGAAATTGCCAAACTCCAAAATACTAAATTCCTGCATAACATGAATTGTACCACGTTGGACCAACATTTATAGAATAAATACCAAATATAGAAAGTTGTCCTACAATTCAAAACATAGGCACATAAAGAAAAAAGAAGATTTATTTTTGGCTAAGGGTGCCGGTTGTACCTCTCTGCGTTTGAAATAAACATGAATATTTGCCACTTTACCTTTTCTGTTTTATGAATCCTAACCCTGAGCTTTGTATTATTTGCCAAGAAATTTTGGACCTTTTTTGGCTAAAAAAATAAAATAATTGTGAAGTGCACTAATGTAACGGTTCCTGACTTGGAGCATGTATATTTAATACTTAAAGTATCAGGGTTGATGCCGAATTCTCAATTTATGAAGTATTATAACGTCCTCCATGATAGACAAATTTGTGAAAATAGTCTGTCTTCGGATCAATCAAATTATGTATTGATTAACATGTGGATATCAAATCTTTGGTATAAGTTTTAAATTCAGTTAAAAGGTTATATGAAATGTGCATGACAAACAATTTAGCTGAAAATGCAACCCCGTGTGTCGGAACATACCCGCCCCGGTATCATAAATATAGTGAGTATCCCCCGGGTAGATGTAGAATGGCCATTGGGGAAGTGTCACACAAAACAACCATTTCATGTATAGATTTACTTACCGTTTTGGTTGTTTAAAAAGGTGTCCCAGTCACCCATCGGATAGGGGAATCAGTATAAAAAGAAATCAGAGTATGTGTTTAAGTAATAAATATGATAAATTGCCATATTCAATACAATATAAGCTAATGACGATAGTTTTTTTTTAATTTTACGTGGACCCGGTCCTGTGCGCAATGTACCAAATGATCAACATTAGTTAATTTAACGGCCGAAGTAATTTCTTTGCATGTATAAAGGCATAAATAAGTAATTGCACTTTTTCTATAGAATGAAGGGTAGACCATTTTTTTCTCCTAATTTTGCCATACTGTTACATGGGCAATAAAAAAAAAACAGTTTTGCACCTTTCGACAACCTGTGCCCAACAGGTACTTGTTTTTGTCTTGGATAGTCAGGATTTTGCCCGAACTCTCCCCTAATCACGGAAATGTTGGATGTAACTGTGCCAGAGAGTACAAGAAGCTCACTCTCTGAATAGTGTGGCTTTCTTTTTGTTATTTCCATCAGATCTACGTGGAAAGTATTCCGTCCCGTTTTGTTAACATAGGGAGACACCGCTGCGCATGCTTCGATGAAACGAAAGTACGTTGCTAAGGTATTTATGTCTTAAGAGTGGTCGTAAGATAAGACTTAAGATTTAATCGTAAGAGTGGTCCTAAGTGTAGGATTAAAACTTACGATATGTTTCGTGAAATTGTCTTAGGATTGCACTTAGGAAAGTCTTAAGTATAACACTTAAGACTTAAACTTACGATGTTTTGTGAAATTGATTTTCATAAGGGGGGCCCTCTGGTTGACCTAAGGGGGGGCCCCGCTCCAGTCATGCTTCAGTGATTCCCTATATAATCAACCAAATTTTTCCCACGAAAGGGGGGCCCGGGCCCCCCAGGGCCCCCCTGGATCCGCCTATGACCTGTCTCACTCTGTGGAATTAGTCTGAGAAGACATAGACCTTCTTGTCGCAGTGGCGGATCCAGAAATTTTCATGGGAGGGGTCCACTGACTGCCTAAGAGGGCCCGCTGCAGTCATGCTTCTGCGATTCCCTATACAATCAATCAAATGTTTCTGTCAAAAAATCATTCGGGGGGGGGGGCGGGCCAAGTAAGCAGACATTAACACAAAATAAAGACGGAAAACCCTCTAAATCCGCCCCTTTGTCGTGTTTGTTATCGGTTGCTTTCTCCGATTTATGATGTTGTACAGACTTTTTTTTACCTCT
This sequence comes from Mytilus edulis, assembly GCA_019925275.1. NCBI lineage: Eukaryota > Metazoa > Mollusca > Bivalvia > Mytilida > Mytilidae > Mytilus > Mytilus edulis. The sequence continues at coordinate 60,256,647 of CM034354.1, read as the reverse complement.
AAATGTCTTTCGGCCCAAGTTATTTGCGTTTGTTTTGCCATCTCGTTTACGAATGTGCAACAAGTTTCCTTACTATTTTCCATATCTTATGTTGCATCATTATTATACATTAAATGCCTTCTAACGTATTTCGTTATTTTACGTTACATAAAATTAAGGCAGTGGCTATTTTGCCGGCTCCGAAAATAAACTAATTAGACCGTTGGTTTTCCCGTTTGAATGGTTTTACACTAGTGAATTTTGGGGCCCTTTATAGCTTGTTTTCGGTGTGAGCCAAGGCTCTGTGTTGAAGGCCGTACATTGACCTATAATGGTTTACTTTTTTAAATTGTTATTTGGATGGAGAGTTGTCTCATTGGCACTCATACCACATCTTCCTATATCTATTAACAACGAAATGGCTAAAAACAAACAGATAAACAACAGTTCATAAAACACAACTAAAACTGAGCAGCACGAACTCCATAAAAAAACAGGTGTGATTTCAGGTGCTCTGTAAGGGTAAGCAGATCCGCCTCCACATCATATATGGCACCCGTCGTTTTTCTCATATAAGTAAGCAACAATCGATCAGTTATTTTTTTTTTACGATAGTTTACATTGGTTTATTGTTTTATTACTATCAAGACTAAACAGAAATATATAACATCCGGCCCAATACCACCCCTCCTTCTGTGATTTTCTTGCATTTTCAATGTCTTTTATCAAATTTAGTGGTGTAACAATTTTCGACCAGCATAGGTCATACACATCTCTTTAATTTTTCTTTTTTCTATTTTTTTACTATAATTGTATGTTAAGCCTATAGCTGGTTAAAAAACCCTTCTAATTTGAATCACATATATATAGTTCCTTTTCTCTCTGTATAATTCATACAAACCATTTCTTTCTTTCACATTATGACCTTTAGCCTGGTAACTAGCTCTGTGAACTATCATTTCAATTTTTGAACTTATAACAATGTATACATTTCGTTTATGGCTCCCATTCCACAGTAATTTAAGAGTTACTTTTGGCTTTATTTTAAAATAAACTTTTAATGTGGCGTGTCGAAGTAATGATTTCAATTATTTGAGGACATTTTATTTGGGTACTGTCATAAACTTCTCCTTGATAATATGAAAATGTTTTAACAAAGAGATTTGTGTCTCTGATTAAATGCTTCTGATGTTACCGTCCACTGAAAATTAATGATAAATTATCCGGAAAATCACTGCTTTCCCGTTGTTGGTTTTATATTAGACCACCACATTTACAACACAGGACAGGTGCATCATCCTAAGTTTTTAAGCGATTACAACTATTTTAAAGGTGTTAAAAAAGTCGAAACTTGTATATGGTAAGTCATTGAAGTCTTTCTGATATTATGATTAGCTTGTCATAGCTCAAAACTCTGTGCATGCATACCGAATACAGCTTGTTATGTTTGTTTATAGACTCAGTTTAATCAGAATACCCACCATGTTGAAACTACCTTACCTTTCTTATAATCCGAGTCAGGTAGATACAATAAAGGTAAAAATGTACTTAACTTATATTATTAATTCGTTCTTACAGAAATACTAATCATATTAGTATAATTTATTTAACGATTTAATAATTAAGCCATCAGATGATCTTTAAATTTAAAATACATAAAGATCTTAATTGCAAATGGCATTCATTAGCTTTACGCTTCAATAAATACATATAGCGTCATGAATAAATCTACCCGACATTTTTGGTCATGGATCTTTAAATTTCTTCTAAATAATGTCTCGTTTATTTAAATTTTACATTTACGCTTTGGTATTTTTGTAGTACGTGTTGAAAATATTATAACGTAAAATAGTTAACATTTATACATTTACTAATTAAAATCAATATCAAATCTGTAATAATTTCATATTTTCCCTTTATTTTAACGATGATTTGTAAATTGAAATCAATACCAAAATGGCTGGGGTGTTCCTTAATGGTTAAATTTAAAGTAAACTAACACCACAATTTGCCCTTTCAGGAAGTAAATATCTGGTTAATAATGAACAGAATACAGTAAATTTTGGAATTAATGAGTGCATTTTAATTTCAATTTTACTGTATCATGATCCCAATAATGAGAAATTTAGTAGTGATTTTCTTTCATAAAATTGTTTCGTTCACATTTTTAGGGTTAGAGATCAATAGGGTTAGGACAGAGACATATATAATATAATTAAATGAGGGCCCTCATGGGGTTTTTGATTATGTGATTACTTGGCCGTTTTTTTAATGATTATTTGATTATTAAGCCAAATATTTCATGATTATTTGATTACCTAGGACTGTGTTTTTAGTAAATGATTATTTGATTACTAAAGATAAGCAAATATTTAATGATTATGTGATTATATTGGCAAAAAAATGGTGATTATGTGATTACTAGGACCCCCCCATGAGGGGCCTCATAAGAGTAAGAGTAATCTTCAATTCATAAGAATAAATGAAAGCATTCATTTCTGAATTTTAAGTAGTCAAAATTTTGTCTGTTTGAATAAAAAATAAAAGTGTAATTAATATGAATACATATATATATATTCAATATTATATTAACACATCCCTATATGTCTATCATTCACGACTATGTACAAAGAATATATTATATAGAGTATCCATTGAATAGACGACAACCAAACAACAAAAATAACATGAGGCCTCTCATTGAGATGTCCAAATAATCATAGAATTTTTGTCGATATAATCACATAATCATAATGATTTATTTAAACAAGGTAATAAAATCAACAAAACTACAGTCCTTGATTATCAAGTAATCATAAAATATTTTGTCTGGTAATCAAGTAATCAATATAAAAATGACCAAGTATTCACATTATCAACAAGAACTATCTTTAAAAAAGATATCCGACGTATTTAAATTTGAGTATATGTTTAAAACTATCATTTCGATAACCTTCAGAGGCACAAAGATACCATTTAAATAACGTTTTTTTCTGTTTGTGTTCAGTATTGTCGGTCCTCGTATCTTTCTGTTTACATTCACCAAAACCCCGCGGAAATCTCACATGCGTAGGTGCGTTCTAAAAGACATATACGTTCGTACAACAAAGTTTACTTCAAAAATTATATAATTGTCCCGAATAAACAGCTGTCACGGATGCTAAGAGCTATTGGAGAAACAATTATTTTAATAAAAATATAAATCTTTGTAAGATCTAGTTCAAATATTTATAGCTTTTCACTTGCTTTCCATCACGATATAATTAACGAGACATTTTTTTAAACACAACCAAATCACCCACCATGACAGCATTTTGTCCAATCACAGAAAGGATTTTCGAGCATGCGTATTCTGTTGCCATAGTTAAGCGTCCTTAAGTTCAAAGGGCACAAACCGAAACTAATACCAACTACGTCGGAAAAACCCAACGAGGAGGCTTTACCAAATGGGTCATCATAGGGTCTTCAATACCAGACTTTGATCAAGAAGCACACATACTGCCATTAAGTTTTTACTTTTACTGAAACTATCAGATAAACCATCAATACTAAAGTCTTGATCATTAATTGTTGAAAGAGGGAAAACACACAATAAGAGAAATTATCAACAGCGTCCTGTCCAAACATTTTTGCAAATTTTAAAATCACCATCTGAAATCTAGCCATCAATTCATAGGGTCTTCAATACAAGACTTCTGATCAAGAAGCACACATACTGCCCTTAAGTTTTTACTTTTAAGTGAAACTATCATACAAGGTCCTGAAATGAAAATGTAAAACAATTGAAGTGAAAAACTTATGGCCTAATTAATATACAAAATAATGAACATGAAAAAAAATGTGACACAGCAATATATGACAATTACTTAATTACAGGCTCCTGACATAGTACACACACAAACATACAGAATGTATAACTTACAATCAATTTTTATCGTAGGCATTTGGTGAAAAGAGCCCATGTCCCTTATATAGAGATTAATTCTACCTGAAGCCCCCCGAATCCCCCTCATTCTTATTATTCCAAAAATTATTAATCATATATGTCTAGTAAAAATTGCAAATCACTGATAACTTTTTAAAAATGTGAGATCTAATTAATGTGATTGCCAAAATTTTCTGAAAGAAAATCAAATCTAAAATAAGGTGCAAATTTCAACTTTAATTTTGTAAACCTGATAATGTTTTCGTATTTATAAAAATATCCCATAAATTTATGAATTTACAAAATACCCTTATTTTAAATGGCATTCATAAGTTGTAATTCATGCTTCAATAAATATGTATAGCGTCATGAATAAATCTACCTGACATATCATATGGGTCATGGTTGTTTAAATTTCATTTCTATAATGACTTGTTTATTTGAATTTTACTATTTACGCTGTGGTATTTTTGTTGTATGTGTCGGAAAAATTAAAACGTAAAATAGTTAACTTGTATAAATTTACATGATACACTAATTAAAATCAATAATAAACATAGTAAAGCTGTTACATTTACATATTTTTCCTTTATTTTAACTATGATTTGTAAATTAAGATCAATACGGAAAATGGATTGGCTATTCTTCAATGTTTTGAAAATTTAAAGTGAACTTACACAGCCTTCTGCCCTTAGGGAAGTAAAAGGCTGTTAAATTAATGGATATTAACTTAAACTCTGTGGATTGGATTAATAATAAAATGAATTTAAATGGTAGTTGTCTGTTGAAATTAAATTAAGTGAAACATTTTCTACATTAATTTCATTAAAAAAAAGCCATTTGCCAATGTAATAAAAAGAATAACTAATCGTCGTATTTGAATATCAAAAATAAGACAACTTGTGACCGAACGCCGCTATGGATTATGGATTATGGATTGACAACATAAAGTGAATTAACACAGCCTTCTGCCCTTAGGAAGTAAAAGGCTGTTAAATTAATGGATATTAACTCTGTGGATTGGATTAATAATAAAATGAATTTAAATGGTAGTTGTCTGTTGAAATAAAATTAAGTGAAACATGAAACTATTAATATAAACACATCCCTGTTCATTGAATAAAATGTAGACATCAAACAAACATCATAATATACTCATTGGGTCATCATATGGTCTTAACAATACATATGTCAAAATCTTATTGGACAATCTAATTTAAGGCATTGGGGGAGTTATTTTCAGAAATGGAAAACATCTATTTGCAATTTCTAGCAAAAGAATATTTGGGGAGAGGGTTTACAATGTCCATGTGCATGCATTATGTACACTTATTAAAGGCTTTGATTTTGACCATGCACTCCATGAATAATCCTAGAAAAGTCAAGTATGGACTGAAACCAATAAAATCTTTTTATTCCTAAATAAAGTAAGATAAAAGTGTTGATTATTTTTGCTGCGTTAAAGACCCGTTGATGGCCTTGGGCTGTTTTTGATCTTTGGTTGTAATGTTGTCTCTTTGACACATTCCCTGTTTCCATTCAAATTCTAACTATATGAATATGGCCTTTAACATTTCTTGTAATGTTTGGGATTTTTCCAACAACTCCTTTTTTTCAATTTTTTAAAATCTCCTTGAGGCCCTGGTTAAATGACAAATTTAATATCTTATGATTAATGAATAAGTTTTTAATATTATTAGAGGAGAGGTAGAGATAAATGCCATATATATATATTTCAAGGAGACTCTTCCCATGATTCCATCTGGTAATCAAACACATGAAAGGGGGATGTCCATTTTGGTCCATTTTGGTTTAGACGGGATGCATACTGTGGATATATTATTATTTGTGGAATACCAATTTTCATGGATTTTGTGATTACCAAGAAACCATGAATTCTGGTGTCCAAAGAATTGAATGTTTTCTATAGGAATGTATACAGACTTTGACAAAACCACGAAATCAAACATCAAAGAAAATGAAAGTTTTCCACAATCCAGAAAAATTGGTACATGTACCAACTGAATACCGGTAAATGAATCCCCAGTAATTAGACAGCCACTGCAGAATAGGACATTGAATACGATGACTATTCATGCTATTGACCAAGAGTACCAAGCATTAAAATTAAAAGAACCATTACAACTTGGAGGAATATGTAGGTGGCCAGTTGACAGGCTAGCTTTCTACCTTTTTCCTATATGTCTTAATTTACCAGTAGAAGTCTAAGTTTCCTATCTTTCATTCTGGTTGACCTCTTTTACATCTTTTGAATTGACTTGGATTGTCTGATTTTGTAATAAAGTTATGTTATTCACCTTGGATACTCCGGCATCCTCCACCAAAGAAACCAGACTGTCATGCTAATCAATCAAAATCAAGTTGCCACAATAATGGTTAGGTCATACTTTCTTATTTCTTTGGGGCCTCGGTGGCTGAATGCTCAATTTAATCGAGTACTATATCACTAGTCTGTAGACACTGAGGTTGTGAGGTAAAATTTCCCCAGGTTGCAGGTGCACTTGATTCCAAACTAAACTAACTTGGATTATCAGTTTTCTAACTGAAGGTCTTAGGTTATCTGCGGGCACTCTGGCTTCCTCAACCAATAAAAATTGAAAATCGCAAAATAGCACAAAAGCGTTGAAAGTGGCGTTAAATGCCAATCAATCAATCAATCTTCTTTTTTCTTGTAGGCAAGATGATAAGATAACAGGATGAAGGAGTGTGTTAACTGTGGCACTGCTGTAGATGAGGCAGCATGGTTTGCTCTAGACCATCAAGTGGCTACTGTCACAGGGGCACCAGTCAGTGCAACAGTCAGAGAAGGATTGATCGAACTCTTTCAGAGTAGAATAGATGATAAAAATGACACTGAGGCTGGACTGTGTGAAAGGTATTAGTATTACTATTTAGGGTTTTGAAATGATAAATGGATATGGGATGAAGTAAATGACGAAACAACATCAAAATCAAAAGGAATGCTGATGATTGTTGGTGATAAACTTTGAGGCATGATAGATTTATTACTCAAGTTTTTTCACTTGACTGGGCGGAGTCTAGCCGGTTCGCTCATAATAAACCAGTACATCTTAAAATAGGTGTTTTAGGATAAACTCATCAATAAAGTGTGCAATCATTGTCTTGTAAATTCATTTGATGACACTGACAGGTGATTAGAAATCAGTAATAATTATAACGGCAATCATCCTTATCACACACATCTTCAAATAGACTGTCCTAATGCAAATTAAAACTACGCCTGATCAGTTGAAATAACATTGGTAATACAGATAAGAGAAAAATGGGCCAAATCTATAGACAATTTGACACAAATATATAGAGTATATAAAAGTGTGGCATAAAGATAAAAGAATAATGGGCTAAAAATGTTAAAGATAGATAAAAATGACATAAAGATGAATATTTAATACAGAAAAGAAGGACCCTATATCACCTCTGAAAGGTATAATATGACAAGATTGTAAACCATAGAATTGTATTACCGGTCTCAACAGAAATCATACTGTACCAAAAAAGTCAAATTAAATGTTTTTAGCTTTAATGATTTTTTTTATTGTTTTTTAATATCTATATCAATGATGATGATACATGTAATTGTGAAAAAATATCTAATAAATAAGTAATGATGAGATTGCGATTTGTCTATTCTGGTAAACATAGTGAAATATAGGTATATGTCTCCCCTTCTTTACTGTCACTGGATTTTTATTTTGAGATCTTATGAAGACAGATATTTTCAACATGCTATTTTATGTGACTCATAAATCTGCCATCAGTAGTTTTTATTTGAAATTTTCAAATAGGATTTTTTTTACATTTAAATGTTGTCAAGGTCATGATTTTTTTCTTCCTGTTTGAAGTACTCTTAAACGTTTTAATGACCTAACATATGTTGACATACCGGAAAGGAACACTTTTAAAAGACTTTTGTGCTTTTAAGTGTGAAATAAATCAATTCAACAATAAGTGCAATTTTTAAAAATATTTTCATGTTGTAATTTCCGTATTCAGTATAGTAATATATTCTGTATGGACAATGGAAATCTGTATCAGTATAGTCAATATTAAAGACAGCAAAGTAACTAAAAATATGACACTATGTTAACAGTTCAGTCAATTACTTAGCAAATTAAATATTTTATTCAAATTGTGAATTTCCTGTTCCAAGATTAAGCAATTATGGTAAAATATTTTCAAAACTATGCTCTTAAACAAGTGTTCCCCACAATATTTTCCAATAGAAAAACAGCAAATTGAAATAGCAAAAAAAAAAATTAGGCAAACTCATAAGTAAATTGTATAATTTAGATTACACCATTGTAAGAGATAATTAGCACCAAGATTATAATGATGTTTTATGGCCCTGAAGTTCCCAAGATTCCAAAGAACACCCAGTCTAGTTAATCATTAATGAATTATAAAAGTCAATTTGGGTCTACTAGTATCATGTTTCATTCATGAGTTTACTTGACACTTTACAATACAATTGGTTATCATTTCCTGATGAATGTATAAATATATACCACTTCAACTTGTCTTCTTCTTTATGGAAATATTATTTTAATTAATAATATCATAGATGTATTTGTTAGTTATATAAATCCTTGAAAAAATAACAGAATATTGTTTTGAACTCTTTTTTTTTTTTTTTTATCTTTTCTAAAATGTGTTTTGAGTCTACAGAAATCACAGAAAAAAAGTTAGATTCCAAATTTTTGGCTTTTAAGATGTAATTTATGAAAACTTGAAGTGCATATCGGTAAACAGTTTAAATTTGATAGATTTTGAACTAGGCTCCATAGCATTTGCTGATGTTTTAGGTTGAATGAACTTTTAAATTTTTTTGTCATCCATTTTTATATCCAGTACCACTGATATTGGAAAATAAGGTCCTCCAAGGGGGTGTTCAAGTAATGACATAAAATGAGGTCCTTCATGGGGGTGTCCAAGTAATGACATAAAATGAGGTCCTTCATGGGGGTGTCCAAGTAATGACATAATCACAAGTTTTATGTAAAAAAAAATCACATAATCATGAACTATTTTTTTAAACAAGATAATCTTATGATTAAAGATACAGTCATTGATTATCAAATAATTGAAAAATCAGGAAATACCTAGTCTACAGGTAATCACATATCATAGCAATCACATAATCACTATGAAATCGACTTTGCAATCACATTATCACTATGAAATCGATTTTGCAATCACATAATCACTATGAAATCGACTTTGTAATCACAGAATCACTATGAAATCGACTTTTCAATCACATAATCACTATGAGATCGACTTTGTAATCACAGAATCACTATGAGATCGACTTTGCAATCACAGAATCACTGTGAAATCGACTTCGCAATCACATAATCACTATGAGATTGACTTTGCAATCACATAATCACTATCAAATTGACTTTGCAATCACATAATCACTATGAAATCGACTTCGCAATCACATAATCACTATGAGATTGACTTTGCAATCACATAATCACTATCAAATTGACTTTGCAATCACATAATCACTATGAAATCGACTTTGCAATCACATAATCACTATGAGATCGACTTTGTAATCACAGAATCACTATGAGATCGACTTTGCAATCACAGAATCACTGTGAAATCGACTTTGCAATCACATAATCACTATGAAATCGACTTCGCAATCACATAATCACTATGAGATTGTATTTGCAATCACATAATCACTATCAAATTGACTTTGCAATCGCATAATCACTATGAAATCGACTTTGCGATCATATTATTACTATTAAATCGACTTTGCAATGACATAATCACTATCAAATTGACTTTGCAATCACATAATCACTATCAAATTGACTTTGCAATCGCATAATCACTATGAAATCGACTTTGCGATCATATTATTACTATTCAATCGACTTTGCAATGACATAATCACTATGAAATCGACTTTGCAATCACATAATCACTATTAAATCGACTTTGCAATCACATTATCACTATGAAATCGACTTTGCAATAACATAATCACTATGAAATCGACTTTGCAATCACATCATCACTATGAAATCGACTTTGCAATCACATAATCACATTATCACTATGAAATCGACTTTGCAATCACATAATCTAAAACCCATGAGGAGGGTTGAATATGTTATTATTGGTTTAAAACAAGAATGTTTGCATTTGAAAACTTTAGTAAATTCTATAACTGCTAATATCAACATCTTTTGATCTCTGTTGGATAGTCTCATTGAAAATTATACCACATCTCCTTATTTTCATACAAGTGATCACAAGAACATATCATATGTGAATATTGTTTGATATTTTGTTTATTTCAGGTGCTTTAATTTGTTGTCTGTTGCCATCAGTATGAAGAGGACCTCATCAGATGCTTTAGAAAAGTTTATATCCACATCGTCAAACGTCCATGTCAAAAACCTTAATGCTCCATTGTTATATGATCACCTGAATACAGAAATAAATACAAAGGTTGGTGGTGGAAAACTTACTATTGTGAATTTATTTACTTCATCAGTACCAATGTTATGGAATGAAAATTTGTATTTTTGTGAACATTTGCATACCCGTAGCCAGGGGGTTCCAGGGGTTCGGACGAACCCCCCCCCCATGAAAACATATAAGCACTGTTAAAATCAACGTTCTGTTTGAATTGTGACTGTTAAAGTCAGGTTCGTGGGACCAAATACCCCCCCCATTGGAAATTCCTGGCTACGGGCCTGATTTGATTTTGCATACCTTTTAAACATTGTTTACCTTTACCTGAGATATCTAAGAAAAAAGATCTCCTTTCCAACATAATGACTCCTTTTGCATGTTTTGACACCACCCCTTTTACTCAATAATGAGGCTTGTTGACGCTTGTGCAGTGTCTCAGTTGTAACATCTTGACTACAAAAATTCTGTATCAGACTTAATAAAATTTGTATTTAATATAAAAAGGATATTCATGAGAATATCTGACTGGAATTTCATAAATTCATCTTCACAATGCATTTAAATACTTTAAACCTAAAGATTTTTTTTATTGAAAAATCCTATGCAAATCAAGTATGTAAAAAAAATTACATGGAGGAAAGGATTAATGAATCTACAGTATAGAATCTCAAGACTGTGAGACTTTATTTATTACAATTTTATTATAAGCAAATATTGACATTTTTTTATAACTTTGCAAAACATATCCAATAAAACAACATTAATGAAGTCATTTCACAAATTTCTGAATTTACTGTATTTACTGTATTTCAGATTGTGTTTTAAGTCTAAGTTTAATTTTTTTTTAAGTATGAAGGTTTGGATTGAGATTTTCAGTTTATGTAAGAAAGAATACTTTATAGACAAGCAATTTATTAAATATGGTTTAATTTATTATTTCAGTTAGTGTTACAGGAAGGTGTAGACTGGTACTCAGTGATAGCAGACATACCAAAGAACAATGTTATATGTTATGGTTCTACTGTAGCTATAGAATACATAAACTCCATACAGGACCAGATAAACCAGTTCTTTTCTTTTTGTTCAGGTGAGTTATCTCCCCTTGAAGAACTTCTTCTGTAGCTATCAGAGTTGGGGTAATTATAATTGTAATCATTAATCAGCTGTAATTGATTACAATTTTTCAAGTAATCATTGTAATTATTAATCAGACTAAAATCTGATTACATGTAATTTAATTTAATCAATTACTTTTCAAAATACCCTGTAATCCTGATTACTTTTTGATTACATTCTGATTACAATGCAAAAATTCTAAAACTGTATTTGTGGTCATAAATTAACCTTTAGGTATTTAAATTAAATGAATATTTAACATGTTGAAATAGTTTTGTCTTCTTTAAGCATGTTAATTGATTTGTATAATTCAGTAAAAACTAAGCTCTCACAGTTTCTAAAAGTCATCATTAGTCTAAGCAGAAACATATATGTCTCTGGCCTTGGTAAAATATATTATACATATTCACAATTTAAAAGATTACTGTTATATTCAAGTAATATTTTTCATTAACCCTGAATTATAATCTTTTGTTAATATTGTGATTTTTGTCTACTTTGAATTGACAATTTGGAGACCAATTAAGGTTTGTTTTTATTGCAATTACCAACTCTATTGTGTATATAGCTGTAGGGCAATATAGATGATAAAAGATAAATCCTACATTTAAAAATTTATCTAATTAGCACAAACCAAATTAAAATGTTGTTTAAAAAAAATAGATGTTGGACTGGACATGTAAAATGCAATGTTTTTTAGTACTTATATTTTGTTTACAATATGATTAAACAATCATATTGAAAATTGACTTAGTTTTAAACTTGTAACTTTATTTCATCCATATTTTAACTTCCATAAACTGATCTTGAAATACATATAAAGTCTGGAAGAGATAAGAAGACAAACCTTTATTTAATTGAAGTCAACATAATTCAGAGATCAATGATCAATATGACCAGTGACACAATGTCCGTGTATATATGTCAGTGTATTTAGTGAACTTTTGAGATTTATTAATTAGATGAAATTTTAAGTTATCATTTTATGATATATCAAATAAAATACTCTTAAAAGTACTATAGTTATATCAAAAACGTTTATGCATTAATCTCATTCAAAATGTTTTTTTTAATTCATTGTAATCAGATGTAATCATGATTACTTTGCAAATGTAATCATTAATTTAATCAGATACTTGCAGAAATGATGTAATCATTAATTTAATTTAATCGTACAAATGACAAAGTAATTGTAATTTAATCAATTACATTGAAAGTAATCGGACCCATCTCTGGTAGCTATAGAATACATAAACTCCATACAGGACCAGATCTTTTTGTTCAGGTGAGTTATCTCCCCTTGAATAACTTCTACTGTAGCTATAGAATACATAAACTCCATACAGGACCAGATAAACTAATTATTTTCCTTTTTGTTCAGGTAAGTTATCTCCCCTTGAATAACTTCTACTGTAGCTATAGAATACGTAAACTCCATACAGGACCAGATAAACCAGTTCTTTTCTTTTTGTTCAGGTAAGTTATCTCCCCTTGAATAACTTCTGCTGTAACTTCAGAATACATAAACTCCACACAAGACCAGATAAACCAGTTCTTTTCTTTTTGTTCAGGTAAGTTATCTCCCCTTGAATAACTTCTGCTGTAACTTCAGAATACATAAACTCCACACAGGACCAGATAAACCAGTTCTTTTCTTTTTGTTCAGGTAAGTTATCTCCCCTTGAATAACTTCTGCTGTAACTTCAGAATACATAAACTCCACACAGGACCAGATAAACCAGTTCTTTTCTTTTTGTTCAGGTGAGTTATCTCCCCTTGAATAACCTTGAAAGAACATTAATTGCATACTGGATAAACTAAATCAGTTTTTCTCTTCTTATTCTTATTCAGGCAAGTTATCCCCCTTGTATTACCAGTTCTTGTTTTGTTCAGTTAAGTTATCTACCTTTCAATAAGGTAAGATATCTTCCCTGCCGTTATTTCTACAGTAGCTATAGAATACATTTACTCCAAACAGGACCAGATAAACCCGTACCACGATTTCCTGAGTATTACAAGAACCTTTATAATATCCCCAAAACAAACTGATATATCCCGATAACAAGATTTTTTATGGTGTAATGCTACTTTTTTATGGTGTTTTACTAATTTTAACTTCATTAAAGAATTATAATAAAAGATATTACTTGTTTTTACTCAATCAAAGTGCAATTCCATTTGAATGTCTTGTATACAAAATATAACGTCCACCATATTGTTTGCATACAAGATATATACAAATCGATTTTCTGAAAATTGAGTGTACTTTGTTAATTATGAACGCCTTAAACCTTATAATTGTATGCTGTTACACTAGTTTAACACAGTATAACACCATAAAAGATCTTGTTATCGGGATATATCAATTTCTATTTGGGATTTTACGTTGTTCTTGTATTTCTCGGGAAATCGTGGTACGCCAGATAAACCAGTTCTTGTCTTTTTGTTCAGGTAAGTTATCTCCCCTTACATAAGTTCTACTGTTGCTATAGAGTACAATACTACATACAGGATAAAAAAGCACCTGTTTTCAGATTCTTTTAGGAAAAGCTTGAACACAGGTGCTATTTTTTAATCAGGTTGTATATATTCAGACTATATGATGACTGTTAATTTATCTACATTGTCATTCTCAGTCTGCACGGTTAGCCACTAGTCTGATGCCCCAGACTAGTAAAATTTCATTCAGACTAGTAAGTGTTTGCAAACCTTTTATGGACTAATAAGAAAATGTCAGAATATTGGTTTTGGTGCAGACTGCATTCTGTCCATTAGACATATTTTTGGTGGAAGAAGACTTCAAGTCTTCTGAAGGCCAATGGTGCCGACTTTAAAATCTTTGAATTCTCTGTATGCCGCATTCGTTTCTGTGTATTACAATTTCATAACAACTTCTGATTCCTGACACCGATTTTTACACATGATTAAGCAACTGAATCATTTAATTTGTAAATTAGGATTGAAAAACAATCACTATCGTAAATATGTACCCTTTTATTTATGTAAATTATTAGATTTCATCTCAACTACATGAACGTTATTTGTTTACTTGTTACCGGATGTTTTTACTGTAGATATTTGAAGTACGCATGCGTGAATTCGGTATCGGGACAACTCTCCCTGTTTACATGTTCGCCCTTGAAGTTACGAATTTGCAGACAAGAAGATTTTGTTTTTAATAAATAGAAAGGATCTATTTCTCATTAAATTGTTGTCTTTATTCATTGTTTTCCTTTGTCATGTGAATTGGATGCCTTTCTACTTCAAATGGTTTGAATCTATTTATAAAATTATTCAACACTCAGTTGACAAGAGCAGTACATTGCTGTTGGGAGAATTTTGATTAAACTCTAAATGCTCATAGAAGAAGAAATATAATCTAAACTGAATGTACCTCCTTCTGAATAATTTATTGCAATATAAATTTAAATCCCTTTTGACAAAAGAAATCTGACTTTTGTCAGAAATATTTGTTTCACATGTGCAAAGGTAATCACGTGTGGTGGCCATATTGGTTTGTTTACAAATATGTGAAGAAGCCTCTAGAACCATGACCTAAACATAAATAGTCTTCCGAAAACGTAAACTTTATGCAATACTATTTCATCAATCATGATTATTTTCATAAATTTAAATTTGATTATTTAAAGAAATAAAATTATAACAATTACGATTTTAGATTAGAGATTCTACACAGACATGCTTTGATCTATTTATAGCCAAATTAGTTTACCTGTGTGAAAATGTAAATAATGGTCTAAATGGATATTAATTTGTTGACTAAACAAGTAAAGACAAACTATGGATGGAAGATAATAATTGACATAAATATTTCATTTCATTTTGATTTATTTTGATAAATATAGGATTTAAACAAACAAACTCTTCTTCTTCTTCTTCTTTTTTTGCTTAAAACTTTACACACTTCTTTGTTATATTAATCTAAACATCTGTATACTTTTTGGTGATGATTCAAAATTTTTTTTTCAGTTATTTAGTATTTTTGTCGAGCCTGCAACTTTTGTTGCAGAAAGCTCGACATAGGGATAGTGATCCGGCGGCGGCGGCGGCGGTGTTAGCACACTTCTTAAAAGCTATATATTTTAGAAGGTGGAAGACCTGGATGCTTCATATTTTGTATATAGATGCCTCATGTTACGAAGTTTCCGTCAGTCACATGACCATTGTCCTTGACCTCATTTTCATGGTTCAGTGACCACTTGAAAAAAAAGTTCAGATGTTTTGTAATGTTAAATTCTCTCTTACTGTAAGTAATATGATAACTATATTTAGTATGTGCGTACCTTGCAAGGTCCTCATGCCCGTCAGACAGTTTTCACTTGACCTCGACTTTATTTCATGGATCAGTGAACAAGGTTAAGTTTTGGTGGTCAAGTCCATATCTCGGATACTATAAGCAATAGGTCTAGTATATTCGGTGTATGGAAGGACTGTAAGGTGTACATGTCCAACTGGCAGGTGTCATCTGACCTTGACCTCATTTTCATGGTTCAGTGGTTATAGTTAAGTTTTTGTGTTTTGGTCTGTTTTTCTCATACTTTATGCAATAGGTTTACTATATTTGTTGTATGGAATGATTGTAAGGTGTACATGTCCAACTGGCAGATGTCATCTGACCTTGATCTCATTTTCTTGGTTCAGTGGTTATAGTTATGTTTTGTGTTTTGGTCTGTTTTTCTCATACTTTATGCAATAGGTTTACTATATTTGTTGTATGGAATGATTGTAAGGTGTACATGTCTAACTGGCAGATGTCATCTGACCTTGACCTCATTTTCATGGTTCAGTGGTCAAAGTTAAGTTTTTGAGTTTTGGTCTTATCTAATACTATATGTCATAGGTCAACTATATTTGGTGTATGAAAATATTTTATGATCTATATGTCAGTTGTGCAGGTTTTATTTGACCTTGACCTGGTTTTCCAATTCATTGCTCCGTGTTAAGTTTTTGTGTTTCGGTCTATTTTCTTAAACTATAAGCAATAGGTCAACTATATTTGTTGTATGGAAGCATTGTTAGCTGTACATGTCTGCCTGGCATATGGTTCAACTGACCTTGACCTCATTTTCATGGTTCATGTTCAATTTATGTGACAGTCGTAATAAAGCTTTATATTTAGGAGTATCAGCATAATATCAATGATTAGTAAAGAAGGCGAGACATTTCAGTGTGTGCACTTTTGTGTAAAAAAGGGGGAGGTTTTTATACGCCCGTCATCTTTTAGACGGGACGTATTATGCTATACCGTTGTCCGTCCGTCCGTCCGTCCGTCCGTCCGTCCGTCGTCCACACTTCGGACAATAACTCAAAAACACTTTCACCAATTTCCATGAAACTTAAGTGAATTGTTTATATCTATTGACGTAAGCTCCCTTTCGTTTTTTTTTAATTTCAGATTTTAAGTTTTGGATTTATGGGGCTTTATTCATAAAAAAGGGGGGATTTTCAACACTTCAGACAATAACTCAAAAAGGCTTTCACCAATGTCCATGAAACTTTGGTGAATTGTTTATATCTATTGATGTAAGCTCCCTTTCAATTTTTATAAATTTCAGATTTTAAGTTTTGGATTTATGGGGCTTTATTCATAAAAAAAGGGGGATTTTCAACACTTTGGACAATAACTCAAAAAGGCTTTCACCAATGTCCATGAAACTTTGGTGAATTGTTTATATCTATTGATGAAAGCTCCCTTTCAATTCTTATAAATTTCAGATTTTAAGTTTTGGATTTATGGGGCTTTATTCATAAAAAAAAAGGGGGATTTTCAACACTTCGGACAATACTTCAAAAAGGCTTTCACCAATGTCCATGAAACTTTGGTGAATTGTTTATATCTATTGATGTAAGCTCCCTTTCAATTTTTATAAATTTCAGATTTTACATTTCCGTGTTATGAATTTTTATGCTTAAAAAAGGGGGGATTTTCCAATTTTGGGACAATAACTAACACTTTCACAAAATTTTATGCAACTTTGATAAATTGTTTATATCTATTGACATAAGCTCCCTTTCCATTTTTATAAATTTTAGATTTTACGTTTTCTTAAGTAATGAATTTTTATACTTAAAAAAGGGGGATTTTATGAAACTTTGGTGAATATATTAATGTAACATCCCTTTTGATTTGTATATATATTTCTAGTTGATCATATAAATTCATTTAAAGCATAAAAGACAAGTTAAAAGAGCAACGGGCGTATCATGCGCTAAAGCGCAGCCCTTTATTTTTACATGTCGCACCGTATCTCAAAAACAATTTATGATTATTGCTTAAAACTTTACACACTCCTTTTTAGCTCACCTGGCCGAAAGGCCAAGTGAGCTTTTCTCATCACTTGGCGTCCGGCGTCCGTCGTCGTCGTCGTCCTGCGTTAACTTTTACAAAAATCTTCTCCTCTGAAACTACAAATTTAACCAAACTTGGCCACAATCATCATTGGGGTATCTAGTTTAAAAAATGTGTCCGTTGACCCAGCCAACCAACCAAGATGGCCGCCATGGCTAAAAATAGAACATAGGAGTAAAATGCAGTTTTTGGCTTATAACTCAAAAACCAAAGCATTTAGAGCAAATCTGACATGGGTAATATTGTTCATCAGGTCAAGATCTATCTGCCCTGAAATTTTCAGATGAATCGGACATTTCGTTGTTGGGTTGCTGCCCCTGAAATGGTAATTTTAAGGAAATTTTGCTGTTTTTGGTTATTATCTTGAATATTATTATAGATAGAGATAAACTGTAAACAGCAATAATGTTCAGCAAAGTAAGATCTACAAATAAGTCAACATGACCAAAATGGTCAGTTGACCACTTTAGGAGTTATTGCCCTTTATAGTCAATTTTTAACCATTTTTCGTAAATCTTAGTAATCTTTTAGAAAAATCTTCTCCTCTGAAACTACTGGGCCAAATTTAACCAAACTTAGCCATAATCATCATTGGGGTATCTAGTTAAAAAAATGTGTCCGGTAACTGGGCCAACAAACCAAGATGGCCGCCATGGCTAAAAATAGAACATGGGGGTAAAATGCAGTTTTTGGCTTATAACTCAAAAACCAAAGCATTAAGAGCAAATCTGACAGGAAGTAAAATTGTTGATCAGGTCACGATCTATCTGCCCTGGAATTTTCAGATGAATCGGATAATCGGTTGTTAGGTTGCTGCCCCTGAATTGGTAATTTTGAGGAAATTTTGCTGTTTTTTTGTTATTATCTTGGAATATTATTATAGATAGAGATAAACTGTAAACAGCAATAATGTACAGCAAAGTAAGAACTAAAAATAAGTCAGTATGACCAAAATAGTCAATTGACCCCTAAGGAGTTATTGCCCTTCATAGTCAATTTTTAACAATTTTCTTAAAATTTGAAGATTTTTAATAACATTTTCCACAGAAAGTACTGTTATAGATAGAGATAATTGTAAGCAGCAAGCATGTTTAGTAAAGTAAGATCTACAAACACATCACCATCACCAAAACACAATTTTGTCATGAATCCATCTGTGTCCATTGTTTAATATTCACATAGACCAAGGTGAGCGACACAGGCTCTTTAGAGCCTCTAGTTTATATTAATCTAAAGATCTGTATACTTTTTGGTTTTGATTCAAAATTTTATTTTAGTGATATTTAGTTTTTTTGAAGAAAAAAAGAGGGGGGTTTCATATGTCCCTCCGTATCTCAAAAACAATAAATGGAACAAAGCAGCCTGGGTTAGTGGGGCTGCTTTTATGGTAATTCAAATTACCTTTTATTCACCTTCTTCCACCTCAGAGCTATCAGCTCTTTGATTATATATGTTTTGACCAAGGAAACTTAAAGGTATATCTTAGAATGTAGTTTTTGTTTTACAGATAAAGCAGCTACAAGTACTGAAAGTGAAATAAAAGAAACCACCTCTCTGAGTTTAGATATGTCTGGTTCCTTTTCAAGTAAGAAAGATATACAAGGAACCAGCTTAGACAATGCATCTGTTACCAGCACTAAATCATCTGTTGACAGCTCTATATGTATTCAGAATGGTGAAGGGAACCAGTCTGAAGGCCAACCTGATGAGGAAACAGATGAAAATGTTGAAAAATGTAATGAATTAAAAAATGAAGATAAAGTTGAAAAAAATGATGATACGGAGATCAAAACAGGATCAAAAGGAAGTGATAAAGATACAGAATCAGTGCTTCAAATGAATAAAGCGACAGACTCAAAACTCCAGATTACTGAAGATGCTGACTCAGTACTTCAAATAACTGAAGCTCAAGGTGAGCAAAATATAAAACATGTGACTCTGGATAAAGATTCCAAAGACAGACCAGCACAGGACCAAGACGGATTTGATTTGGACGCAGAGTGTTTTCTAGAAATACATGTAGATGAAAATGACCAAGAAAATTTTCTCAGAGATGATGATGGAAAGTTGAATGTAAAAACGAAAAAGGAGAACATGCTTCCTGATCAATTGTCAGATGTTTCCAGTGGAGAACTGGGTAAGGAAAAAGTAAAATCACAAAAATACTGAACTTAGAGGAAGATCAATTGGGAAAGTCCTTTGGAAGCAACCTTTGAACTTCAAGAGAGGTTATGGTTTTTTGTCTGAGTCAAAAAAATTATTACGCTCAAAGCGAAAATTAGAAAAAGTATTTGACACGTTCCAACAAATTATTTTTTTCCCAAAATTTGAACTCAGAATATTTATTTTTGTCATCAACTTGACTAACATTATTTTTTTTTATCAAATTTGGGAACATAATATTTTTGTAAGAAAAAAAATGTTAATTCCACTTGAGGCTAAATTGACATCTTCAGAGATAAATATTTAACTAAAAGAATGGGTAAATTTTACAGAGATTTTTAAAGGATATTGGCTGGTCTTTTTTGAAAATTGAAGCTTTTTAATTTGGTATAGAACAAATTTCCACATTTTATCACAAAATATGATTGAAAACATTCATAGCTTTACATCTGAATTTATGAATATTGTAAAGGAATTTTTCGGCTGTCTCGGTTCATAAAAAATTACCAATCCAAATGTATGGATTTGGTGCAAAAATCAATTCCAAAGAAATTTGCATGACTTCATTTTATGATAGTACATTTTACATTAAAAAAACATTCAGAAAACTTTTGATTGAATAAAAACTTTTAAAATAAATATAGGGGGAGATTAATAACTCAAATAATTAAGTGTTTAGTTATATGTTGGATGTTGTTTGATTATATTTATCCGTGGATTGCTGTTTCATTTACATATACCCATATACAATATTTTCAGGCTAGATTTCCAATTTATAATGCTGCTTTTGGTTATAAATAATTTATGTATTTTAATACAATTTAAGTAACATCATCGTGATATTTCTAACTGAATGTGCAAGGGTCAAGGTCGTTAAAAATTCCAATTGTCGTCCATATGTCTGGATGTTTATAAGCTGCACAAATGGAAGTTAAGAATAGACAAATTGGCATATGGCAGATTCCAAATAAGAAAGTTGAAAAGTTCCCAAAAATATATTTAACAAAATCAACTTCAATGAAGTTCTGTTTTGGAATGAATGTTATACTTATATAAGTAAACACTTTTTGACAAAAAATAGATCTATTCGCATTATATTTTTTAAATAAAGAACACCTTAAAAAAATGTTGCTATCATAACAAAATTGACAGACATTTTGACGGAAAAATTTTATGTTAGCAACACAAAAAATCCTGATATTTTCAGTATTATCAAGGTTTGGATGTATATCTTGATTTTATATGAAAGGCAAATTGGAATAAAACATTTCTGAACATCTGCACCAATAAAAAAGGAATTTTAATAACTTTAAAAAAGGATTATCTTTGAGTTGCTAACATAGATTTGACAGACATGAACAATGCTGCTAACATAAAATTTGACAGAAATTAAGTTGTTGCTAACATAACTAGAGGCTCTAAAGAGCCTGTGTCGCTCACCTTGATCTATGTGAATATTAAACAATGGACACAGATGGATTCATGACAAAATTGTGTTTTGGTGATGGTGATGTGTTTGTAGATCTTACTTTACTAAACATTCTTGCTGCTTACAATTATCTCTATCTATAACAGTACTTTCTGTGGAAAATGTTATTGAAAATCTTCAAATTTTAAAAAAATTGTTAAAAATTGACTATGAAGGGCAATAACTCCTAAAGGGGTCAATTGACTATTTTGGTCATACTGACTTATTTTTAGTTCTTACTTTGCTGTACATTATTGCTGTTTACAGTTTATCTCTATCTATAACAATATTCAAGATAATAACCAAAAACAGCAAAATTTCCTCAAAATTACCAATTCAGGGGCAGCAACCTAACAACTGATTATCCGATTCATCTGAAAATTCCAGGGCAGATAGATCGTGACCTGATCAACAATTTTACTTCTTGTCAGATTTACTCTAAATGCTTTGGTTTTTGAGTTATAAGCCAAAAACTGCATTTTACCCCCATCTTCTATTTTTAGCCATGGCGGCCATCTTGGTTGGTTGACCGGGTCACCGGACACAATTTTTAAAACTAGATACCCCAATGATGATTGTGGCCATGTTTGGTTTAATTTGGCCCAGTAGTTTCAGAGGAGAAGATTTTCTAAAAGATGACTAAGATTTACAAAAAATGGTTAAAAATTGACTATAAAGGGCAATAACTCCTAAAGGGGCCAATTGACCATTTCGGTCATGTTGACTTATTTGTAAATCTTACTTTGCTGAACATTATTGCTGTTTACAGTTTATCTTTATCTATAATAATATTCAAGATAATAACCAAAAACAGCAAAATTTCCTTAAAATTACATATTCAGGGGCAGCAACCCAACAACGGATTGTCTGATTCATCTGAAAATTTTAGGGCAGATAGATCTTGACCTGATAAACAATTTTACCCCTGTCAGATTTGCTCAAAATGCTTTGGTTATTGAGTTATAAGCCAAAAACTGCATTTTACCCCTATGTTCTATTTTTAGCCATGGCGGCCATCTTGGTTGGTAGGCGGGGTCACGCCACACATTTTTTAAACTAGATACCCCAATGATGATTGTGGCCAAGTTTGGTTTAATTTGGCCCAGCAGTTTCAGAGGAGAAGATTTTTGTAAAAGTTAACGACGACGGACGACGACGGACGACGACGACGACGGACGCCGGATGCAAAGTGATGGGAAAAGCTCTCTTGGCCCTTCGGGCCAGGTGAGCTAAAAATTGACAGACTTTTTTATTGCTAACATACAATGTAACATTTGACAGACTTTTTTGTTGCTAACATAACATTTGACAGACTTTTTTGTTGCTAACATAATATTTGACAGACTTTTTTGTTGCTAACATAAGATTTGACAGACATTATTGTTGCTAACATAAAATTTGACGGACTAAAATGTGTTGCTAACATAAGATATTGACGGACTTGTTGCTAACATAAGATTGTGCTAACATAAATAAATTTGACAGACAATATATATTTGACATTTTTAACCAACATTGGAGATTTTATCCTAGTTGAAAGTCATATTAAGAACTCCTGCAAAATACTGCTGCCTGAAATTTAAAAAGATTTCAACCCAGGACAGATAACTCTAATTTGTAGCACATCCAAATGTTGCTAACATAAAATGTCAAGTTTGACAGAAATTATGTTAGCAACAGAATTGATAAAACTATTGATTAAATAAAGTAAATTGAAAGATCCAAAATGTGTATGTTTAATGTACATTATTAAATACAATTTTAACAGGCTTATATAAGTACCTACAATGATGTGGCAAGATTTTATGAACCTGTTGCTATCATAAAATTTATTGACAGACAAGCATCTAATAAGTAAGGTATTTGAAATTGGAAAAAAATATATATCACAGATGTTTTTAACAAAAGAAAAGCAAAAGATTTAGAAACAGGGATGTTTGAATAATCAAACTACACTAATAAAAACCATTATACCAGTGTCAACTTAAAGCATCGTAAAACATGAACCTTATGTCAAAAAATGGGAAGTAATTTCCGTCAAACAGTTCACATTTTTCATCTTGTTTTGATCATTTCTACTTTTAATGGAAACAATCATATCCAATAATTGGTTTTCTTGCTTTATATAACATTCTTATTCAATATAACATTCACACATTATCATTCAAATAACAGTTAGTATTATTTTTCTTAATTTGTTCTTTTTGACGGAATTTTTCATTTCTTTTTGGAATCTGCCATATTATATGTCTTGGAATAAATAAGAAAAGGAATCAAGGCAGTGTAACACAAATCTATCAATGGCCTTCAAGTGCAATGAAATAATAATATGTACAGTTTTAAAGTACTTAACCATGTGAACATGTTTTGGAAACTGTTTGATTTAAATTATAAGAAAAAAGTCCCCTTGATACTAATTCAGCTCGATTTCATTCTTCAATGCAGGTCATCAATGCAGGTCATGACCTGCATTTTCTTGTCATAGGTTGACAGGTATGATTATTTTATTTCAATATTATCAAAGGGATGCTTAAGGTTGTACCTAAAACTACAGGGAGATAACTCTGTAAAATCGACTAAACATTTTAATTACGTTATATTGTTAAGGGAATATTTGAAGCCTCTCAATGATCAAAATCAGTGTTTGTCAAATTGCTATATAACCAGTGTAATATTTCTGACAAAATGGTTTGTTCAAATTTTTTGATTTTTTTATATTTTTGTCAAAGGGTCAAAGTAAATACTTTGTTGTCAAAATTTTATGAAAATTAAACGAGCCAAATTAATTTTAGTGAAAGTGTTTGGTATCACCTTAAGTTATTTCAGAAGTATTTTTCCCTTGTAAAGTCCTCATGACTGTCAGACAGTTCTCACTTGACCTTGACCTTGACCTCATAATGTGGATCAGTGAACAAGGTTAAATTTTTGTGGTCAAGTCCATATCTCACTATATTTTATGTATGGAATGATTGTAAGATGTACATGTCTGTCTAGCATGGTTCATAAGTCTGTGACCTCATTTTATAGAACATTGATATTGTGTTAAGTTTCTGGGATATTTGGTAGTTAAACTTTCATATTACAGACTTTCAAATTGAAATTAATCTTAAACAAAACAGGTGAGGCATTTCAGCATAGGGACTCTTGATTACAGTTAACATTTACAAACCTTTGTTGATTACTGTGATAATCGGACAGAAGCTAATATTCAATATCAAGAAATAGCATCTAAAACAAAGTTTTCTTTTATTAATTCTGTATTTTACTGATATATGTACTCACTTTTGACTAACAACATACACTTTTACACTGACAGCATCAATCAAAGGCGAACCATTTACAAGTTTTAAATAGATTAACATTACTTTCAATTATGCTTTTTCTTTGAATATAAACATCTCACATATATGTTAGTTACCTTAAACATGTGATTATTCAATTTTCTGAATCTGTTACTTAATTTATTCAAACTCCCTAGGGATTAAAGATGTTCACATAGAACAGAGATGCAGTAAATATATTATCATCATCCTTGAAAACTTTATTCTTTTATTAAATCAATAACTTTAAGACATCTGTGACAATTAAGACAAAACATTAAAACTTCCTTTCTATGGCTTTCTGTGATAGTTTTAGTTTTAAATTATTTTTTGGTTATTGGACATACCAGATGTGTATGTTTATGGAGGGAAAGTGAACACTAAAATTAAAGTATGGATTGGAGATCATTTTCTGGGAAATTAAAATATGTTTTTAAACAAAAGAATAACGAGTGGTGTATTGCTTATAAATTATCAAGTAAGTCTTTTTAAAATAATAAATGTGAGATTATAAGAAAAAGGTTAGCAAATTTTTGCAGATATCAAAAACAGTCTTTATAAATTTTTATCCATCATTTTCACGAAAAAAACTTTTAGCATGCAGCTTAACTTGAATACACTTTAAAAAAAAATTGCAAATTACACAGACATTTGTTTCTAAAAAGATGGCTTATTAAAAACTTCTGTACATTCAGAAATCATTAGGAGGTTTTATTATTGAGATTAATGCACCTCGGTGCAAGGTATCGCAATTATATGAACTTGAATTCTGATATCTGATTCATTTAAATGTACAATGTATATTTTCCTGAGATCATAATAATTAATCATGCATTTAACTCAATTCTTCAAAAATCACAATAATTATTATAAATGCATTCAATTTTCTGAATTTACAGTATTTGAAATAGGAATTCATTAAATATAAAAGAAAATCAGATATAAAGAATTTTAATTCAAATAACATAAGGAAATAATTAGTAATTATAGTCAGTGGTTGATAAAAAGTGGCAGGAGGGTGGATAGTGGGAGGTTGAAAAGGGTGTCCTCTATTGATAGTTTATCAGAAAATATATGAGCTGCGTCGCGGCGTTGGATAGAAAACGACCTTATGCAAATGAATATCTTTATATCTTTTTACTTATTTTGGGTTGAAAAAATGACTATACACAGTTTACCTTTGATAACTAATTGCAACTGTTTGAAACATGAGTTGATATAAGAACCATACAAAAAAATCCAAAAATCAACTTTTATTTCATATCTGAATATTCAAAATTCAATCAAAATCTTACAAGTGTAACTTGCATAAGGTTGATTTTTTATCTGACGCAACTCATATATTGTTGAAGCATAGAATTGTTCAAATATGTTTTGACCTATTCCACTCTCAAGTATTCACGGTATAAATTCTGTTTCAAGAGTTACACTCAACTTGATCTCCCCCTCATTCATGTCATAGTTGACCTTTTTCAGTCTGTGCATCTTTTTTTTTTGTCCATTTGTCTGTCTGTCAGGCTTCAAGTTACAGTTTTTGGTCAAGTTAGTTTTTGATAAGGATGAATGTGAATCAACATGAAACTTAGTACACATTTCCCCTATGATATGATTCTTTTAATTTTAATGCCAAATTAGAGTTTTTACACAAATTTAACCGTCAACTGAACATAGAAAATGATAGTTCCAGTGGGAGCATCAGTGTACTATGGACACATATGTGTTTTTTTTTTTTTTTTTTTAATTTCCTTAGTTTGTTGACACCTGACCATGGTAATTATTCATCTATTGTGTTATTGTGACCACTGACAGTGTCTAGCCAAGGTTACAAGGCTACATTGCCTGACAGTGTCTAGCTAAAGCTACATCGCCTGACAGTGTCTTGCTAAAGCACATCGCCTAACAGTGTCTAGCTAAAGCTACATCGCCTGACAGTGTCTAGCTAAAGCTACATTGCCTGACAGTATCTAGCTAAAGCTACATCGCCTGACAGTATCTAGCTAAAGCTACATCGCCTGACAGTGTCTAGCTGAAGCTACATCGCCTGACAGTGTCTAGCTAAAGCTACATCGCCTGACAGTGTCTAGCTAAAGCTACATCGGCTGACAGTGTCTAGCTAAAGCTACATCTCCTGACAGTGTCAAGCTGAAGCTACATTGCCTGACAGTGTCTAGCTAAAGCTACATCGCCTGACAGTATCTAGCTGAAGCTACATCGCCTGACAGTGTCTAGCTAAAGCTACATCGCCTGACAGTGTCTAGCTAAAGCTACATCGGCTGACAGTGTCTAGCTAAAGCTACATCGCCTGACAGTGTCAAGCTGAAGCTACATCGCCTGACAGTGTCTAGCTAAAGCTACATCGCCTGACTGTCTAGTGAAAGCTACATCGCCTGACAGTGTCTAGAGAAAGCTACATCGCCTGACAGTTTCTTGCGAAAGCAACATCGCCTTACAGTGTCTAGCTGAAGCTACATTGCCTCTAGCTAAATCTACAACGCCTGACAGTGTCTAGCTAAAGCTACATCGCCTGACAGTGTCTAGCTAAAGCTACATCGCCTGACAGTGTCTAGCTAAAGCTACATCGCCTGACAGTGTTTAGCTAAAGCTACATCGCCAGACAGTGTCTAGCTAAAGCTACATCGCCTGACAGTGTCTAGCTGAAGCTACATCGCCTGACAGTGTCTAGCTAAAGCTACATCACCTGACAGTGTCTAGCTAAAGCTACATCGGCTGACAGTGTCTAGCTAAAGCTACATCGCCTGACAGTGTCAAGCTGAAGCTACATTGCCTGACAGTGTCTAGCTAAAGTTGCATCGCCTAACAGTGTCTGGCTAAAGCTACATTGCCTGACAGTGTCTAGCTAAGGCTACATCGTCTGACAGTGTCTAGCTAAAGCTACATCATCTGACAGTGTCTAGCTAAAGCTACATCGCCTGACAGTGTCTAGCTGAAGCTACATTGCCTCTAGCTAAATCTACAACGCCTGACAGTGTCTAGCTAAAGCTACATCGCCTGACAGTGTCTAGCTAAAGCTACATCGCCTGACAGTGTCTAGCTAAAGCTACATCGCCTGACAGTGTCTAGCTAAAGCTACATCGGCTGACAGTGTCTAGCTAAAGCTACATCGCCTGACAGTGTCAAGCTGAAGCTACATTGCCTGACAGTGTCTAGCTAAAGCTACATCGCCTGACAGTGTCTAGCTGAAGCTACATCGCCTGACAGTGTCTAGCTAAAGCTACATCGCCTGACAGTGTCTAGCTAAAGCTACATCGGCTGACAGTGTCTAGCTAAAGCTACATCGCCTGACAGTGTCAAGCTGAAGCTACATTGCCTGACAGTGTCTAGCTAAAGCTACATCGCCTGACAGTGTCTAGTGAAAGCTACATCGCCTGACAGTGTCTAGAGAAAGCTACATCGCCTGACAGTTTCTTGCGAAAGCAACATCGCCTTACAGTGTCTAGCTAAAACTACATTGCCTCTAGCTAAATCTACAATGCCTGACAGTGTCTAGCTAAAGCTACATCGCCTGACAGTGTCTAGCTAAAGCTACATCGCCTGATAGTGTCTAGCTAAAGCTACATCGCCAAACAGTGTCTAGCTAAAGCTACATCGCCTGACAGCGTCTAGCTAAAGCTTCATCGCCTGACAGTGTCTAGCTAAAGCTACATTGCCTGACAGTGTCTAGCTAAGGCTACATTGCCTGACAGTGTCTAGCTAAAGTTGCATCGCCTAACAGTGTCTGGCTAAAGCTACATTGCCTGACAGTGTCTAGCTAAGGCTACATCGTCTGACAGTGTCTAGCTAAAGCTACATCATCTGACAGTGTCTAGCTAAAGCTACATCGCCTGACAGTGTCTAGCTAAAGCTACATCGCCTGACAGTGTCTAGCTAAAGCTACATCGCCTGACAGTGTCTAGCTAAAGCTACATCGCCTGACAGTGTCTAGCTAAAGCTACATCGGCTGACAGTGTCTAGCTAAAGCTACATCGCCTGACAGTGTCAAGCTGAAGCTACATTGCCTGACAGTGTCTAGCTAAAGCTACATCGCCTGACAGTGTCTAGCTGAAGCTACATCGCCTGACAGTGTCTAGCTAAAGCTACATCGCCTGACAGTGTCTAGCTAAAGCTACATCGGCTGACAGTGTCTAGCTAAAGCTACATCGCCTGACAGTGTCAAGCTGAAGCTACATTGCCTGACAGTGTCTAGCTAAAGCTACATCGCCTGACAGTGTCTAGAGAAAGCTACATCGCCTGACAGTGTCTAGAGAAAGCTACATCGCCTGACAGTTTCTTGCGAAAGCAACATCGCCTTACAGTGTCTAGCTAAAACTACATTGCCTCTAGCTAAATCTACAATGCCTGACAGTGTCTAGCTAAAGCTACATCGCCTGACAGTGTCTAGCTAAAGCTACATCGCCTGATAGTGTCTAGCTAAAGCTACATCGCCAAACAGTGTCTAGCTAAAGCTACATCGCCTGACAGCGTCTAGCTAAAGCTTCATCGCCTGACAGTGTCTAGCTAAAGCTACATTGCCTGACAGTGTCTAGCTAAGGCTACATTGCCTGACAGTGTCTAGCTAAAGTTGCATCGCCTAACAGTGTCTGGCTAAAGCTACATTGCCTGACAGTGTCTAGCTAAGGCTACATCGTCTGACAGTGTCTAGCTAAAGCTACATCATCTGACAGTGTCTAGCTAAAGCTACATCGCCTGACAGTGTCTAGCTAAAGCTACATCGCCTGACAGTGTCTAGCTAAAGCTACATCGCCTGACAGTGTCTAGCTAAAGCTACATCGCCTTACAGTGTCTAGCTAAAGCTACATCGCCTGACAGCGTCTAGCTAAAGCTACATCGCCTGACAGCGTCTAGCTAAAGCTACATCGCCTGACAGTGTCTAGCTATAGCTACATTGCCTGACAGTGTCTAGCTAAAGCTACATCGCCTGATAGTGTCTAGCTAAAGCTACATTGCTTGACAGTGTCTAGCAAAAGCTACATCGCCTGACAGTGTCTTGTTAAAGCTACATCGCCTGACAGTGACTAGCTAAAGCTACATCGCCTGACAGTGTCTAGCTAAAGCTACATCGCCTGACAGTGTCTAGCTAAAGCTACATCGCCTGACAGTATCTAGCTAAAGCTACATTGCCTGACAGTGTCTAGCTAAAGACATATGGACCAATTCATCCTGCATGGTTTCATCCATGTCTGTGACAATCTGAATCTCCTTGGGTACTGCTTGATAGAATTCTACCATTCTAGAACACATTATTCCACAGGAAACAAAGTGTTGCATCGGTCAATTTAGTTTTTAATCTGTTCGATTTTTTTAGGCTTTCCCTTTCTCATGTTTCTAAAACATGCCATATTTGTTATATTAGTACATGTATATAAGTTTTGGATTTTAAAATAATTTGGCCTATGGCATCATTGAAGAGACATTTATTATTGAAAATGCACAACTGGTGCAATAAAATGCATGGGTACATGTACCTTTAATATTATTGTTAGTAAATCAAATCAATCAAATCAAGAAACCGTGAAAAAAGCTAGATAGTATTAACAATGTGTCAACTATCAAGACTGTCTTCAACCCAGAGCCTTGGACCACACAATGAACAGCAAGATTAGTGTGAACTTTATCCTTCCTAAGAAATTTGCATAATATTTTCAGGAACTACACTTCTGGCCTTGAAGTCATAGAACTTTCAAGTCAGTTTTTTGTACTCATACTCCAAAATCAACCAATCATGCTGGATTTCATGTTTCGCACATGATTTTTATGCTCTGAGCACTGAGCAAAGTTTTATGACTTAACCCTGTGCTTCATGAAATTGAGTATAGCTGAAGGTTTACTGTGTAATAAAAGTTTCACAAATTGGATTACTCATTAACTTCCTGTTAACGGAATATTTATATCAGTAGTATAATCAATTTATATTACTTGTTCATGTATCTGTTGTGTTATTTTTAGATTATGACGATTCACCACAGTATGAAGCAGAACTTGTGTCTACAGAAGACTCTGATGCAGATTCCTTACCTTTACATAAAAAGAAGTCAGCAAAGGGAAATAATCAACCAAAAGTGAAATGTTCTAAGAGGGGAGCTTCTCAAAAGAAAGAAAGTTATCCTAAAAAAACAGTAAGCATTGATTCAGAGCAATGTACTTCACAGTCAATAATATTGTCTCTAGTGAGGATGAAAAATACTCTGTAGTTTGTGAAAATCAGAACATTGTCTGTGAACTTGAACATGTATTAGAGGAAACAGTTGATGACATCACAGCCCCAGTTTTATCTGAAACGGGAATTATCTCTGCCATAAAAGCATTGAAGGATGGAAGAAACAAACAATTTGCTGATAAGGTATCTAGCATCATAATTTTGATAGTATATTTTTTTTTATGGAGTTCAAATTCAGTACATTTGTTGGAAGTTTCATATTGAAGTACTGTAAATTCAGAAATTATTGTGTGCATTAATTATTGCGACTTTGGCATTCTAGACTAAAATGAGATTTTGATTTTTGCTATATCCTGTTTAAGGTGGTACCAAACACTTTCACTAAAATTAACTGGTCTGGTTTAATTTTCAAAAGATTTTGACAAAATGTTTACTTTGACCATATGGCAAACACACAAAAATTTCAAAAACTTAACCACACTTTATCTGAAAAAAAAGTCTTGGACAAATAGCATTTTGACTAACACCAATTTTGATCATTGAGAAGCTTAATATTTCCTGAACAATAGAATTTGATTAAAACTTTCTGCTGATTTTTATAGAGTTGTCTTCCTGTAGTGTTATATACATGTATACGTATGTACCACCGCAATTCATATAAAAAAAATCAAAATGGAGTTTAAATTATTGCAATTATAACCCTTTCACAATTTTCACAATGATATAAACATCTCAATAATTTCTGAATAAACAGTATTTTTAATGGCTAAATGTTATTTTCTATGATCATTCACATATCTGTTTTTTTACAAAAAGCATTCAAAGGGAAGCAAGTCAATATCTGCAAATGAGAAAAAATAAATAAAAATATCATGTTTTTGATTAATTAAAAGAAAATGATATGTAATTTCTTAAACTAGTAGAAATTAATACAAATTTATCATTGGGGTGTTTAGTTTAAAAGATGTTGACCCTGCCTGCCAAGATGGCCAACACAGCTAAAAGTAGAACACAGGGGTAAAAAAGTTTTGTCTATTATAAATTGAAAACTGTTTTAGATAGAGAAAATCTGAAAATGGCAAAAAATTTAAGAAAATTGAGCTGTACTGATTGTCTTTATACTTCAAAACTGTCTGACGGCTTCTTATATATATGAGATATTGCCCTGAAATGACAAAATTGACATTTATTTCATGTTTGTCTACTATCTTAAAAAATTAAATAGATAGAGAGAAACCTTAAGTTGGAAAACAAATAATCAGTGAGACAAGTTCTACAAGTAAGTCTAATGGTTAAAACCATCACTAATTGATTATTAGAGTTAACGTTATTGCCCATTGATGAAGATTTTTACCAAATTTTTTGGGTTTTAACCTTATAATATAAAAAAAATATATATATCTTTTAAATAAGCAGTAAAGATTATTGAGACAAAATCTTCACTTAAAACAAATATGGTGGAAATTGTTGCACAACTCCTTTCTGGAGTTATTGGCCTTTATTGATGATTTTTTACCATTTTCTGCGTTTTGACTTCTATGACAAATTATAATATTATAATAAGCTAGAAACTTGAATAAGCAAAAATGATCATCAAGACAAGATTTACTTAATTTTGACGATATAGTAAGTAGACTGTCACTCCTTATAGCATGTATAGTAGGGATTGCCCTTAAATGAGGATTTTTATTACCCTCTCATATTTGGAGCAAAAACTAAGGAAGTTAGAGAGAAACTAAACATGCTAAACAATCAGCAATAAAAGATCAACAAAACAGATTTTTGTCAAGAATTTTATTCTCGTCAATAATGTTGGAGATGGTACATAGTTGAATATGCGTATAAACCAATGTAAGCAACTCAGGCTATTTTATCCTCTAGTTGCTCTTAAATATGTTATGTTGTCACTATTTTAATAATCATTTACTCATTTAGTATACTGTTTATTTTTGTTTATTTTCATGGGTACCAATTTCGGTAGGTTGAGAAAGGATATTATTTTAGTGGACATTTAAATGTTTTGCCAAAATCTGTGTACTATCAATTAGAAAAATGTCTTCTTTGTTGGAACATTTTTTAATTCCTGTGTATATAACGACAAAAATCCACAAAAATGGTATTTCACAAATAATAAAGAATCAACAGTAGCTAGTTGCATGAATAAGTCATGACATTAAAAAACAATTAGTACTAACTTTTTGATTACTTTATTTTGCAGATTGTATCTGGTACCGAAGATAAAAATTGGATTCGTATTGAACCTAGAACAGGTGGTTTAGAATCAACAGAAGATAATTTGTTATCTAATTCTACAGATTCTGGTGAAAAACCAGTTGTGCTGGATTTGGAGGTTGTAGAAGCTGAAAGTTCCACTAGACCATCGAATGACAGAGAAGGCGGTATTATGGGTGTCTCAGAAAGAGATGTTACTGCAGTGATTACTACTGACCAATGGAAAAGTGATGTTACATCAGAAAGGAAAAATTACCAATCAGAAAGTGATATAATAGGTGTGAGTAATGTCCACCAATCAGAAAGTGATTTTACCGCAGAGAGAATTACTGACCAATCAGAAAATGATGTAATAGCAGAAAAGAATACTGATCAAGAAGGAGGAAGAAATGGAAACTTAGAAAAAGAAGCTCAGCAGAAATGACAACTAATCTGGATGAAAGGACACATTTTGATGAGCTCAGTTAACCATGGTAACACTGTTGAAGAAAATGTTCAGAATCAAGTTGACACTGAACCTTCTTTACCAAAATCTGGATTATGCAAACAAAGTACTGAAACAAACATAGTCAATATTGAAGTTTGCAGTAGAAATGAAATGGCAGATTCTGTCGACATTGAGACATTGCGACAGCAAATGGTCAAATCTAAAAGTGACCCTGGAGCCGATATTGAAAAAATAAGCAGGAGAAAAAATACAAATTCAGATAGTGAATTAATTATGAGTCCAGAAAAAGAACAGGAAAATTTGATAAAATCTAAAAGTGCTGTTGAAAGCTATGTGAAAATAATAAATAAGATGAAAGAAAAACAAAATGGCGAAAGTTCCCAGAAATCAGTGCAAGAACAAAGTGAGGAAGCACATAAATCAGACAAAATTAATGTGTTTGAAAGTCCTGTGTTAGATGAGTATATTGCAAATAACGCTTTTGAGCTGTCCAATGTGTTTGGGAGTCCGATGGAAGGAAGACCTAAATCGGTCAACAACTCAGAAAAATTGGCCAGGATTGGAAGAATTATGGAAAATGTTAGAGCTAGAAATTATTGTAAATCTAAAGGGGAACGTGAAAGTACACCAAGATCTCAATCTTTTAAAACAATACCGAATGATTATATAAATATTACAAGTTCTAATGAAAAGAGTAACAAAACGAAATCTAAAAGCACAGAAAAAAGCAGTAAAAAGAATAATTCCAAATCATCTAAGAAAAAAATCAATGAAGATTTCAATGTGAAAAACACTGACTTAACTAAAAAAAGTGCAGAAGAAATAAATTGCAGAAAGGGCACAATAAAGAGCCCAACTGGTGCCAAAAAGTGCCTATTTTCTGATTTAGGTAAACAATTGGGACCTGATGATATTCATGCTGCGAGTACCAGTATTATAACTACAGAACGTTCCACAGATTCAATGGATGTTACAAATGTTGATACTTCTAATGATAATGATATTCCTTCAGAGAATATATTCGAAGCCACAAATTTATTTCCAGAAACTGAAGTTAAATCTGAGGAGGAGAGTGAATACTTTAAATCTGTTCAAGAGGACATTGATATATCAAGTTATATCAGCAAAACAAAGAAAAAAAAGAGATCCAAAAAATCACCTAAAACTAAAAATAGAAAGTCATCGTGGAATATGAAAGTCAGCATTCATAAGAAAGACAAATCTGCCAAAAATTTGAGACAATCTTCCGATTCAACAATAATTACTAATGATATAATTGGTGCAAGTCTGGCAGATTTCGAGATTAATGAAGAGAAACCTGTACTTTCTCCACAGAATGTTGGAATACAAAATGAATTACAAGAATCTCCAAATATTGATCCACCTAATTTAAATATTGAACAAGAAGCGGAATGGGACATGAATGAGTTGAGCGTTTTAACTACAGATATATTGCAGAATTTACAGCCAGTTGTTTATTTGGAAAGATTAAGTGAAAATGTACTGAATGAATACTGCTCAAGGTCTTCTCAATATTCTGTGGAGACAGAAGATCAAACAGACGATAATTCAGGTTCGGACAGAAATTCTTTTGCTGGATCGGAAAGTTATGATAAAAATGGTAAAACGTATCCACCATTGAGGGCATCAGATAGTGACGATCAGTCTATAACTATAGAGAAAAGTAAAACTTCTACAAACGATAAAATGTTATATGGAAAACTTTCTTTAAGTAAACAGGCTGAGGATCCTGAAGTATCTGAAACTGGAACACATTATGAAGCAAACATGACGAAAAAAGGAATAACTGAAACATGTGAAACTGAGAAATCTCCAAAGAGAAATTTGAAAGATATGGAAGATATAGCAAAAACATCTAAAATTGTGAGATCTCCAATGAAGAATTCAAAAGATAAGGCACATAGTAAGAATATTGCCAAGTCAACAAAAGTTCACAAGCCTGATGTTGAAAATGTTAATGATATAAATCCTGCACACTTAAAGGGAAAGAAGAAGATATTAGATAACTCAATCCAATTAAACAGAACTAAAGTATCCACCATTGGAAAAGAAGTTATGACGCAAAGGAAATCACATAAACAAAAGAAACCTGTAAAAACTTCAGGTAGTAAAGATATATTGCAAAATCATGCAAAGAGCACTGTTACAATATTAGATAAAGAATCTAAAGAGAGTTCGCTTCCAGAAAGTAATACTCTGAAGGAACATGGGATGATTGTTACAAAATCTGATAATATGAAAAATGACGGAGATATAGAATGCATTAATAATTGTTCAAATAATGATGATGAAGCGACTGATACAGAGTTTCCTGATGAGAATGAAGAAAAGGAAGTAAAAACACAAAGCAACAAAAGCACTGAAAGTTCTACTTGCATTAATTATCCATCAGAAACTTCTACAGATGACACTGGATTTCAAACAGGTACTTATGGTGAACCCAGCACAACTGAAGATAAATATGCTTCTGGTGGTAGAATGGCGATAGACGAAAAAGATAATGGCACAGAAAAAGGCATTTCTGAAAATATGGAATCTAACTTTGCAATGCATGGTGATAAGACATCTGGTTATGTTGAAACATGGTCAGTTGATACAGAAAGCCGGAAATCTGTTGAGGGTGATATAAATAATGAATCTTTACAGCATGTTAAAGGAAATACACAGAGCTTTGCACTGTCAGATTTAGAAGGGGACATTAATACTGGAACATCCATTGTCGAAAATGATATACAAAAATCACAAGATGAATATGAAAATGAAAAGAAGAAAGTCGGTAATTCAGATGTACAGAAGCCTCAAGATGAAAAACAATCCGATAAAGTGAGAGATTTGACAGGTGTTCAAAGTGAAGATCATGAAGCAAACGCAAATGGTGAAGTAGAAATATTAATGGAAAATAGAAGTGGAAAAGCATTAGATGATAATATAGTTGCTTCTAAAAAGCTGACATCATTAGGACATTTAAATGAACAAGTAGTATCAGCTACTGAAGTAGAAGCAAATGGACTTAAGCTTATCATCAATGAGATTAAGCCTAATGAGAACCGAATCTCATTTACTGAAAATGAAAGTAGTATTCAGATTAAAGACAGTCAGGAAAATGAAGTGAATTTTGAAATACAAAGCATAGGAGAGAATGTTACCATAAATGAATCTGATAATAGCTTAGCAGTAATTGACAATTTTAGAAACTATGAATGCTCAGATGTCAATACAGAAAGTGATTAAACACAGAAGATCTTGATCATACACAAAATGAATCTAGTGACCTATTTTCATCTGCAGAAGATGCAACAATTGTCAAAATATACACTAAAAAAACCTGATATTATTGAAAATAATTTAAGTAATGATACAGACATTCCTAAAAAATGTGAAAACAATGAAAATTCAGATTCCAATACTGCAATATCAATGACTGAAAATGTACAAAGCACAGTGCCAAATTTGGAAAAATTTAGTGAAGATATTAACAGTACAAATAATGATCCACCATTTACTAAAAATTCACGCCCCGATTTAACATCAGATTTTAGCAGTGGGATATCATCAGAAACTGAAAATGAAAACCATATAGAAATCCCTGAAAAAACAGCAGCTGAAAGGAATAAGATAACTGATACGCCAAGTGAAATAGTTGAAAAGGATCCAAAAGATACCAACATATTTACATGTGGAGTATGTGGAAAAAAGTTTGGAGATGAATTTGCATATCATTTCCATAGTATGAATAAACATCAGACATCTTCTGAAAAGGATATTACAAGCAATACAGAAACTAGGAATAAGTCTGTAAGCGTTGATGCAGATATGGCTACCATTGATACTGGCAAAAAGAGTCATGGAAAGAAAGGATATGCAAAAAAACATATTCAAAGGGAGATAATTGGGAATGATAAACAAAGGGAGACAAAAAGTAATGTGAATTGGAGGAGAAAAATATTTGAACGGACTGGTACATTTGGAAGTAGAAAGCAACTTGAGGATTTTGAAACAAATGAGAACTCTGAAAGTGATGAAAATGGAAATTTGGAAAAAAGGGAATATGCCATGCCAAAAAAATTTAGAATTTTAAAAAGTAGCCAATGGCTTGATCAGCATATGAACACCGATGGTAAAGTTTCTTCAGGTGGAGAATCTGATATAGCTGAAACATTAAGTAAAATAAGTCCTGTACATAAAAGCTATAAAAAGGGAAATTTTAATCAAACTGATCTAATCATAGGATATGGTGTAATAGATAAAGTAAGGGAAGTACAACGCGAAATAGTTGAAAGATCTACTCAGTCAAGAAGAATGAACAGAAATTCTCTTCATGAGTCTCCTATTGAAGAAACAACAGAGAATACAAGTGAAAGCATTAATAGTGAGGCACACAAAGTACCTGTTAATATCCCACGAAAAAGAGGCAGACCTAGAAAAAAAAAAAAGAAGCGCACAGTACATTCAACAAAGACACCAACTAAAGATGATTCTACATTAAGTTCAGATAGTTTAAAAGTTCACCCTACAAAAGACAGCAGAAAAGGGTATTGCTCTAAAAAACAATGGAAGAGTGCATTGCCCACATTATCTGACAGCAGTGATTTACCCGAGGAGATGGTCTCTCCAAATGAAGATGTTTGGTTTGGAAATAATCCGGTGACAACCCAGAACATACTCAGTGAAAGTGGTCTCGAATCAGAATCTAGCAGTGTATCTGCTGAAAGAAAGAAGAAAACAAGTTTTAAAGGCATCGAATATCAAGCAATGTCCGTCAGAAAATCCATGACCGGAAAAGTGATGAGAAGAGAAAATTGTAAAAATAATCCATGTGTCAGCTCATCTGAAGAATCTTGTGATGATGGTGGAAGTCTTGGGAAAACAAACCCTGCATTTGGTCCATGTCATACTATTAGCAAAGCCCCTCAGATAACTGATACAAGCAGTGAATCATCTGTATCTAATAAACCATCACATACTAAGGCAGGACAAAGGTCAAATTTAGGTCGTCTGCAAAAATATAGTCAAAAGTCTTCTGGACACAGAGAAACCGTTACAAATAGTGAAAGTGATCTGAATCAGATAAATGACTTTGGTAAAACTGGCATAGAATCAGCAGAAATGAGCCAAGATTCAACTCTGGCAGGAAATATCAGTAAATCAAATGATCAAGAAAGAGCAATCGCAAAAAAGATAACAAATGAAACTATTGATGAAAAACATGTTGATTTTCATCAAACATCAGATAAAAATGAAATCTTGGAGAAACCTAAAAGAGGAAAAGGTAGACAGAAAACATCGAGAGCTATTTCAAAACAAAAGAAACATCATGACAACATATTTGAAAATTTTAATGCTATAACAAACGCCAAAAGCCCTGAAAGCGTTACAAGTCAGGATTCTTCAAATACTAATTTTAGCAATGAACCTGGGAAAACAGTAGAGGAAAGTATTGCTTCACATGATGACAACACCAAAGCTATAAAAGGCAATGTTCTAGAATTAAAAAAGTCACCTGAATATGAAAGCAATACTTATATTGACCTTGTTGCTAGTGGCAACAAGAAGCTGGTAAATACAAGCAATACTAACAATGTAAGTGTTTCCAGTGATAATTTGAATTGGATGGACAAAGACAGTCGTAATAATGACCTTGTTTCTAGTGGAAATCTGACTTTGATAAATAAAAGCAATAGTAATAATGAACTTGTATCCAGTGGAAACCTGACTCCCATTGATACTAATAATGTAAATGTTTCTAGTGGATACCTGAATCTAATAGGTAGCAATATCCAATACAAACGCAGTCCAGTAAGCAGTGTTGATACTGAAGAAATAGTAGAACCTTTAACCGAAATTCAAATGCCGATAGCAATTGAAACTGACCTTCAGCCATTTAGTTTTCCGATTAACATTGATTGTGGTGTTTCAAAAGATCAAACCACTACAGATAATTATGTACAACCTATGAGTATCATTGATAATACAGCCACGAAAGATTTGCTGCACCCGAATATTGGTGCCACATCACTTAAGACTATGCAGGAAGATTCTTGTAAGCTTGTAAATAGCTTGTCAGAGTATGCAGTCACAAGCAGGGAGAATAAAACTCATATAATTCATTCCTTTGCTACCGATGCAGTTGTTGATGAATCAGAAAATACTGCAAGAACATCTCATATTGAATCAGTAAACAGTGTTACATCTCCCCATGAACAGTCTAATGTGGAATTAGGAAATTATGAACACAAAGGCAATGTATCACCTAATGGCACTTTAATACGAAAAGATAAAAATATGGAAAACAAACGTACTGACTTTGCCTTTAAGAGACCCGCACCTGTGGCTGGTAAAAAAAGTAATCCCTGTTCTGACGACAATGACAGTGATGATGGGAAAACGGATTCTTCAGTCCCGCCAATTGAAAAACAGCCAACTTGTAGTATTTTAGAAACTGTATTCGGGTCAGATGCAGTATCTCCTCCGAAAAGACGAAATGTAATGTTTGTCAATTTAACAAGTAAAAAAGCTAGGGAACTAGAAAGGAAAAGAAAGGAGGAAGAAAAATTAGCACAAAACCAACCGAAAAAACAAAATGTGCCTTTCTTTTTTCCTTCTAAGAAAAGAAAGATAACATCACAAATTAACAAGACTCAAAATGATAATGTTTGTAGACAAGTTGGTGGACCAACAGCATCCAAGACAATAAAACTTGAACGGCTTAATACCATGAATATTACAGGAGTTGGTAGCAAGATACCTAGCAGGGAAACCACTCATTTAATTGCAGCTAAAAAAGTCAGAAGTAACAGTCAGCTGACACACAAAAGCTCAAAGGATGTAGGAGTGTTAAGCCAGGTTTCAAATAAAGAGCCCGTTTATGATTATGGAGCTAAAAATATAGGATACAAAAGTCAACAGCAATATACCAGAGGTAAACATGCAGGAAATAATAGTCTTCAACCAAGTCATGGAAAGACGGGTTTTAGTAGAGGAAAATTGATCGGAAATGACGGTCGGCCATTAAATAGGGAAAACAGAGTTCAGATGCCTCAGGAAAATTTCAATCATTTTGAAGTAAAAAACATAGCTAATAGCAATCAACAAGTAAATCAGAACTTTGGAGGAAAAAATATCCATCTATCTCATCAACAAAGAGAAAACAGTAACCTTTTTGGAACATGTAAAGATATAGATAATCTCTTACCAACGATTGGAAATTTGCAAAGTAATGATATAGGAGTATTGGGAAGTGTGAAACCCGAACAGGGTTCTAGCTCCAATAACTTATTTGATTTTACCGATATTTTCGATGTCAATATAGTAACACAAGATAATTTTTATTCAGAATCTACTGGTTTAGACATTGACAACAAGCAAAAAGTATTGAGTGGAACAGATCTAGCTTTAATTACAGAAATACCCATCAATATACCACCAAACCTGACTGCTGTGAACAATGTACAATCTACACATAGTATACATACGCAAGGCAACATCGGCTATAAAGATATGCCAACATTATATTCTGCTGCAAACATACATGACGAAACATCTATGCCCATCACACAAACGGGTGGAATTATGCCTGAAATTCATGAACAATCAAAATTATATTCAGGTCAAAGTGGTAGAGATATAATGCCAAATTTAACCCCACAAAAACATAGAAATATACCGGAAAATCATATCGTTTCATCGAAATTGTGTGCCATGAAAAGTCTTGTCTCTAAAAATAATGATGACCATGTGATTGATTTCTTAGACTTGGACAGCTCTCATGCTGATAGAATATTAGATGAGATAGAGACAAACACACAGCCGTTACACCAAACTGATCATGAAAAATTACATAGAAGGGGGAAATTACGATCTCTATACATGTCCCATAATTCAACAACCAGTGGACAATCTCAAGGAAAACTTACTTCCAGTCTGGCTCCGTCTCAAGGAGCGTTTATCTCGGGTAAGGCGATCGGAAATCAGATGAATTTGAATAATTCACGAAATGATATACATATTGCCGAGAGAGGATCTGCTATGATATCAAACCCAACTCGTATACTGGATACTTTAATTGAGAATGAAAACAAAAAGTTAGTTGTCTCTCTTCAAAAACTTACCGATAGTGACATTCAAAAGCAGACTCAAATGACGGATTTAGAAACTATGGAAACAGAACCAGAAACTTATCTAGAAGAATATGGGGATGATGATGATTTGCCAAGCTTGAAACCATGGCATTGTGCTCTTTGTAATGAACAATACCGACTTAAAAAAGAACTAATTCATCACATTTCTATAGTCCATGAAATTTCACAGTTCGATTCACGACTGAGAAACTATATTTGCAACATGGAGGGTAAACCAATGTCTAAAAACTCTCAGTTACTTTCAGATGATATTCTAAAAACAGGACACAGTGCAGCAGGCAAATATTCTGCCTCGTCTGTGACCTATGCTGATGGGAAAACGTTGTCCAAAGAACAATCTGCTCTTGGTCACAGAGACAAGATTATTACAATTGTGGATCAAGACGAAGAAACCGTAAGTCAGGGAGGTGGAAATAAAGTAAAAAATCAGCAATCGAAGATGGCCACCAATGTCACCATTGATGCTCGCTGGAGGTGTCTAATATGTCCGATGAGATTTCTAACAAAAATCGATGTAATTCAACATGTAAGAATGAAACACAAACAGGCTGCTGGTGACAGCACTCCTTACGAATTTGAACCTACGAGTAGTCCAAATGATCAAAGCAATCAGTCCGCATCAAGAACTGTAGAGAAATCTAACCTTGGAAATAATCCATCTTTTACAGCTCCAAGGAAAGTTATAAGAAGAAAGAAGGAGGAAAAGAAGAAAGCAAAAGTTAAAGAAACATCTGAAATATTAATCATATCTTCTAAGACAAATTCTATTCCTTTTGATATATTTCGAGCACCTATGGACGAACCTGAGGAATTGAGACAGATATTATCAGTAAAATGGTACTGTAAATTATGTCCTAACTGGTATAGATTAAGGAAATGCTGTTTACAACATGTGCAGAAAGAACATGACATCAGAGGTAACTGGGCCAGGTTCTACTTCCATAACTCACAACAAGTGACGTGTATTCCGAGCATGGAAATTTGTACCGGTCCTCATGTTGACATTAAAGCATATCAATTCTGTATTGTATGTGGGCGATCTTATGTAGATGTGAACGAAACAACTAGACATGTACGTCGTAATCATGGCTACATTGCTGAAGTTCATCGTACAATGTGTGTTCAGGATAAAATGGATACAGTAAAGATAATAGTTGCATGTGATATTTTTATGGATTTACATATGTACGTTGTTGGCAGTAAATCGGCCTTACTGGTCCAGAAGGATTTTTTTGATGAACTTTTTACAAATTGTATGAGTAATAATATTAGAGATTTCAAGGATTCAGATGTGACTTTAGCAAGGCAATTAAAAAGAATTCTTTTTGAAAATGGAATGATTAATTTGGAACCTTCAGAACAAGAGATGTTGGGAGATGTTGCTCATAATTATGACGTCTACAAAATATCGTTTCAAGAAGATTTTCAGTGGGATAGAGGAAGTCAGAAACACGTATCAACGGGCGGGAAAATGTCGCCAGAAGATAGTGATTCTAGTGAGGACAGAGATCCTAGCACGTCTAGTGAAGGAGGGAGAAATGTGTCCGAAGAGACTGGGACGTCTGATAATTCTGGCAGATCTGACGTTGTATCATTGCATCGTTGTCACAAATGTAATCTTTCCTTCGAGGACAGAATGACGCTGGACAAGCATAATCTGACCCACAAAATTCAGGTCAGATTTAGTTGCAGACTTTGTAGTAAAAATTTTCCGAAGTTATTTTTTCTTCTCCAGCACTTAGAAGTAAAACACAATCAGACACAATCAACTTATTTCCAGTTTGTTCTCGAACATGAACAAGTAATTATGGAAGAGGCTGAAACTGAGGAGCAAATAATGGACCAAGTATTAGAAGATGAATCCGACTCGTCAAATTCTGCCATCATCAATGTACAATCGGGCGAGGATGATGAGCATCAGGAACTTGATTCTGATGATGTTGAAACAACAGAAACAAGAACATGTTTTGTTTGCGGAAAACATTTTGAAACGAGACTTTCTTTATTCACGCATTTAAAAGATAAGCACAAAATTTATAAAAGAAAATGTTTAAATTGCAATAAGAATTTTTCTTGTAAGACTGACCTTCAGAAGCATTTTGCTGATATTCACGATATCGATTTTGTTGTTGATTTGTCGGAGCAAATCTTCCGTTGTTTTGTATGTGATGTTATTATGGAAAGTCGTTCTGAATTAAAAGAGCATTTACCAACACACGAGGAAGAGGGTTATAATTGTAATCTATGTGAAATGAAGTATACTGCGCCGTCTAGTCTGAGATTTCACAAAAGGACAGTTCATTGGAAATTAGAGGGGACAAGGTCGTGTAAAATATGTGACGATAAACTGTTTACCAATATGAAGGCTTATGAATCTCACATGTTGAATCATTTTTATGATTTTCTTGGACCAATGAAATGTGCAAAATGTAATATAACATGTAAGAATAAAAAGGCATATAAA
Organism: Mytilus edulis; assembly: GCA_019925275.1. Taxonomy (NCBI): domain Eukaryota; kingdom Metazoa; phylum Mollusca; class Bivalvia; order Mytilida; family Mytilidae; genus Mytilus; species Mytilus edulis. The sequence goes on along the minus strand of CM034354.1, from coordinate 60,212,342 downwards.
CAACACATAGCAAGTCATGGAGTGTCACTTGTATGCGAACATTGTGGAAAAGTTTGTTCCGACCAGCATGCATTGCGCCATCATATTGTAACTCACAATTTAAGTAAAAAATGTGAAGTATGTGGAAAAATGCTAAATAAATATAGCTTGAAAAATCACATGACAAAAGTACATGGTGAAAAAGAAAAGGCAGCATGTCCACATTGTGGTCGACTCGTTAACCAGAGTTACATGAATGCTCATATAGAGGAAATGCATAATAAAGTTAAAACTGTCGATGAGAGGAAGAAAAAAGTTTGTGATATTTGTGGAAAAGTCTTTAAAAGACCTGGACTACTTAAAACACACATGGTCGTGCATACAGGAGAGCGTCCTTATGTATGTGAAGTATGTGATAGAAGTTTTGGTTATAAAACAGCATTAAATACTCATTATGCCACACATAAAGGATTTAAGCCACACAAATGTAAATTTTGTACATCATCATTCTGGCTAATCAGTCAATGTAAGGCACATATGAAATCAGACCATGGATATATTGACCCAGATCTAAAACACGCGTGTCACTGTTGTGATAAACGATTTAAACACTTAGCAGGTCTACGTTTACACATGGATGAAACCCACCCAGAAATGGTTCCCGGACCAAAGTTTTATCCTTGCCATAAGTGTAAAAAGGAGTTCAAATACAGGAAAAGTTTAAGGGAGCATGTGGCAGTGTGTTCTCCTGGAACAGAGTTGGGCAATTTATATAGGAAAGGAAATGATACTAGTGATTCTTCCGTTTTTGTTGATTCACAAGAACCGCAAGTTGTTGACATGGATATATTTGAAACATTTCAGGATGTAGGTCAGAATGAATTACATATTCACGAGCAGATTATTTCTGAACAACCACACGTTGCATGTGGGATGATACAAAAGCAGTTGACCACTGCAGATGGGCAGCAAATTATCATTCAGGAACAATCTGGTGATCTATCCTATCAAACAATATACATTCAGTCAGAAGATCCAGCCAGTCAGGGACAGGTCTATGTTCAAGATGTGACAAGTCAGGACCAAATCATTCTGCAGGAAGGAAACAATGAAGGGGAGATAATTGTGGCGTTACCTGACAATTGTGGTGAATATAATGTTGATTTTCTTACTTCTAATAACGCTATCGTACAAGATGGAGACATTGGATATGCTGAGATAATTGTACAAGATCAATGAAAAGTGTTATTATTTTGTTTAATTGAATCCTACGCAAATTATTTAGAATAGCTTTATAAGTTCAGAAATAAATGTGTGAATTTGTTAATGCTAATGAAAAATAAGTCACTGAACATACTTTGTGGCAGATGGATATTTAGGGACTTTTAAACACAAAACTTTTCTTTTTGATAACATACAGGAAACAAGAATATTTTTGAAACTCTTAATGTGTGTTGCTTAATTTTTTTTTCTTTAATTCTGAAACAATTTACTTTTATTCAAAACTTTAAGTAGAATTCTTACAAAAGTCAAGTTTAATATTACTTTCTGAATTTTGATGTAAGTTTTAGCAAACTTCATTCTACCACATTGCTGCATTCCTAGAATTGTTACATTAAGTACTTAATTTACATACAGTATTATGTGCAAAGTAATAAGATATTATGTAAAACATTATGTATCAAATTGGTAACTGGTCTCTTGACTATAAATAAGAATGTTGGGCTGATGATCTGTATATATTCTTAAGATTCTGTCTTTGAAGAATAATTCGTCTTTAATCTTCAGTAAGTAATATTTTTTTCTCACTTGTCACACAAGTTGAGCATTCAGTTAATTTCAAAGGTCACCTGTTTTGAATTATTAAAAATAAGTTTATAAATACTAATAATACTTTGCATTAAATGAATTTCATGTGTTTTTGTTATACCAGGTTGTTTAAAGATTTGTTTTATGATTTGTTCATGTTTTTTATATTATAACTGAGATTTTGTTAAGAGTTTTTGTATTAAAGTATATACAATTTTTTGCTCTTTTTGTGCCATAAATTATCATGAAAAACTGGACATACTTTTGTTGACTATTATTTTATTTTAAATTTGAATAACAAATAAAATTGATTTGAATATAAATTGATGTGCATTAAGGTATAGAACCACTAATTCAGGCAAGGTCGGAAAGAACATACAAGAAAGTAGTACATATTTGAAACAAAATAGTTCCTACGCATAGCTATACCTTTGTCAATAGTGGGAATATTTGGGTAGTTTTTGTATAAAATGAAAGCTTGGGGACCTGGGATCACTGTAGAACCTTTGTTGAAAGTTTTACTTGAATAATAAAGAAGTATAGGAAATTCTAATAAAAGGGCACATTTGGCCTGTTGTTCAGATCAGAAGTTGCTGTTTTTGTACTATCAAAATTCCGGGAACCAGTACGCTCTAATATGCAATTAAAGGTATGTTGATTCTTTCAGTACAAGTCAGGATAAGGTACAGTTTTGACATGAAATAACTGCCACTTCATTTGAACTTAAGACAAAGTAGCCATAAATGCTTGAAATTGCAGAATTTAACATAGAAAGCAATGGGGCTATGAATTAGTGGTTTTATACCTTAACTGAATTATTAATTAACATTCAGGAATGCTTTATGTATCTTTTACACAATGTTGAACATTTTTACCAGCAATATGTGTATTATTGTTAATGCCTTTGTAATGCAATATATCTTGTTCTACACATTCATTTTTTGTTGATCAGTATTCAATATGCTATTGATGGATGTGGTTAATTTGCGTTTCTATATTTATTTTATATATCTTGACCTTGCTACTTTTGAAATACAAAAAAAATCAAATAAATAGTTTTTAAAAGAAAGTAGTAATACGAATTCGCTTTAACAATTATTGGAATATTCAAATGAAAAAATGTCATAGGTTGTGTATAAAGTGTCAAATGTAAAGGATTCATGTCATGGGATTTTGTTATTTAGAGATCAATATGTTCCCCCAGAAAAGACATGTCCTTGATATATCATCCACAATCCCTTCTGATTAAAAATTATAAGAAGCACACATACCATATCATGAAGAATTGAAAAACCAACTCAAACTTAACCCAGGCAGACATACCGGCTGCTATTTATTGAAGTATTCAGCTGTCAAAATACTCCCAATTGTAAATACATTCTTTTGGTTTTAGTCCCAATATATATTTGAAATCCAGGATGAATGTATGGTATAATATCATGTTGTGTAGACTAGTTTATAGTTATTGTATTTAATAATGTATGCATTTTATTTATTAAATAATATTCTTTTTTTATACGCAAACTTTTTATACTTTTGTGATGTTATTTGTTATGAATTTGATATTCCGTATTTCCTAGACATTAAAAAAAATACCTCTAAACACGAAAAATAATAATTTCCTGATGCAGATATTTTCTTTTTTAAATTCAGTTTTCCCAACTTTCTTGGTACTCAGGCTTCCTTCACCAAGGACACTGGCTTTTATGGTATAGCCATGTGTGATGAAAGTAGTGTAAAACACAATATAATAATCAATCATTCAATCATAACTGCCTGGGTTATCTCGAGAAAGTCAGTCAAGTATAAAAGCATGATAAAGTTTCATATACATAACATCAAGTGGCGTATCAAGTCATATTTAAAAGGGAGAGGTTCCCAACCCAGGATATAAGGGGGGAGTTTTACTGGCAAACACTAATATTACTAAGAACTGTAAATTTAGAAATTATTACAAGGATTTTGTTATTGTGAATGCCACTACTGGGTCAGTTTCTCAATCATACGAAATCCAATTCTGAAATCTGACATGCCAGGGCAGATCCAGCTATTTTTAAAGTGGGTCCCAACGCAGGACAAAAAGAGGGGGTCCAACTATATGTCCCCATTCAAATGCATTGATTGTCCTAAAAAAGGAGGATTCCAACCCCCGGAATTTATTTAATTTATTTACAAAACAAACCCCTTCGACGCATCTTCAAAAAGTATGGAAGATCTATTGTATGGTCAAAACATCGTAACGTTTTTAAGTATAAACCTTACATGCTATTGAAGAATTGGCAGTATGGATGTCAAATCCAATCTATAAGAAAAACGAATTATTACAGAAGAGTGATCGCTATGCATTTGCACTGCACTATTATTAGGATAGTAGAATAGAATGACATACAATTGGATGAAAATTGGATGAAAATTATATATAACATTAAAAAAAACCCGGAGTATACTGATAACAAATGATTATATCACTACAATAATAGCTATTACGGTGAGGTAAAATTTCCTGTTATCCACACACGAACTTGTCTCAGAAAATGAATCTTATGAATCTCAACCTTTTTTTAGGTATAGAGATGTGATTTTGTTTTCTGAGTCAAGAGCTTGTGACCATGCATCATAACTTGTGGCCATCCGATGTTCAATTGTTCAGTACTTGTAATTCTTGCTGCTATCGTTTCCATCATTGTTATATATAGATACATCGACAATCCAGTGAACACTTACGTTTCAGAACAGAAAGTTAAAATTACATTGAAAAGGATCAAAATTGATCAATATAGTAATATGCTTTTGTGACTTATTGAGAATAAATAATATTGTCCTCCGCTAAGTAACAGTTTCAAACTAGATTTAATGTTAAGCCAAAGATTGTCTTGTTCCTTATTCACTATTTATTTATAATGAAATCTGACGTTTTAAATTTTACTCTAAAAACAGACAACAGAATAACGGTTACGAATACAACTTTTGAATTAACGAAATAGAAGTAAATCAATATGATCGCGTGTAATACCACTCGATCAAAACTGATCAATATTCGAAAAAAGTAGACTGATTTCACTCGAAAAATCCGATCCGAGCCAGAAACTACCTACCGTATGAATTGTCTCTTTAATCATATATAATTCAGTTCGTTGATTAGATGATTGAATGGAGGCAACATTAATATACTGCTGTTCAATAGTCATAATTCGATTAGATAAAAACAAGTCTGGGTAACAAACTAAAATCGAGGGAAGCCACATAACAAATCTAACAGGAAAACAGCAGAATAACAGAAACACGAAGTACTGAAAAAGTAAACGCCAGTATAGATACGGACTGTAGATTACCATATTCCTGACATGGTACAGGACATTTTATGAAAAATGAAAGGTTTAACCTGGTTTTATGGCGAGCCAAACCGCCCGTTAATATTGCAGTGTCAAATGTACTACTGTAATAAATACTCTACGTGACATGAATACAGTAAAATAGAACACCAGAACATAGAAATACACCATTAAATACAATAATAGTGCATAAGAACATGTAAACCGCACAAAATGACCCATAGGACCTACACGTATAAGAAAGCGGGATAAATAAATAACGACCTACATCAGCTCTAACAGCGAACATAAGACATAATAAAATATCAACTAAACATACAAGAGAAACATCATAACTAAATACACGAATGTTGGTAATATAAATACTGAGACACGTATATAAATGGAAGTTCACACTCGGGGAAAACAGTCATATTCAGGGATAGCTCACGTTTGGTACTAAGAAGATCCTATATGAGTGGCCGTTCATGTCATTTATACGATTATATACGGGTTTGTACATATACGCGTATATTGCTGTCATATACGCGTATATTGCTGTCATATACGCCTTTATTGTTGTTTTACTGGTCACCAGTAATAACATGATCAACTGGATTATAATAATTTATTGTGTGTTGTCGATGCACATGAGCTCTCCAGAGGGTAAGGCCTCCATAACCCTCTAGTGGTTGGAAATCGTGGATGCAATAGATAATTTTCAATGTTTAAAATTGCAATTTTCTAAGTATATTCTAGAGATGTAAGTATATGAAATCACAGGAGTAGTTTTATGAGTGCAGTCACTATGAACAGTTATTTTGTACAGATTTCTGGTGGTAAATCTTGCTTGTACTGATGGCTTCTAAATATTTTCTGGCGTGTTCCCCTCTAAAGATAAACAAACGGTTTACCTCATCTTTGTAAGTATAGTTGATAAGGGTTAATAGTCTACGGTAATCAATGTTATTTATTATCGTAACTTATCTTTAAAAAACAGATTTAGAATCAATAACGAAATTAGTTTGGGCCTCTTGAAATAGTAATGAAGTTCATATAATGGACTTGAGTATAATTTAGTTCTAAAAGGTGAATTCCGAATGATTATTAAACAGACGCTAACAGACTATCAATTTTAACTGTGTACAGCAGATGGTATATAAATTATGTGACTATGACTTCTATTTCGTCGATCAAAAGTGATAAATAAGTGTTATTTATTGACAGTACTAAACCTGAACTAAAACACAATACCTACACCATCACTTTTGTATTTGAATCAATAAGGAATGGCTGTTCCCAAATATTTTATCCAAAATTCTCCTCTTTGAAAACGATATGGTGTGCTTAATATATGGTCATTTGTTGAATAAATTGTTTTGTCTATAATCCAGACTTCATTGAATGGTCAGGCTGATTAAAATGTATATAATTACATTTGTTGTTTAAAGAATCATAAACTTTAGACCGGTGGTCATTCATTCTCAAATTGAGTCTATGTCGAGTGTCCACGACATACATATCAGTCCACAGAAAGCACATTCAATACCGAACACAATATTGCAAGCAGTACTAATAATATTCTCATGACTGTGTATTGTAACTTTGGTACATTGAGCGTATTTATCAGATATAGTACGGTGACCAAGTAAGGAAAAGTCGCTTATCTAAGGTGTTGAATCATCATTCGGACTATACGGCTATCAATCACAGTATTGGTAGTTCAAAGGATACAATTCACATTTTGACTTCTTGTAAAAAAATCGTACGGTGCAATATTTGTAAAATGGGCCTTGAAGTACGTTCCCTTACTTTAAAGAAAAACTGACTTTCAAAAGTTGTAAGGTTTACATTCTAAAAAGAACATTCGTGATATGCTTTATGTTATTATATACATTGATGTTACACCTTATTTTAACAATTTTAAACTAAGTTAAGCAAAATTAATCCGTTATTGAAGAGTTTTTGTAAAAATTGAACACTACGAATATTTTGCATTAAATATGTATTTTTAAAAGATTTCTTATTTTCTTAAGTTTATTTGATATGTTTTTTTTCTTTTTATATATTTCAAAAATTAAGAACCAAATCTGAGTTAGGACCTGTAATTATATGGAAAATGTTTGAATTAGAAAGTCCTTTACGATTAGGTCCTTATGGTTCAAAAAGGCCAAACATGTGTTTTAATTTTGAAAAGTGTATCGTTTGCCAGAGAAGAGGTACCGAATCAGTCAATTCCTTTACTGCTAAGAGTGAACGTTGCTTTGTTAGTTCAGTTGAAAGACGTAATGATGGAATCTGCCAGCAATTTGTTGGTATGGGTCGTTTGTTGAAATTCCTGATTTGGTGAAGCCATTCGATTCGGAAGTCTCTTATGCACGTTCCCTGCCTTTCTTTTGCCCATCACTCACAACTTACACCAGTCTGAAAAAGGTATGGCATTGGTTTAATGTATTGATGATAACAAACAATGACTGTTTTAATTACAGAGCTTCGGGAATTCTGACGAAGACGAAGCCCTTGTTTATGCAGTTAGTTTCAAAGATGTATGGTCTAAAGAATCCCTTTTAATAATTCCATCATGATATGAGTTAAATGCGCGTCAAGCTTGCCACCAGTAAAGACGTACACATGTAGGTATAGTCAGGTCACATCCCTGTGGACCGCATCACACATTGCTTAACCCCCTATTCCGTCACCTTCAGAATACGGTTGGCGAAAATTAAATCAATAATAACACCTCGTGTATTTTGAAGGGCATATGTCAGTAGAATTATTGCAGGATCTTGTGTGTTCATGTAAGGAAAATCTCTATGTAAAAAGTCATGTATTTGTTCATAACAAAACATAACGTGTACGGAGCTTTGCTCCTGTTAAGGGTCAGAATTATGTAGAAATTCCTTGACAGATGAACCAGAAGATACTCCTAGATGAAATCTGTTTTGTGGATCATTTTGATTTCATAATTGTAACTATTTCCTTGGTAATAAGTGGTTTTTGGTTGTAAAGAATTACTTGCATAAGCTTTTGCAAAATAAACGGTCGGGATAGTAGGCTTTAATTGAACACAACATTTATCATTTATTGCTGAGGTTGAATGTCACCCGGCAAGGTATCTACTGTATTTGTAATGGAATTTGTATTGATCTTGTATAACAGAACAAGTGTTTGAAAAACGCCAATTTTCAGATTTAATCGAAATTTTATTAGTAATAAGTTCCTCCATTTTTTTTTAATTTTCGAGATTATTCATTGTCAATTAATTTATAAAACATGTCTGTATCGGAAATTTTACACAAAATGCTGCCTATATCTTTCAATTTTGAAAGTGTAGAAGGAAAAAAAAAGAAAACCGTATGTTGATCTTTGACCTTACTTTATGTAAAACTGTTACCACATTTCTTTTTGACGACATCGATATTCCAAAAGTGCTCATTTTGCCGAATCCAATGATATATAATATAGCCATATAGTATGTTTGACGATTAAATTAAAACAAATTTGGTCTGGTCACCGTACTAATATGAGTATATGATAGTTTCTACAATTTTTACGATACTATTTGGAAACAGAATAATATTACAAGTTGTCATTGAAATCTAAAATATCTGAAAAGTTGAAAAGTACATGGAGGAATACAAACAAACTTGTTATAATGTTTATAGAACAAGGAAGAATCAAATGTGTCGTTTTCAATAAAATTTTTCACATAAGTAAGATGATCCTTTTGACGCCTGATATAATCGGTGTTGTTGTGTCCTTGACAACACCTATTATTAAACGACTTCACGATTGAAATGAATTACACTTAACATTTTAAAATTGCAATACAGTTTTTGTTCACAGGTGACTGAATTTAAACAACCCATTGATAAAACTATACCTGCACCTGGACGAGGGGTCTCTAGTATATTAAATTATTATTTCTACAGTTTACAAGGGACGATGCTGCAGACGGATGATTTAACAACTAATTTTGTAAGTATTATTTAAATACTCTATGTATAAGTTTAAATCTAAACAGTAATCATTACAGTCATGTTTAAAAATATACGTGTAACTAAAAAGAAGTGCAAATAAGATTCGCTTATAAAATCAAGTCTATTAAATACCAAACAGCCTATTGTTTATGCGCATCAGCTAACGCAACTTTGTAGGGACATAAAAGCTCTATGACGTTGTTTCTAGCAATGAATAAACGTCAATAATTAACGTCCTATTTCGCGTTTTTCTCGGATTCCAACATGGTGTATGCTACGTAGGACGCTACGTCTCCCAAGAAAAGAGGAACTATAATTATGCGTCACGCTACTTTAATATCCTGTGGAAATATAACACAAATGGACACATAAGATTCTACACTATATTTAACCTTCGTTCTAATAAAAATAATAAAATATAAATTTTGATCTCGACTTTTTGCATTTGCGCCGTTCTGCATTTCAATTTTTCACATGCGTAGATTTTGTCTCTCGTTTGCGCCGATTCAGTCGGAAACCCGGTTGAAATAGAACAAAAGAATCGAAGCTCTTTGTTAGAGAAGGCGATAAATGCTTACTGTAATGTTTACTATAGTGACAAAAATTTAAAAAGTTAATAGAAACAAACAAAATTACAATTTTCTTCTCAATTACGAAGTGTTTTATTTTAAAAACACCATTTGCATACGTTTTCAATTTATTTAGTACATAGTTAAGCAGACCAATTAGATATCAAGTCGACCACATGGGTATCTTTCAAGTTGGATGTAGAAAATGCATAACCACCGATTTTTTTTTTTAAATTTACCACGGACGGAAAACATATATATCTATTAGTTCAGTAATTTTCGTGTCTGCCCTTCCATTATCTGACTCAAGAAAAAAATCCCCAAAATGGGTAACAATTGTATCGAAAAGAGAAAATCGAGTGCACCTTTTTATGTTAGGGTGTGTTTGAGTTGAATATTTTGTCTTGATATCGTATAAAGCAAGAATATTTCATACATCGTCTCGCTTCAGATTCTATCATTTTTATATATCAAAGCTACAGGTTGACTTTATAACAAAAAAAAAATCACAGTACTAAAAGATGAAATATATGGGTCAAGTGAAATATCTATCTAATGAATCACAAAAACAGAGAAGGTGTGTTCGAATAGCTATTTTTTTTTACAGAAAGTACTTGACGACAGTCTTTCAAGTTGGATGATGAAAATGCATATCTTCGAATAATTATATTTTTTTTGTATGTGAAAACTAGGGTTTAAAGTCTTCAACCACTAAAAAAAATCTAGTCTGCCCTTCCACGAAATATTTAATGAGAATTTTTTTAAATGTTTATGAATTTTCGAAAATTCCACCTGACAACCGATCAGACAATAGTTTTAAGTTGAATCAATGCATACAAGATCATTAACTGATGCTCATTAGCTATAGTTGATACATTTGTCTTTTAAAATACAACTGACATATAAGGATCGTAATGGTGCAATGTGAATAAATTTATCGGTTTCCGAGAGCAAAATTGGCAGCGCGTCATCCCTACAATGGCTTCGATTTCTACGATTTTGAAAATGAACTGGCGTAATGGGGAGATAATTTTGATGAAGTAGAATCCTGACTGGATTGTGTACAGGTCAGGTGAAAGTTTTTTTATGCCCGATTTATGGACATCAGGGACGGATCCAGCCATTTAAAAAAAGGGGGGGTTCCTAACCCAGGACAAAGGGGGTGTTCCAATTACATGTCCCCATTCAAATGCATTGATCGTCCAAAAAAAAAGGGGGGGGGGGTTCCAACCCCCGGAACCCCCCCACTCTGAATCCGCGCCTGGGCATTATGTTTTCTGGTCTGTGCGTCCGTTCGTTCGTCCGTCTGTCCCGCTTCAGGTTTAAGTTTTTGGTTACAGTTTTTGGTCAAGGTAATTTTTTGACGA